>VDFB02379711.1:43431078-43458578 GCA_007258455.2 Sequoia sempervirens
TTGGTGTGAGTTCTTTTCAAGTTTGGTTTTCTATTTAGAGCTAACGCTAATCAAGTTGGTTAAGTGCTGGTTATGTTGTGTTACTTCATCGAAAAAATTGGTTAGCATATTTCACAATTTGCAAAACTACAATCTTTATCTCCATCCTTACACTTTTTATCAAAATATTTCAAGTGAGCTATATCCTATTTATCAAATGATTCATCAAATGGATAAGACAAATCATTTATATCACACGAAATATCTCATAGTGAAGGTTTTGGTCCCAAACACTCATTTTTATTTTGATATGTTATAAGCAATTGATCCAATTGACTATCATATTCTTTCAACTTTTATATGTCACCCTTTTGTGAGTTATTTTTCTCTTCTATTTCTTCTTTTTTCTTTTTAACTTTCTCTAGTTATTTTCCTAAGATATTATTTTCACATAAATATTCATAATTATCTTTTCTTATCTATTTTATTTTTTCTATCAAATTTGAAATACACATTTTAACTTTCATCAATTATTCTTCCAAAATATCTCTTACACATTAAATTCTTATTTTATTTCTTCACTCTTTTTCCAACATTTCCAATTTAAACAAATAATTTTTTTATTCAATTGAATTTACTCAATATTGTTGTACTTGACTATGATTCCATTAGCTACTATAATCCATGTCTCCTTAGATCTCCTCTCTTCACTATGCCACCACTTTAATGTCTTGTTCCTTGAGGGCTAGTGTTGTACTACCACACCTCTTCATAATAATTATTTTCACCATGTATAATACATAAAAAATAAATCTAAAATTTTCTTTTCCTAAACTTTTTAACATTAATTTCTTCTTTGGTATGACCTCCTTCGTTATGCAACAACAACCGAGGCCCTCACAACTTAAACAAATGTTGATAGAATAACCTTGATTAGAACCCATGGTTTAATATTTTTTTATATTTGGTGAACCTTGATGTGATGCAACAAGAATGAAAAAATTAGATATGCAATAAGTATAACTCAGATTATAATAAATTATATACATTCATAACATTATATATTAATATACTCTCATATTTATACATATCTTACAGTTAATTCTTCATGTTTTACTCTCATTTATTATCCAGCTTATTTATACATATTAAAGATGTTTCCAGACTATTTAAGTGATATATAATAAATATGTGGGTCTAGAAACGACTCAAATTATTACAGCTTTTAGCAGCGTTGTTTTCAGATCGTGGTTGGTGCAATTCAGCAGCTAAGCGGTCGTCATGACATTTAATGAGAAATTGAAGTCGGTAACCTACAACAACGACTTGCTCCGTTGGTGCTAACAGGCTTCTGAGGAGATACATAGATCTTCATACCTTCAAGATGGCAAGAAATTGTGCCTTAATCATCGGCCTTTTGTATGTCTCGCTGGTGGGAGCTTATATTTCGAAAAACAAGGTATGGGAAGTGTATGATCTAGCCGTGGGAGAGAATTCCCTTTTTGTGAGAAGAGGTGCAGAGAGTGTTTTAGTGGGTTGCGTAGTGATTGGATGGACGTTGTATCTAAGGAAGAAGCGGAGGCAGCGCGAATGTTACCTGGTGGACTACAGCTGCTATGGAGCGCCGGATGATCGAAAGATGAACGCGGAGACAAGCATATATTTTTCTATTAAATACCAGCCGCTGGTGGCGGAACATCTGGAGTTGCAATGGAAGGTGCTCCTGCGGTCTGGGTTGGGGGAGGAAACGGCCGCCTCCCACTTCCACTTCGACGAGAAGGGGGAGGCAACGCTAGCGGAGGCGCAGTTGGAGATGCGCGAGTGCTTCGCGGCTGTACTCGACGACCTCTTCGCCAAAACGCGGCTCCATCCGCAGCAGATCGACATTCTGATCGTGACCGTGTCGACCTTCACCCCGGCTCCCTCGCACGCGTCCTGGATCGTCCACCACTACAATATGAAGGAGAGCGTCAAGAGCTTCAACATCTCTGGTATGGGCTGCAGCGCAAACGTCATCGGCCTCGACATGGCCAAGGATCTCTTCCGCCTCTACCCAGACTTGTACGCTCTGGTTGTGGGCACCGAGTGTACAACCCTCAATGCGAATTATCCGGGAAGCAATAAGTCCATGATGCTCACCAACTGCCTTTTCAGAGTTGGGGGTAATGCGGTGCTTCTTTCCAACAACCCTCGCGAAGCGGAGCGGGCCAAAATGAGGCTCCTGCACGTCGTCCGGACAACCGTGGCCGCAGACGACGAGTCCTACGGATGCGTAATTGGAAAAGAAGACGCCGACGGCTTCTACGGGATCTCCCTCCGCCCTTCGCTCATTCAGGTGGCCTCAAACGCTGTGAAGAGGAACCTGGCTACCCTCGGCCCCAAAGTTCTTCCGCTGAGGGAGATGCTCGACTACGCCTTCAAGACGCTGTGCATCAAGCTTTTTAAGATCAACTTGGAGCCTTATATTCAAAATTTCAGGCTGGCATTCCAGCATTTCTGCATCCACCCGGGGGGGAGGGCAGTGGTGAACGGGATGGGGAAGAGTCTTAAGGCTCACCGACTTCGATCAGGAGCCCTCACGCATGGCGCTCCATCGCTTTGGGAACACTTCCACCAGCGGCCTCTGGTACGAGGTGGCTTACATGGAAGCCAAAGGACGCTTCAAAGCAGGACATCGCCTTCTGCAGATTGCCTTGGGCTCGGGGTTTAAGTGCAACACCGCTGTGTGGGAAGTCATGAGAGAAAGCCATCCCGGTGAAATGATTTTCAACGTATGGGAGGACTGCATACACAGGTATCCCCCTGTAATACCCGTCACAGGTTCACCGATGATTACTGCCAAGTATATTTCGATGCCTTCAGAAGCCAAGCCGCAGCGACCTGACTTACTCATAAAAATTTTAAACTGAGTGCTTATATATATATAATATATAAATAATTTGCAGTTCGAAAAATTCAATAGTGTTTGGAAGTAATTAAACTCGCCGTCTGTGGGAATCGAACCCACGACCACGTGGTTAAAAGCCACGCGCTCTACCAGCTGAGCTAAGACGGCAAGGCTATTACAATTCCTTTATAATTTTATGTCCTGAATACAGCATATTTCAATTGTTGCATGCATATGCACGAAGTCCAGACGAACTATTTGGATTTCCTCGTCCTTACCTCCCAAATTCCTTTTTCTATTTCGAAATAGGGGAGAGGAGGAGAGGGGATAGGGGTGTAGTTGCAGGGTTCAATAGTCGCGCAATAATTGTGATTATAATATTCAATCTTACCATATATTTATACTATATATTGTAAATAAATAGTCTAAATGTTGATCAAAAGTGGACTCTGAACACATGAGAATTTCTGAATGTTATATAAAAAAACATAAATACATTCATGAAGAAGTGAAATAAATATTTTTGTCTCAAATAAAATATCATAACTATCTACTATAAGTGTGGTATTTCAAAAATAAAATGCTCATTTAATAAAATAAGACACTTATTTAAACAAGTATTGTTATCATAATGAAAAAATATTATTCTTATGTGTACAACTATTAGGGTTCAGGTAGATTGGAACAATAAACATTAACAATTATATGTAGATTAAATAACCCAAAAATAACAATAAAGAATGACACAAAAGAGATCAACACAAAAATTTAGCATGGTTCACGCAATATGGGGCTACATCCACAAAAAATCAATTATCCAATAATTTTATTATCCAGTGCAAAATAGATTACAATTTTGCGAACACCATGTTGTAACATACATCCTAATCACTTAGAACAAGCTTTTTGGAACCTTCTAGAATTAGGGTTTTACAAGGTCATTTTTCACTTAACGTGTTATCTGAAAAAACCTTGGTGTGTCAACAGGAAAAAAACCTTGACATTTCAGTGAATAAACCTTGACGAGTTAATAGCATTTACAAGATCAGTCGCCACATATGAACAATCTCCCACTTGGAGACTGATCAGGCTCCACACCAAACAATCTCCCACTTGGAGACTGATTCTAGACGACACCGCTACACTTGCAACTCCCACTAGATTACAGGTTTGTCTGGTGTCTTATGCCCCTCATTATCATGTGAAGGCCAACAAAAATTGATGAGGAAATCAGTTTCTCCCATGTAACTGCCTTTTTCAACATATATGTAGGATTCTCACTTGTGTGAATTTTCTTCAGCTTCAACTGTCCATCCTCCAAAATTGACTAGATGAAGTGGTATCTAAACTGTATGTGCTTAGTTTTTGAATGTAGAGTTGAGTTCTTAGCAAGATGAATAGCACTCTGGCTATCAGTGTACAAAGGGCTATCTTCTCATTGTCGTCCCAATTTCTCAAGAAAACATTGTAACCAAATCATCTCCTTGCTAGCTTTCATAGCAACAACATTCTCAACTTCAGTAGTTGAAAGCACGACAACCTTTTCCAGCCTTGAAATCCAACTAACTATAGTACCTCCTACAATAAAAACATACCCTGTAGTACTCCTCCTGCTATCAATATCACCCACCAGATCAGAGTCAGCATATCCTTTTAGAGCAAAATTTGTTCCTCCAAAACATAGTTTCTTTGAAGTAGTACCTCTCATATATCAAAGAATCCATTTTACCACATTCCAATGTTGCATTCTTGGATTGCTCATATACCTGCTCACAACTCCCACTGCATGTGCAATATCTAGCCTTGTTCATACCATTGCATAGATCAAGCTTCTAATTGCTAATGCATATAGTATCTTAGACATTTATTCTTCCCCCTCTTGTGTCTTTGGACACCTCTCCTCAATCAACTTAAAATGACTAGGCAAAGGTGTACTAACTAATTTTGCATTCTACATGTTAAACCTTTTCAACACCTTCTCTACATCCTCACTTTGAGAAAATAAACTTTTTGTTTGTTTTGTCCCATGTGATCCTCATACCAAGGATTTGTTTTGTTGCACCCAAATCCTTCATAGCAAATGAATTTGCTAATTTTTGTTGAAGTTCATTAATATGTTGCATGTTAGACTCGGCAACAAGCATGTCATCAACATAAAGCAACAAGATACTATAGCTACCATTACTCACTTTCTTAAAATAAACACAATAATCAAAATGACATCTTTTGTAACCTTGTTCAGCCATAAAACTATCAAATTTCAAATACCGTTGTCGAGGTGTTTGCTTCAGGTCATATAAACTCTTTTTTAACCTTCACACAAATTCCTCCTTACCCTTGACCTCATATCCCTGTGGTTGTTGCATGTATATTTCCTCTTCCAAATTCTCGTGGAGAAATGTTGTTTTCACATCTAGCTATTCAAGATGCAAGTCTTGCACAACCACAAGATTTAGAATGGTTATAATAGAAGTCATCTTTACAACCAGAGAAAAAATTTCATCAAAATCTCTACCTTTTCTCTATGCAAAACCTTTTACCATGAGTCTGGCCTTATATCTTTTCTTGCCTCCATATTCTTCCTTCAACCTATAAACCCATTTATTTGGCAATGCTCTTTTACCTGCAGGCAATTGGACTAAGTCTCAAGTCTGATTCTACAACAAGGAATATATTTCCTCTTTCATGCCTAACTCCCACTTCTTTTTGGTATCTACCTGCATTACTTCTTCATAACCTTTAAGTTCACCAAAATTGGTTAATAATATAGAATATAAGGATGGATAAAATCTTTCTAGAGGTCTAGTTATCTTTGTACAATGTTTAACACTTAGAGAAGTCTGTGGGATAAATTCTTGTTGTTGAGCATCACATACCACTGGCATTTTACTTTCTGGAATCTCATCCAATGCAACATATTCCTTTTTGGCATGCTCATGATTTTTTTCCTATAGTTGATCCTTATACATGACCTTCTCATTGAATATAACATCTCTGCTCCTAATGATTTTCTGATTTCATAATCCCATAATTGATAACCAAATTCATCTACTCCATATCCAATGAAGGTAGATTTTTTAGACTTAGCCTCAAGTTTGGTTATATTTTCAATATCAACATGTACAAAAGCTTCATAGCTAGAAAGGTTTTAAAAAATGAATAGTTTACCTTTTCACCCATCCATGCATCCTTTGGAATGCCACCATTCAAAGGATTTCAAGGTACCCTGTTTATTAAATAAACAACAGTATGTACAACATTTTTCCAAAACTGTAAGGGTAGTCGAACAAGCAATCTCATGCTCCTTGCATGCTCCATAATGGTCCTATTCATCCTCTCAGACACACCCTTTTCTTATGGGGTTCTAGGAACCATTTTTTTCTTATGGATTCCATTGTATGAAAAGTAATTTTCAAATTCTTTGCTTCAATACTTACCTCCACTATTAGATCCGAGACACTTCAAATTTTGTCTTGCCTCATTCTCAACCAAAGCTTTCCACTTTTTAAAAGTTTCAAATACTTATGATTTTTGTTTTAAGAAAAACACCTTGCATCATCAATAAAAGTAACATAATAGCAAGAACCAATAAGAGAAGATACCTGAGCTGGTCTCCATACATCTAAATGCACAAGCTCTAATTTTTCACTCTTCTTTTCCCAACTTTGAGAAATCAAACTCTTTTATGTTTTCCATAAATACAATTTTCATAGAACTCCAAGTCAATAAGCTTCAGACTTGGTAGCAACTTTCTGGAGTGAAGGATCTTCATCCCTTTAGATCACTCATGTGCCCAAGTCTATGATGCCACAATTTTATTTGTGCATTTGTAGTCAATGTTATAACTTTCTCAGTAGCAACTGTTTCTGTAGCAACTAAGGTAGAATAAGTATTACTAGTAAACAAATACAATGTGCCTACCTTTTCACCTTTAGCTACTACTAATGCACCTTTAGTGACCTTCCATACTTTGTCTGATTTTTTGAAAAGGTAACTATGTAGCCTCCACTACCTAGTTGTTCTGCAGAAATTAAATTCCTTCTCAAATCTGGAACATGCCTTACCTCCTGTAGCAACCATTCATTTCCATTCTACAACTTGATTTTTATCTTTCCTTTTCCAACAATCTGACAAGGTTCATCATCACCCAAATATACTTGTCCAAAATCACCTTGAACATAATCTACAAAATATTTCCTATGGGGTGCAGGCATGAAATGAAGCCCCTGAATCTATTACCCATGAATCATTAGCATTATCTAAACACATAATTAAAACATCTTGTAATTTATCACTTGCAACATTAGCTTCCTTACTGTCATCATGTTGTTTGTCTCCTTGTTTTCCCTTTTGAGACCAACAATCCTTCTTGAAGTTTCTTGGCTTTCCATAATGCTAGCAATCCATTCTTCCTCTAGATTTAGATCTTCCTTTCTTCAACTTCCCTTGTGACTTCCCACGATTTGTTGGGATTTTTCCTCTCCCTTGTTCTTCTCCTATTCTCTATAATCAAAGTATTACCCAATTTTGAACTCTCACATTTTCCATCACATTTTCTCGCTAAGGATAACACTAAAAACATCATCAAATTTCAATGTATTTGAACCAAAGACAAAGTTACTTACATCCATTACCAAGCTATTCTAGCTTTCTAGAAAATAACATAAAACCAAGAGAGTTGTCACCTCTTCATCAAAATTCACTTTTACATAAGTTAACTGACTAGTAATCGTATTAAATTCATTTAAATGATCTGTCACAGATCAACCTTCAATCATTTTCAGATTAAACAAAGGCTTCATGAGAAATACCTTATTTGAGGTTGAGGGTTTTTCATACAATTTAGCCAAAGTTTACATCAAATCCTCTATTGTCATTTCTTTTCTTATATTGAACATCATAGATGGTGCTAGGCACAACCGAATGGTTCCCAGTGCCTTTCTATCCAGAATCTCTCATTCTTCATTAGACATCACAACTTATTTCTTTGCTTTTCCTTGAAATGGCTACCATAGATCCTTTTCATATGAATAATCTTCCATCTGCATTTTCCATAATTGATAATTTTGTTTGTTGAACTTCTCAACCTTGAATTTTCCTTCTTACATTGCTCCCACTCAAATCTAGAGGTTTCCTTCCAATCGGTTGAAATACACACGACTCTAATACTAGCTATTAGGGTTCAAAAAAATTGGAGAAATAAACATTAACAATTATTTGCAGATTAAATAACCCAAAAATAACAATGAAGAATTACACAAAAGATATCAACATAGAAATTTAACGTGGTTCACCCAATATGGGCTACATCCATAGAAACTCAGCCATCCAATGATTTTATTATTCATTGTAAAAAAGATTACAATCTTGCAAAAACCACATCACAACATACATCCCAACCACTTATAACAAGATTTTTGGAACATTCTAGAATTAGGGTTGTACAAGGTCATTTTTCATTTGACGTGTTAATTGGAAAAACCTTGACGTGTCAGCGGGAAAAAAACTTTTATGTGTCAGTGGGAAAACCTTGATGAGTTAACAAAAAAAGAAAATTGAGGCGATGCCCCAAACCCCATTTCTTGTTATGAGCATGCACAATATTTGCATGATCAATCGCCACATACCAACAACTATTGGGGTAAAACATTGGAGTATTTTAAATTAATAGTTTGTCTTATCACAAATATAAAAAAGTGAGCACAATAAATACCGTGCACTTTACTAGTAAATTCTAAGGATTTTAAAAAATAGTGTTCAAATATTGGTCCTGTAGACATTGGAAATGGATGCTCCCCACCTTTGAGGCATGAAGACAAGGATAGGGATCCTATTTCACAATTGCCACACTCAAGGACACCGTAGAGATCTTCACCAAATAAAGGATGGAAAAGATCTGACTATAAGGTATCCTTAGAGATGATTGGACAGGAAAGGGGATTTACCACCAAGTGTAATCTTGGAAAAGATGATGAATTGAAAAACACAGTGTGATATGTAAAAAGACCTAGAAAGATGAATTGAATGCAAGTAAAATAGAACAAGAAATCCAAATAGAAAGTGTGCACCTAGAAACTTGTAGAGGTTGGAAAGAAGACTGGAAATTTTTTTGATCCTAAAATTTTGACCTACTAGGACTCATTCACCATTCTAGGTGAATTAGTCCCAGATCAGGGTTTTTGCACAGGAATGGGTTTCTCGAAAAAAGGTATCTAAAATTGCAAAAATATCAAAATTGACCCAAAATGGGACTCATTTTCCACTTGTGGCGAATGAGTCCAGACTGGATTTTTTGAAAATTAGAAGTTTTGATCTACACCTCTCAGTCTACTATTTCTGTTGCTTTTGATTTATAGATCTGAAACCTTGATTTTCGGGGTTGTAAGTGACTTTTAGTGAGGATTTTGACATTGGAAATAGGGAATGACTCCAACAAGTTTGTAACCTATTCTTCAAACATCTTCAATCCTTCAAAGCACCTAGATCTGCAATCACACAAAGAAAGAGAGAAAAAATGTTGATTGTTAGGGGATAGGGGTTTTCCTTGGTCAAACCCCTTTTAGGTAATTAAACCAAAATGATGAAATAAGATAATGAAGTATGAACATGGAATAATGCAATTATAACCTTTCCATAATGATGGGTCTTGAATTTCTGCAACAATTGATGGGGAATCTTACTCTTGAATGCCTTAAAACTGATCTTGAAAGCTATCTTGATGATCTTGTGAAGACTTGGAGTGCTTAACTCTTGCTTGCTTGACTTGACAAATTGAATACACAATGCTTGGATGAAATAAGGATTTGAAGGATTTATTATATAGGAAAGCCACTCAAATGAGTATTAATTTGATCCCCAAGGATGACATAGGAAAATTTTAATTGAAAACCCACTTTTCCCACTCAAATTCTTAAAAATAGGCCAAATGGGACTCATTCGCCATCTAGGGAAAATGAGTCCCACCTGGATGGGACTCATTTTCCCAAGGTGGCAAATGGGTACCATAGGGGCTATTTTTCATGCTTAAGTGTCGAGGAATGCATAAATTAAGTTCATATGTTGATCTAGTCGGGTTTTTGATCAAAATAATCCTTGGGATGCAAAATATGGGGTCATAGGGGCTTATTAATGATGATGTAAAGGTTATAAATGCAAGGAGGCCCAAACTCCAATGTAAAAGTGTAAATAAATACACTTTACAACACCAAATTAAGGAAAAATTGGGTCTATTTAGCTTAGAAGGGCCCTAAATCCCATGTGAATGTGTAAAACACATTACAACACTAGATTAGGTTCACTTGATTTACAAGCCCTTTAAATTTAATGTGAAGATGTAAACAAATACATTTTACAACATTAAATTAGGACATAATTAAGTTAATTTAGCTTTAAAAGGGCCTAAGATCTAATGTGGTTTTGTAAAACACCTCACAACACTACATCAAGGAAACAATAGGTGTAATTTATCATTAATTATTCCCAAATCAAGCAAGTAAAAATGCGTACTTTTTTTATGACTCCAGGTCTATATGTGTTGAATATAAAAGCTAGAGATATCAAATATTTATGGTTACAGATAGGTATTTGGTCCATTTAGTTGCATATTAATTTTATTCTAAATGAAAATATGATATTTTACAAGCCACAAATGGTATGCTTTTGTTCAATTATTGGGGGTCCCATGATTAAGTTTTGGTCAAATCTTTAAAAAGTTAAATTTTAGACACTTCTCAATAGATTTGTTGATGTGGTGAGTTGCATGATGAGTCACACCTCCAAACCTTAGTTATAGATAGATAAGAGGAAAGTCCACATTTAACAAAAAATGAAGGTTCTACGATATTCTAGTCAACCGCTACATGTTGACAAAGTTAACCCACATGACTATTGGCCCCTCTCCCCTAGTGCTTTTGGAACTACATTACAATTATCTAAGAAAAATTCCCTATTTCAACAAGGCCTCTAGTGTAATAGTTCGATATGAGTGTGGTTGATATTTGCATGGTGAGAATTATTGTAGCAAATCTAATGTAGGTTTCATTTCAATTATGTTGTTTTTTATTAGAGGATATGTGAAATGTTAATCAGATTTAGCTTCTTGGTATATAATGATCAATTTTTTTAAGGAATTTGTATCGAGAGGCTTCATGTTAACATTATTAATTAGGATTAGTCTTTTTCTACAATTCAACTTGCCTCAAATCTTATAGTTTATTATTTTTGTTAGGGTGATCAACTAAATAAAGTCATCTAATAAGTAGCTTGTAGTTTGCAATATATAGTAGAAAAATCAATTCATAATTTTATAAGGTGTCATTTGATCAATAATAAATTAACAACATTATTACCTCTCAATGTGCATTTATTGTAAAGAAATAGATAGAAAAATCAAGCAAAGAACTCAAATTATTTTATGTTTTACCGATTATCCATATTCAAATAACATGCAACAATAACTAATGTGTTGGAAACACATCATCTTGCACAACAAATTATGTTTTGAAAATTTTGATACTTTGACAAGGCATTTTCCATATTAGAGAAAATTTAACTTGATTTTTTGTTAATAGGATTTGTAACGCTTATTTCTATTTGCAAGTTTTCGAGTTAGTTGATTGCATTTAAGCTTTGCATTTAAAGAACATGAACATTGTTTGTAAATTGAAAATTTAAACTACTACAATCTTTTTGTAACATGAATGCAGTTTTTTATATGATCAAATTCTTTGTAGTTCATGCATTAAATGTTCTATTTCTTTGCTATTAATTTCATTGAAATAAAAATATCAATGTCCATGGCTTGTTAGTAATGAGTATATTTATGAGGATATGATGATTAGTTATAATATTTTAGCAAGGTTCAAGATCTACCATTGTAATTTCAATGTGATTTATGATATTATGAGTTTTAATAATTGTTTATCTATGAAGAATGTTTTTGTATTATGTTCATGTGAAATTCCAATTTGAGAATATTATAGCTATGCTTTAATAGGTCATTTGAATGAAATTTAATAAAAACTCAAAAATAAGATTTTTTTAAAAGTGTATAACTTTTTTAGAAGAAGATAAAATTAAAAATAATATATGACTTTATGTGCAAGCACAATAATATTTTTGACCATTTTTATTATGTAATTGTAGTCCAACAAACTCATGTTATAATCTATTTATGAATATTTTTACTTAATATATTAAAAAAATTATTTTTAAACATCAAATAATTGAATAATTTATTTTTTTTGTCAATACAATTAAAGTTGCTATTTGCTACTTTATATTTAAATAAAAATTAAATTTTCCCATTAAATATTTAAATATTAAATCAATTAATATTAAAATAGATAAATTACACAACTTTAAATTTTTAACCTAAATTTTAAAAAAAATCAAATTCCTATCTTTAAACAGCACTAAACAAGCTATTTAAAGCATCTTAGTAATAAGACATTGATGACAAAGAAAAATTGAAAAAAAAAGTATCTATATATGTTTTACTATTACACACACCAAATTACAATATATTTGCATTACACACTAAGTTGTTTATGCCTATTTGAAAACTAAAATACTTAGCACATCAGATAAATATTTGTACATTGATTATATTTACAATATTTTGGAAAGAATTTCATATCAAATAGCTAACCAACAAAAATTCTACTAACAATCATCTCCTTCATAGCTATGAAGCATGATTCTGTATCTTCATAGGTCTAGTGACATCCTCATCCACTATTTCAAAATAAATTATAAATTTAGGCTTCTTATGTATAAAAAAGAAAGAACATATGATGTTTTTTCATAATATTAGCCACTAACTCCTACACTTCCCTCTATATTATACTACAATCTAGTCATAGTCACAAACATGAAGCATGCTAGGTTTTAGTGTTTTGTATAGGACAGAGTCATGAAACAAGTCATTTGGAGGTGATCATAAAATTGTATCCACTAGAAAAGAATTCACCATAGTGTCAAATCTACTTGTTATAAATGAGGTGAAAAATTTTAGTCATAGGTCTAAGCACTTATAACAAAGAGAGAGAGAGTGTTGAGTTTCTTGTAGAAATATTGAGGCATAATAGAAGAAATATTTTCTCATGTATATATAGGAGGTTTTCCCAAGGACCTATTTTGGATCTTTTTCTTACAACTACCTCAACCCTATGATAATTCACAATAAATCATATATGGATACAACATCAATAACTTTTATATGGGTTTTATAAGTTTATAGCTCTATATTCATGGGAAATGGGAGAAAACCTAATCTACTCTAATACAATACCTAAACGTATAATTTTTAATGGATGAATAACTAGATCTCAACCATCAAACTAGTTCTCAATCCTATAGAGAAGAGTAAAGTCTAAATAAAGCCCTAATAATGAAGAAAAAACTAATATTCAAATGATTTTGATCTACTTGTCTCTATGTTTAAGAACTCAAACCCTAAAATACCATTTTATCCCAACGATGTGTTGCAAGGTGTGTGCCCTTAGTCCCCTTGTGTTGTGTAGTGCAAAACTTAGGTTCGTGACATGGATTAACTTCCTCCTATAGATTCATTTACTCTGGTAGTTGTATCAGGCATTAACAGGGTCAATCTTTTGGTGCAATGGTAATTGTCTTTGCAACAATTGGTATTAGAGCCTAGGTCACGAGTTCAAACCCCTCGCTTGCTCTAGGGGGGTTTTTGCAAGGTATGCACCCTTGGTCTCCTTATGCTATGCCACATAGCTCAAGTTTGTAACATGGCTTAACCACCTCCTATGGATTCATTAACTCTAGCAGTTGTATTAGGCATTAACAAGGTTGATCTTTTGGTGCAATGACAACCGTCTTCGTGGCACAATGCACCTTTACTTAGTAATCCATAAATTTTCCAAAATCCTAACATATCAATTGAGCTTCCCTAGCCTAGCACAAATTGCATGATGCAAGACGATTTACAACACCCTTTTGGTGAAAAATATTAGAGAAATAATATAAAGAATAGAAAGTGTGAACTCAGGTGTTCCTTGAATCCTCTAAAAATATTGAACAACCATGGAGATAAAATACACCAACATAAAATGTGTCTTGCATTGAATTAAATTGATTAAAGTTTACAAAGTATCATAGACTTTATATGAGTTAAAGACTATATTACACTCATGAACATGGGTTTTATAAATAAAGTTCATGTAAAGCTTGGATGAGATTATTCCAAAATAATAGAGATCTACAATGTCCAAATAGAATGTGAACCTAGAAATAGAACAACTACAACACCAAAAGTCTTGTAGATAGATTCTAGGAATAAAAAATATAGCAGATGTTATAGACATGTCCATGAACCTTGAAAACACCATCTTGTTATTGAAGAACAAATCAACCACTGAGGTAGTAGTCAAAACATGTGGATGGTTAGAAAAATCATAACTTGATGGAAGCATAAGAGAACAAACATGATAGAGTTTTAAGAAAACCCATTATTCTTTGGGTGTGCAGAGGGGAGATGAAGTACACATAGAATATGAGAAGATGAGGTATGAGAGGAGAATAGTGTAGAAAGAGATCACCTAAGGAGTTGAGTAGAGGTGTCAAAAGAGAGTACAAGTCATGATCAAGCTAGAGATACAAGGCCATGTGTGAGATTAACTAGGCAACATAAAGGAAAAGGGAAGAAAGGGCCATGTGTGAAGGATAACACAAGTAGACTGAGAGAGGAGGCACAAGGTAATGACTGGAATCATAATGAATTTATAGCTACATGAATTTCACACAATGGGGTGCATGGAAGTTGAATGTGTAAGCAATAATTTGGAGAGTTTGTGCATGAGAAGTAAAAGGGAGAAGTTGAATGTGAGTATTCTAAATCAAAGAGGTTATATGTGAGAGTTGATTCAAAGAGCTATATGAGTGTGTGTATGAGAGTTAATAAGGGAAGAAAATGTCCTTGCATGTAAAAGGAGAAAACTATATGATAAAATGTGTTATTTTTTGTTATTCAAAATGTGTGTTTTGGCGCACGTAGGGTTTGATCTTCATTGTTAAGGGAGATTTTTTGTTAGGGCTAATATGTGTAGTTATTATAGTTAGTGGGTGGTAGTTCTTAAGACTTGAGCTATTAGTTGCTATAGGATGATATGCAATAAATATGGAAACTTTTGGCTTCCACATTATTATGTGTCAATTCCTAGGCACTAGAAGTAGGGTGGTATATTCAAATTGGTATCAAGACATTTGCATCGGGTGTGAATGCCATTATAATTTATAATACAATGAGTGAATTTTCATTCTATATGTCTCTTAGATGTTTTTCTTTTCATTTACACTTGATATTTGTGCTTTCACAAGTCTTAATATAAGTTGAAGGGATGCAAGCAAGAGGGAAAACACATAATTTTGAATATCATGGTCCATTTCTTTAACATGGAATAAAATTGTTGTTTTCAATAAACTAGTTATAGTTTCATAATTGTCTTGGTAGTTACAAAGCCTTGATTAGAAAACCACCCCTCCAGTGCTTCTTATTAATTCTCCGTCTTTTGGAATTCATAACTTTTCATACAAACTCAAAAAGATGCGTTCTTTTAAAATTGCATAACTTTTTGAGAAGAAAACTAAAAGTAAGGTAATATCTGAATTTTGGTACCATCAAACTACAATTTTTGACCATTTGTATTATAAATTTTTAATCCAATAGACTCATATTATGATCTATTTATAAATATTTTTATTTAATATATTACAAAAGATTATTTTAAACATCAAACTATTTATTAATTAAAAAATACCATTAAAAATAATACAATATATTATAAATTTAAAAGAATAGAACTAAAAATAAATAAATTGCAAAATCTTATCTCTAGACAACGTTGAACAAGCCATTTAGAACATCTTAGTCATTAGACACTGGTAACAAAGCAAAATTTAAAACAAACTAGGTATCTATATACGTTTTATTACTGTGCACACCAGGTTACAATATATTTGTAATACACACTAAGCTGTCTATGCCTATCGACAGCTAAAATACTTAGCACATTACATCAATATTAGTATATTGTCTGTATGTACAATATTTTGGCGAGCACCAAATTTGTATCAGTTAGCCAAACCAACAGAAATCCTACTAACACTCATCTCCCTCATAGCTTTGAAGCGTGGCTCCTTATCTTCATATTTCTCTTTAACATAAACACTCATATAATCACCGAACTGAAACTTTGGATACATGCACAAGTCATGGCCGCCATCATCTTCCTTCACTTCGGTCTTGGGCTTCACTGCAGGATAAATCATTGCAGAGTATGATGGATTATAAAACGATGCCACTGATAAACGATTGCCATTTTCAGTGGGAAGGATACGATGCCATGCACTCTTATATCTTCCTCCACTTATCGCTTCCAACTGATCTCCAATGTCTATCACTATGGAATGAGAAATGGGTTGTACATCAATCCAGTTGCCATTGCTGAGGACCTGTAGACCAGGGACCTCATCGTCCTGGAAGAGAAGAATGATGCCGCCTGCATCTGTGTGGGCACGAATGCCCTTAATAAGGTCTGGTCTGGGGCAGGGAGGGTAATGGCTCACCTTGGTGCCAAAAAATGGCTTATCATCACCTGCAAAAGCTTCCTTCAGGTACCCCTTTTCCAGGCCCAAATTGATGCTTATTATCTCAAGCAAGTTCTCTGCCAGTTTGTATATCTCCTTTCTGAATTCCTCCATTGTCTCCCTGCATACATACATGTGCATTAATATTTATACTATTATTGTTAATGTTGAAAAGTATTCTACAATTGTAGTAAGGAATGGAATATAATGACGTGAATGTGTTGAAAAAAATTCTTACATTTTATCTTAAATTTGATAGTCATTTACATGTCAAAATATTAAATATAATAATAAACATAATATTTTGAAAATAAATAAAATGTGATATTGCTATCAAGATTCAACTTTGTAGTTTTCGAGTCAAACTCATTGACTCATATTTCATGAGTAGTGGTTAACAAGAACCCATCTCTCATAATAACATATGGTCCAATTAGCACTCATTACATCAGTTAGCATTCATTACATCTAGGCGATGCTCACAGAGGTGAAGCATTGGACCTTCTCAAAAGGTCGCCCACCCTAGTACTACTCCAACTGCACTTAACCATAGAGTTTTCCCAAGATTAAACCAACTTAACTTGCAATTCCATTTGCAAAACTTTCAGCAAGTGTTGTACTTCATGAACCATTCATTTTAAAGCCTCTTTAACTCATCAAATGATAAGATATTTTCCACAACATATCAAATTATGATACGCTGGGAAAATACCTCTTATTATCAATTTCAAAATTATATAAAATAATTTTAAATTGATATATGTTGAAACATCTTTTAAATAGATTTTTAACATACCTACACTAATTTATAAACAATAACTTACCCAACCCTGGAAGAAAGACCGGTCCCATGTATAGAGATAGTTAACCATTCATAGCATTATACCATATGAGAATGTAAAGAAGTATACCTGAAATTGTTGGGCTGTGATGGCCATGAATTTGAGATTTCCAGTTCATTGATTAGAAAAACGTCTTCCCAATCCACGTCCTCTATCTCAGCACACTTGTTTCCACTGGCTTCTGCTACTATGGCATCGTCGAGCTTCTTGACAGGCAAAGACTGTTTGAAGCTTTGCTCTCTGGTAAGCTTGTAGTTCTCCGAGCATACCTTCTTCACAAGGTCCATGAGGCTGTGGGATATACCATGGTTCAAAAGCTGAAATCACAAATAAATACCGATAGATGGTCTGCAAACATATTGTTGGAGGAAACTGAAGCTCAACTTCTGAACTTTAATATTTGGTAACTCAGTGTGTTTTAGCCTAATCCTGAAAATTGTTCTAGAGTCAGGATAAGAGCCTCACGAATTTTGGAAGATAATAAGTTATACTCTCATTTCTAATTCACTGGTAGAATGCCTTTTCATAGAACATAAAGTTTTACAGTTAAAGAAACGAAGCCAAACAATTACAAATACTTTTATCTTTAAAATTTATAAATAAAATGTTGAAACTTTCAACTTACAAATTGCAAGTTACAGGGTCGGTTGAATAGCTATATTAAAGAACATAAAACATTTAAATAGAATACAAATTTCAAGTCAAATAAGTCTTAGTAAACTTTCAAATCAATATTTGCTGTTACATCAAGATTAACAAGATTCAGAAATGTTAGTGAACTTCCAAATCAACATTTTCGCTAAACCCAAAGTGACAGTTAATCCTCCCAAAAATGAGATAGTTAATCCATCTATATATAAATTTTAGAAATACTATCTTACTTTCTGCCCTTACATGAGTCCACATGTCAGGTTGTACTGATCACTTTTTATGCAGCAGTCACATGACTCAGACAGCATAGGAAGTTGAATTCCAAACAGACAAGTATAGGCTGGAAGTGGACAAGACCAGGGAAGTTTTTGGTTGCTCAGTACTAGATTCTCAGCATGCTAGAGTTCTAAATACACTAAGAGTTATGACCCACACAAATGAATAGGGCTGGAAGTGGAAAATAACGAAACTGAACTCCAAACCACAAAGTGACAGGTATATTAGAAAGAGCATCCAATCATGTTAGTATGAGATCTTACAAGTACTAACTGGTACATGAAAATGATACATTCTCAAACCATAAAATCAAATACTTCAAGTTTAATTCCACACCAGAAGATCAAACAGCAACTTTGCTAAAGAATTTACTTTCTAAAAAATTTGTATCATATGAAAGAAAATAGTACATCCAAAGTGCAGTTCTTTGCTCATTACCATCAAGTCCTTACGAACAATACCAACCAAACAAGTTAAAAACAAAAATTCAACAATTAGAAAACACCCAATCACCTGGAAGAAACCAGGTGTCTCACAAGCATTTGCAATACTAGCCATGATTTCGGCTCTTCCTTCACCATTGAAATTCGCCATGTCTATCACTGGGATGGCCATTTTTTTCAGATTTTGTGAAGAAAACAAACCAAATTAAACTAATATATTACGTACTGAAACCAATAAATTCTTAGATACCACACCCACAAATTTGTCTAAGCATAAAAACACATTGAAGGAAACTATGATGGAGCTACTGATGAGAGTGGTGATATATATAGGATTTTGGAGAACAAGGAGGAAACTTCTTCCTTCATTCTTGGGTTATTCAAAGTCAAATTCAATCATCCACCGACAAAAATTCCTGTCGACGCCTTCACCGGTCACAGCAGTCACTAATCTTTAATAAATGAAAACGCGTAAAAGGATCTGTTCTACTTCTGCTTTATCATCATCTTCTTGAATTTGTCACTTCGATATCATTAGATGCTTCATAGATTGAGCCGTCAGTTAGTTAAGTTGGCTAACTTTTGGATGAATTATCTTTTAAACTACCACTGTTCTTGAAAATCTAAGGTAACTGACACATCTCTTGTTTAGTCTCTTTCATTCAAAGCCATCTGTCCTTAGCCTCTACAAAAGCAAAAAAATAAAAAAAAGATTGTTTTGGGTTCCGCACAAATTACTCTCTTCAATCCACCAAGCCAATATTGACTTCAACCTTACACAATTCTCAAGGCATTAAAGTTAGCAGAATAATAAAATATTAGCATGGAGCTCTGCACTGCCCAATTCTTTTAATTAAAATATATGTGAAGAACTAAATTTGGCAATTATGTTTCATGGTGCTGCTGCTTTTCTAATAAACATTTGGGGTTGTTAGAAATTTAGAATTCTAACTGGATAACCTTGTAGTATTAAAATCCATCTTCAACTACCCACATTCCATGTGTTTGATTTGGCCCAGAATGGAAGCAAGGGCATCTTAAAAGACACTTTAGTAGCAATAAAATATTGTGCATCAGTGTGAATGCAGAATATCCAATTTGCTGCTCACATGGGGCACATACATTGTGGGAGACAAGCAGTAAATTTATTTTGTTTGCTTCCATTATCAGGCACTGATCTAACATGGAAGGGCATGGGGGACTGGACACCTGGTCCAATAGAGCTCACCAGAACCCACTAATGGAAAGGTGCCCCATGCATATGGTGGCTTATTGAATAAGGGCATTCCCTTTTTGACCACCTTTTAATAAAAGTATGTCATAATGAAATTGTGTGTGCTGCATGTGATATTTGGAAAGCCTGCAGTTGAGATAGTGCACTACATTACAAAATATTTAATTGAACCGCTAGAGTCGGTGGTGTAGTAAACAAATTTAGACTTGGATCTCTAAGGAATATATGTTTTCTACCATTATGAGTATTATCTATATATAATCAGATTTTAGAATGTAAATTATAAGACGTAGGAATGTATTGTTTATAAAAATATAAATGAGAAAAACTTAAAATTAAAGGCAACTAGGTAAAATATAAAATGAAGTTTTTTTTCATAATATCAAGCACAAGTCAAAGATTAGGAGGAGGCAAAGGTGGATTATCATATTAAGGAACCATCTAAGGGGACAACTCTTGAAAAGAAGAATTAGAGACCTCTCAATCATCTTGATGATCCTAAAAAGCAAGTGACACCATGACTCCTCAATCTAGTGGTGGATACACAATAGACAACTTCATACCACCTAGCAATTATCCAAAAGGCTTCCCTCAGGGATAAAGAACAACCCTTTCTACTAAGAACGCAAGAAGAGTGGCTTCAATTGTGTGAGGGGTTTTGTTAGTTGAAAATTGGTGGCAATGATCTCTAAGCAATATTATTAAGCAAAAATTTTCTCATAGAACATAGAGAACTCCCTCAATGGTTGAGGCTCAAATCTTGCAAATGTTTAAATTTTAGTTCTTTAGCTTTGAAGAAACTTCATTTCAAAGACTCTTCTTGTTTCATTTTAGATTTTTTTGGCTTCTCCTTCTCATGGCTCCTATCCATTTCAAGTCTCTTTGTTGTCTAGAGCAAGTAGAATGCTCTTCAGACTATCAATTTTGTTTGTTGAACTATATATTCTCATAGAATAATCTTCTAACCATTTGAAACAATATTTTCCATCTTCTTCCCTTTCCATTGCTCATCTAGCTATTATATACTCTCTAGAGAAAATTTGGTCTTCATATAGATTAAGATTATTGCTTCCGCTTGATTTATCAGATAGCATACCGCATTTGTAACTCCAATTCACAATATATGTATCTCTTATGCATCACTTTATTTGTAAAATATTGAGGTTATGCCTCAACCCCTTGACAACAACAAACCTATGCTATTTCTACAAACTAAAACTCACGTACAATTATAAAATCACATGAAGATGACCATTATAATAATGGATGCATGCTCAGAATATATGTTCACATGGAAAACCATTGTAACATAGATCACACACATGAAAAGAGGAGTAAAAACAATTTTTTCTCAAGAGAAGTCATGATTCATGAAAAAATATATAAGGAGTATGTAAATGCATCTCATACCACTATCTCAAAGGTTTATTATAGTTATTACATCACTAAAATGATCCAACAACATATACAATCCTCTTCACACTTGCATTGGCTACTACAATAATGAAAACCCTAAATTTTTGAATGCAATCCACCAAATGAGAATGGAAATGATTTTTTTCCAAATGATTCAACCTATGCAATTTTTTTTTTTCATGTGATACCTCCCTAATCTTCCATGACACTAAAGAAGTGAATTTAGGATGTTTAATGAATCAATTTAACATTTGAAATCCTTCATTTTCCATATATTTCCCATGATAGTGTTATCTTATTAGTTTGCTTGTATTTTTTCATCAATTCATGACAAGTTTGTTTTGGAAAACAACTATTTACCACCATTGTTTGTGTATAAGTGAAAAAATCATGTGCAAATTTACCTTTTTTAATTAGGGTTGACATTTATAAACTTAACACAAGTGTAGAAAAAATTCTAGACCATTGTATACCCCATTAAGTGTATTTTTTCAACTAAAAAGCATCATGTATCGTTATTTTTGGTATAAATGTTATCACTACTATAAGTCCAAAGAAGTGAACTCCAATTGATTTCATTTGTGGAGCATACTTAATGTGATTTTTTATCATACTTCCCACACCAAAAATATTTTGGTCCCTATAAGATTAGGGACAAATTAAATTTGGAAACTTTGTTCTGACTACCTCATTGGAAACCCAATTTATTTTTCTTAGCAATGACAATTTTGATCTATTAACATTACTCCATGCTTACCTTACCAAGTCTATCTCACCTTCTTGTCAAGTACATGATCAATCTACTAGATATTTTTTATTTAGGTGCAAAATAATCCATATTTTAAAAAATGATAGCATCTAAGCTTCATCTAATAAATAAGGCTTAAACAATATTTACTTATCAGTATTAATTTAATAGAGATGATATTAGTTTATTAATGAAACTCTAATATGGAAGAATTCTAACTCACCTATTGTACATGATATGAAACAAACCATATCTCAAAGGTTCAATTTTCCTCAAAATTATTTAAAATGTCTATTTTTTTATATATATACCCAAACTTTGTCATAAACATACAATTTATGCTCTACCCTAAATTGATCATAATGACAATTACACCTTATTTGATAATGTTTGACTCTTTATAAAACTCTAAGATAGATTCATCCAAAATTACAAATAAATTTGGTATCCTTTCTCACCTCTACAACTCTCATTTCTAGTCCATCCCTTGATTATCTTAGATAAACATCAAAACGACTCAGGGGGAAAGTAAACAAACCATGCCTCAAATGGAGATATATTTGTTGTGACTAAACAATTGTATTATAATAGTGTTTTATGTAGGTAAAAATTTAATCCCAACCTTTAAGATATATCTGATTGCACTCATGTAGCAAGTGTAACATTCTATTCACTAACTATGTTTAGTCCACTTGTTTGAGGATGAAATTCCATAGACTATTTAAAGTTGGCATCAAAATATATATAAAAAATAGAGGTGCTAGGTAGGATAAAATTTAAAGGAATGACAAACTAATACTTCTATCATTAAAGTGTTTTAATACCATATAAATATTTAATAACTATAGATTTGAAACATTCAATATCTATTTGATCTACACTATCAACATATAAGAACTTGGAATCAAAACATTAAACTTGAAATACTTTAAAGGAAATAAGACTAAAAATAGAGCGCATGTATCTGGAATTTGTTAAATTTGTGACTAGAAATAATTTCAAGTGAAATATTAACATTTTTATACGATAATTATAGATATGGAGCATTATAATTTCACTAGAGTGGTTCTTTTTATGTACTACTGGGAACTATTAACCTTTAGGAAGCACTTGGATTTATCTTCAATAGTCCTAAATTTTTTTGGAAACTTTAGTTGCAATCTAGGACCTTGTTACTACTGCAATATATGCATGTTGATGAAAAATATTATACATTCTAGATGTGATCTTAGGGGGATCACAAAAAATGGTTTTTTTATTTAGGAGAATAATTCAATCAATATTTTCTAGGTGGTATTTCATCCATAGTACTTATGAAAAAGTCAAAAATGTATGTAGACTTGGTGATGAGTGAAGTGATGTATGCAAAATTTTTAGAATTAATAAGATAAAAATCTAAGGGAATCCTAATGCAAATAGTGTGTGACAAGTGATGGAGGATATAAGGGTATGGAATGGTGATCACAAGTAGATCTGCAAGGGTGTAAAAGGATTTATATTTGGCTAGAATGATGATAGAGGGTTTGAATCTAGAATTAGTTATGAAAAGTGGGATCACCAGTGGCTCACAAGGGAATACAAGGGAATACAATTGTAGGAAATAATTTATGGGAATGGAAATGAGAAGGAAAATTATAATAATATAATATGGTGTAATAATCAAGAGGACTCCATGGGTCAAATTTTGAAATCCTTTGCTTTCTTGCTTATTGCTTTAGTGGATGATCTGAAAATTTTTATTAGAAGAGATGGAGTTGATACTATTTTATCTTTCCTACATAATAAAATAATGGTATAGTGAATTTGAAAAAGTGGGATTATATTTGACCCAATTCTAAGTTTGTATGGTTTTTTCTCAAGAAATTTAGTACATATTATGGAAATAATAACTAGGAGATTTATATTAAAAACAAATTAACAAGAAAATGGACACTCATATTTATGTCATAGGGGTTCAAATGAATATCATGTTGTTAGAACCTACTTTTTAATGTAGGTAAATATGGGAACTAAAGTGAATTTAGAAAATAAGGTTGAAGTTGTAGGTTATGCAATATATTTCATTACACCCCTTACTTTAGTGATATGATGAAAACACATTGAAATGGTATCCTAAAGTAATGTATCATAATAATAACATTGCATAATTTAAATTATAGAAAAATAGAAATATAACTCTTTATCCCTTCTATGATCTTTTGCATGCACATACCTGTTCTTAAAATGCATCACATCAAATAAATGTAGTAATTTTATGCCAACAAGAGAAATGCCATAAAATTTATATGAAATGGAAAACATATATAATAAGGAAAACTCTAAGCATGAAACAATACATACATGGAACATTAACATACACATACTTGAAAATAATAAATAAACATAGGCACATATCAGACATAGTTAATGATATACTATATAATAATATGGTAGAAATGAGCATAAATTCCACATACCACCTAATATTATGTGCAACTAATGTGACAATAGTAAAGAAACCAAAGGTAAGTAGAATATCTAAGGGGATAGCATGATAAGATAGTTGTGGTGGACTCACATGAGGGAAAAATACTCTTGCTCAGGTTCATGGAATAATAAAAAGAGGGTATGTATAGGATCATCATGGAAAAAATAGACCCTTAAGTGGCAAAAAATTCATAAAAATCAGAGTTAGGCAACTTGACATAAAAAATTGAATAATTTTTCTATATTATTTCAAAAATATGTAAGAATATAATCTGTAGCAAATTGAATGTAGTTTCTAAACTACTAGGTTTTTTAAATCTATTTGGTGAAAATTTGAAATTTCAATGCGAGAGTACTTAAATTTCAGGGAAAAAAAAGTAGGTGTCTATCGACCACCTAACCACAATAAAATGAGAATATTTTTTATAAGATTTTATATATAATTAGAGGACTCATGTCAGATGTGATACATATTTTTGTAATTTTTCCCAAGTAAATAATTAATTATGAATTTTTTATTACAAATTTTAAAAATATAAAAACTCGTATGTTTGACCACCTTAACTTGGTCAAATCTTCATGAAATTCAATTTTTTAAAAATCCCATAGTATAAGCATAGAATGTGATGCATGTTTCGGATTCAAAAAATGTGATACCGTTTGAAAGCTATAGATTTTTTTCAATCAACCTATCAATCAGGACTTTAGTCGTAATTCAAATAGAAAATGAATAATAATTATTTATTAAATTCAAAGTAAATTATAATTTATATTGGTGGAAATCTAAGATTATCCTTTAAAAACCCTTTTTGTTTCATCAATTTTGGGTAAACAAAAAGTCGTCAGCCACATGGGCCATCATATCACTTACATATCGCCACTTTTTGGCCCATCATGATCCTGCACATACCCAAGATATAAAATAGGATAGGATTCAATAAAATTGATGGTGATAATAGCTTTGAGGTCTCATACAAATAAAACAAGGCTAGGCTAGATCAAAATAAAAATGGTTTTAAATTGATGATGTTGATTATGTGGTTAGCACTTAGCTATAGGTGGTTTACAAATAAACTAGATAAAAAGGTACATATGGCCATGCTACAAAAAATAGATCTAAAAGGTTAAAGAGGCTATGCAACCCCATAATTAGGTAAAAATTAAAGGTTTGAAAAAAGAAAAACTAGTAAATGATGATAATTCCTTTGAGGTTACCAAACAAAATGGATAAAAATAATGCATTCCAACCCAAAACAATGTAGTATCATTGATTTTATCATAAATAGTATGTAGAGGATATGTCCCCCATAAAATTTATATGAAAAATACTAAGAAAAGCTGAATTAAGTTAATATCTAATGGGGAGGAAATAATAATTCTAGGTTATATGTAGTAATAGGATAGTAACAGGAATGATTGCATATGAGTGATTCACCCAATTATTATAAAAGGATTCCCCAAATGGGAAAGTTCTTAATGTATTTGATTGTTGAAAATTTATGTCGTGCTAATAAGATGGTCAAACTAAAAGGGAGCTTATGATTGATGTGAATCTTCTAATTCCAAATAATAAAGAAATATAAGATTCCACCAATAAAGAAGGGAAAGTGATATAGTAATTAATAATAATCTGAGCTTGGTGTAAATAATATTGATGGAGAGTTTAAGAGTGGCAATGACAATGATTGATGGCTATTGGAGGCGATTATTTTTAGAAGAATTGAGTGAGAGATTCTATAGGAACCTGTAAAGTTGTAAAAGTATTAAGAATCTCGTGAAAGGGGCCACATAGTGGTAAGGTGTTTATAAATTGGTTTGGTTGTATCATTAATGTACCTATATGATGTGTTTGGATAATTTTAAATGACCTTAATGTCATTTGGATGGTATGATTAATTTTAAGAGTAAAAATTCTAAATGGGTGTGTACCCTCATTGTTGGATGAATGGTTTGAATCTTGTGTTGTTTCCAAGATAAGGACTTCCACAAGGTATGGCATGGGGCTTGTAGGGCCTACACGTGTAGGTACCTTGTGGGTACCCTATTAAATCTACCCCCAATAAAACATTTTTTTAATAATAAAGAACTTCTTGCAATTTTTTTGGAAAAAACAAGATTAAAAAAAAAAAAGTGTCAATACCTTTTTTTGCTCTTTTTTTTGGAAATACATGCAACGTCTGTACAAGGGCCATAGAATGAACCTCAATAATATTCAAGGAAAACAAGAGTCCTCAAAGGTTGAGAGTTCTATCAAATGAAAATCAAAGATATGGTAAGACAATGAGTGTTGAGTGCTATATAGGAGAAATCCTAAATGACTAAGGGATTAAATCATGAAAAGTGTCAACACCTCATGCAATGAGACAAAGTGATCTAATAATAGCCCACCTTAATTAACAGAGAAAAATACTTAGTTAACTGAATAAAGAACTCCTAAGTTGATCTTAAGTGCATGAAATGAATTAGACTAACAATCAATTAAAGATTAATTAATTATTAGCTAATGCGTGATTTCTCTAACATAATTTACAAAACATATGTATCAAAAACATTTAGTACAATAAAGTAAGTGTTAGAACTAAAGGGTCCTAACATAAATATTACCTACTAAAGTATCATTTAAAACCGAAAAATAAATCCTAGAACTAAAGGAAGAGTTAGAACTAAAGAAAGAGTTAAAACTAAAGGGTCCTAACATAAAGATTACTTACTAAAGTATCATGTTTAAAACCAAAAAATAAATCCTAGAACTAAAGGAAGAGTTAGAACTAAAGGGTCCTAACATAAATATTACAATCTCACTTCCTTTGTTCACAAAGGATGAATTCAAATCCTTCTTCTACCTATTCCAATTTTGGGCCCAGTTTC
Organism: Sequoia sempervirens; assembly: GCA_007258455.2. Taxonomy (NCBI): domain Eukaryota; kingdom Viridiplantae; phylum Streptophyta; class Pinopsida; order Cupressales; family Cupressaceae; genus Sequoia; species Sequoia sempervirens. The sequence goes on from VDFB02379711.1 coordinate 43,458,503, forward strand.
CAACAACTCTTATATGAGTTACCTTCCTTATCAAAATTTGAAAAATGGAACCTACCCTTGTACTTATTTTGGAATA
>VDFB02379711.1:43463578-43496780 GCA_007258455.2 Sequoia sempervirens
TCAGATGGAGGTATTGAGAAGTACAAAGCAAGGCTGGTTGTGAAAGGTTACTCTCAAGTTGATGGTGTTGATTATGGTGAGATATTCTCTAATGTTGCAAAAATTACATCCATTAGATTTTTTCTTGCTATTGTTGTTGCTTATAATTTAGAGGTTAAGAAAATGGATGTGAAAACTACTTTCCTTCATGGTGACTTGGAGGAGGATATTTATATGACATAGCTAGAGCACTACGTGGTGAAAGGTAAAAGTAAGCTGGTTTACAAATTGAAGAAATTGTTGTATGGTTTAAAAGATAGTCCTATGATGTGGTACCATAAATTTGATACATATGTGTTGATTTTGGGATTTGAGCATTCTAAATTAGATCACTGTGTTTATTATTAAACTAGCAGTGACCATTTCCTATTTATTGCATTATATGTTGATGATATGTTATTTATTAGAAAGGGAAAGGTATGATTTCAAAATTGAAATCTCAACTTGCTACTAAATTTGAAATGAAAGACCTTGGTGTAGCTAGACACATTTTTGGGATGGAAATTAAAAGAGATAGAGTGGATAGAAAGTTATGGCTTGGCCAAAGTAAGTATGTCAATTCAATTTAATAGCTCGATTTAACATGTAGGATTGTAGACCATTGTATGTTCCCCTTTTTGTTGGAACAAAGTTATCTATTTTAGATTGTCCAACATCTCCATTAGAGATTGAAGAAATGAGTAGAGTGCCTTATCATAGTGCAGTTGGAAGTTTGATGTATTTTATGGTTTGTACTAGACCATACATTTCCCAAGTAGTGAGATTTCTTTCCAGATATATATGTATACTCCTGGTAGAGTTCATTGGGATGCAATTAAAAGGGTCTTCATATTTTTGCTTGGTACTTTAGATTACTCCTTGTGAACTATCATAGTAATATGACTAAAGATGAGATTTCCCTTGATATTCATGGTTATGTGGATTCAGACTACGCAGGTGATATTGATAGCAGATGATCCACTAGTGCTTATGTGTTTACATTATTCCGTGGTGCAATCAATTGGATGAGTAAGTGAGAGGTTGTGGTTGCTTTGTCCACTACCAAAGCAGAGTATATAGTAACTACTCATGCTTGTAAAGAAGTAATTTAGCTTAAGAGACTGTGGTCATATATTGGAATAAAACAAGGTGCAGTGACAATTTATTGCAACAATCAAAGTGTGATATGTCTAGCCAAGAACCCGACATTTCATGCCAGGACCAAGCACATTGATGTACATTATCATTTTGTTTGATATAAGGTCAAAGATGGTAGGGTGAAGCTATTTAAGGTAGATAATTTGATGAATGTTGTTGATTCTTTAACTAAGCCTGTGAGGACAGAGAAGTTCAGATGGTGTTTAGAGGTTATGGGCCTTTCAACCCCTAGCAATTAAGAGACAATGTTTACTCCCTCATGTTGATCTTGCAAGGTGTTTGACAAGTGGGAGATTTTTTGGGCAATTGTGTCTCAACCTTACAATTATATAATGATTTATTGTTGATAGGTTGTATAATATGTATATATGGGCAAGTGCAAAAAGATGGGGGGCCAATTTGTGGCCAAATTTAAAAAAAAGTTATGATAGCTCATAATGTGAGCACATTATGGCTTGGTGTTTCGTGCCTAAGGCTCGGCCACACTGAGCCATAATGTGAGTGCATTAAAATGAGATTTTGTTATGAGCAATTAAAAGAAAAAAAGGAAATCGAGCTCATTTGCTTTGTGAATTTTTTTTCTGCCCACATGGCCAAAATCCCTTCTTTTGCATGCTCACATTATGGGAGGAGTGAATCTTGCAATTTTTTCATCAACTTTTTGCTATTTCATTGCGAGGAAGCCGCCACATCAATGGGGAGTTCAAAGAGGTAAGGATGTAGAGCAACAACAATAGGAAAAAAATCCTCAACAAGAAGAGCAACAACAACATCAACAAAATCCTCAAGTTCAACAACCACAACAAAAATCTCCTCCACCAATTAGTCAACATCCTCCTGGCACTTAGCAAAATTTAATGAGTGAAATTGAAAACGATAAAAAAAAATTCAGGAGTTAATCATGAGGTTGAACGATCCAAATGGTTCAACCATGGAAAGAAAAACACTTAAAAATTCACTAAAATAAATGTTAAAACATGTAGATTTAATCAGCAAATAGTTAACTGGTTGGCAAGATAGGAGGCATGTGGCTAGGAATTTTTACCAGGAGAAATTATCATATAAAGATGTAAAAGATCTAAAAATTTCAAAATTAGATTTGTGCACATTATTCAATGACCCATGCACAAATGCAAATATTAGCCTCAATGTGAAGAGGTTTCCTATCCATTGGTGTCACCACCAACAGATTAGAACCTTTTTATTGGATAGGTGGTACATGGTTTTTGATTACCCACTATGCAACAATTGTGAAGTCCTGCAATATTTCCTGAGGAAACTATACTGTAAGTTCATCTTGAACAAAATCTCAAATTATTTTGATATGAGGTACTTCCATGGGAGAGGTGGGGGTCAACTCAAAATAGACCCGATGCACATCAGGATCCTAGGTGACAAGTGAGACGACCTCTCACTAGGCCGCCTCATGAGCACATTTTTATCCCTTCCATCGTGAAGGAGAGTGTCGAGGTAGAAACTTTGCAGGCCATCAGCTCTTTGACCCAAAGTGTCATCCAACATGCCATCCCTATACTACAACACCACCCAGGGGAGTCTTCGAGTGGTAGGATTCGATCCCATTTATTTCTGACTTGCAGGGCGAATTGTTCATATGACCACTCTGACACTCAAGAGGCTACTACATAGGATACATCTAAAGCTATGGAGATGGCAAGGGCAACTAACATTTTGAATGAGGCCTATGGAATTGATACGCAGGTAAATGTTAGCATGTTCATTTAATTTAATTTATTAAAATTCAATTTTGAAATGCAAGATTAACTAATTTAGTTTTATGATTTTAATAAAATTTTAGGGTCATAGTGTTGATACTAGATACACCAACCCTACACCCGCTTATTACTCCACTGCATCTACCATTGAGGTATAACTAATAACTAGATGTTGATAGATGACAAAATTTCAACTACAATATAGTTGTTTAGAAAGTCAACATAAACAGTGATGCAATTACTTCACATAACATAAGTAATTTATAAGTAGGATCAACTTCCAATTGCATTTTCTTGTCATGGAACTCCATGAAACCGCTTTTTACTGAGGAATCTTTTCAAAAAATTCATTTCCTTGTCTATGTTATGGATGCTTGGAAGAAATATATGAAAGAATAATAGTAAGCAATAGCATAGACAAGGCAATGAGTTTTTTGAAAAAAATCCTCAAAGAAATGTTGTCTCATGGTGATGTCCATCACCATGAGACCCAATTTCTTTGAGGATTTTTTTCAAATAGCTCACCGCCTTTTTTATGCTACCACATTTTCCATACATGTCTACCAAAGTATTTTATCAAAAAGTTCATTTCCTTGCTACTATGGCTAAAATCCTAAAAAAGGTGCTTTCCAACAAACTATGGATGCTTGGAAAAAATCTATCAAAGCATAATAGTAAGCAATAGCATAGACAAGGCATTGAGTAGTTTGAAAAAATGCCTTGAAGAAATGTGGTCTCATGGTGATGGAATGCCATTCCATCACCATGACACCACATTTCTTCAAGGAATTTCTTCAAACAACTCACCACCTTTTTATGCTACCACATTTTCCATACATGTGTACCAAAGAATTTTATTAAACTACTCACTTCCTTGCTACTATGGCTAAAATCCTAAAATAGGTGCTTTCCAACAAACTATGGATGCTTGGAAAAAATCTATCAAAGCATAACAATAAGCAATATCATAGTCAAGGTAGTGAGTTGTATGAAATAATTCCTTGAAGAAATGCGGTCTCATGGTGATGGAATCCCATTCCATCACCATGAGACCACATTTCTCTAAGGTATTTTTTCAAACACCTCACTGCTTGAAGAATAGAAACCAACCATTTAGCCAAAATTACCCTCCAAATTCTTTTCAAGGTGCTTATCCTAAGTTTAGCAATCCATGGAACCTTCCACCTTTTATTCCACTTGTTCATGTCCCCACCCCTCCCTCTTCATTTCATGATCACCTTCCATCTCATATCCAAGACCACACTATACCGTCCACCCCATCCTAGCATAATACCATAGAGAAGGTGCAATGAATTGTTTGAAAAAATGCCTCAAAGAAATGTGGTCTTATGGTGATGGAATGCCATGACACATTTGTTTATAGTGGCATTCCATCACCATGAGACCCCAATTTTTTTAGGCATTTTTTCAAATAGTTCACTGCCTTCTCTATGCCACCATAGTTATTGTACATGTCTATGAAAGCGTTTTATCAAATGGTTCACCACCTTGCTGCTATGGGTAAAAGCCTAAAAACACATGCTTTCAAACAAGCTATGGATAGGGAAAATGGTAAGCATGCTAGTTAGAAATATATAGTTTAATAAGTACTCAAAATTTTGTTCATTATCTCATACATTATAAGCCATGATGTTGATCGCTATTGTAGTTTTTGTGATTGAATAATTTTTTATTTTATTTTTAGATGTTGTGCAAGTGGATACACCTCCAAATGTTCATAGGGAAATGGAGCTTAGTGTTTCATCTGCTATAGACTCCTCAATGGCTCTCATGAGGGAGCTATGAGGCAGATTACTAAATCTCCATTTACATCCATTGTTATAGTTGTTAGTTAGTGAAAAATCAAACCATTATTGATTTGTAGTTTAATTTATCTTTGGATGGTTTCTACAAGGCTTCAGCATGCCTCAACATGGAAATTTGAATATTTCCCTTGTGGAGAGTGATCATCAGATGGCAGTAAGTGATTATTTTGTTAAATATATCATTTTTTATAATGTAATTTCTATATATTAATGTCTTTACTTTTTATTGTAATAGATAAGACTTGACCAAGAACTAAACCCTAGGAGGAGCACCAAGAGCACTCCTCGACCTCAGAATAAATGAATGACAAACCTATCACCATCCAATCGACAAGCAAAGGGAAAGAGTTTATTTTGAGAGCATGGAGAACAATGAATTTTGATTCTAGAGCCCTTTGTTGTATGCCTATATGGCATTCTCTTATATCGACATATATTGATGTATGCCTACATGGCTATTTGGTTAATACAAATCTTTTTTATTGATGGTGTCCATATTTGAATTATAAATCCATGGCTCAATAGATATGAGTTATGTGTACTCAAGTGTATACTTTACAACTTACGTGTATACTTTGAGACTTATGTGTATTCTAATGTATACTTTGTTACTTATGTGTTTTCATGTGTATACCTTGTATTCATGCATATACTTTATATTAATTTGTGTATACTATGTATCCATGTGTATACTTCAAAGCTTACATGTTTTTGAGTACTTGTGCTTCCCTTATTCACATGTATGCTTGACTTGTTCATGTGTATACTTATTAATTATTTAGCCCTAGCATTTATCATTGTTGTACTTCATGGTTTGTCTTGAATATTTATTGATTGATGTTGAACAACTTTATTAGTTGATGCTAAACAACTTCAATATTTCTAGGAATACTAGTAGAGTTACAAATTACAAAATTGTACAAATTGAAAAGAAAACATTAACTGTAAATAAATGAATTGATTATTAACTTGATAATTGATTAAGAATTAGTATAATATATATCAAGAGATGAGCCTTCTAGAATGGAAACTTCCAACTAGAAAATAGGAAAAGCATTCCCAATACTTTGAAAGCAATAATCCACCCAAAATTAGAATGGGAGAGAAATCTTATTTAAGATCCTTGAGCAATGTATTTCCTAATGCTCCCTTGTTCTTATGTATCTCAATTTAGTTTAATCCAAAGAGTTCCATGAAATGCTTTATCTAAAATCCAAAAGCACATTTTCAATTAGTATTCTATGAGATGTTTCATAAAAATATTCTAGTATATATTTAATCTTTTGATTGGAACAATTCAATTAAGAAAAGTATACATAATCTTCACAACACTTGAAAAACATAATATTCATAGTAGATGATGAGTAATTAACTTCTTGACACATTATCATACAAACATTTATCTTTCTTAGTCTTTAAACATTTGCACAGCATAATCGTCACTGTACAAAATGAATTGTTATGTTCTTGATCCATCACCATATAAACATGTCAAAAGTTGTATATGTCAACCTTTTGTAATATTATTTCTTGTATAGGAAATGGACTTAGGAGAAAACTTTATAATTTATAATACAAATAAGAAATGGACTCAAAGGTGGAAACTTTATTTATCACACCAAATAATAAATATACGTGAGAGCATCACTTGTTTCTCTTATACTCTAATTTTCAAACATAGAAAATAATTTCAAATGAAAATGACAAAAAGTTTCACAACCAAAGTTGTTAATTGAGGAAAAATAAAATGTTTCCAAGTTCCACCATTGTACACATTTACAATTGGTTGTATATTGTTGTAAGGGAAAGGAGGATAATAAAAAAATGTCTTGTTCTTGCTAGACTTGAGGATTATCATATGCTTTTTGTGTGGAAAACTCAGACTTCTCAACTTTCCTGTGAATGTTTCTCTTTTAGATTGCTTTGCATGCCATCATAAGAGATTGAGTCAGTTGAACGTAGCTCAGAGTGATTTGCCATGTTTGGGTGCAAAAGAGGACCATGCCTAGCATAAATGTACTCATCTAGATGCGTTAGAATAGTCTGTTTGATCACATGAGTTGCAGAATAAAAGTTGCACCACTTTGCAACATTACACTACTTGCATTTGACACTTTTTCCATCAAGTGAAAACTAGACACCATGAAAAAATGACTTTGAGATAACAAAAACTGAGAGAGGTTATTGTAGAGGGGTCCAACGTGATCTCGTAGGCTCAGATGGAGTATTCGTAAGCATCATTATTTCCAATTAATAGCTCATCAAAGATTGCTACCCTTTTGCACTTTGGACCCTTAAGGGATCGAGCTGGTTGAATGTAGCTCAAAGCGATTTGGCATGTTTGGGTGAGAAAGAGGACCATTCCTAGTGTAAACGTACCTATCTAGATGAATTGGAAGAGTTCGTTTGGTCACATGAGTTGCAGAATGAAAGTTGCACCACTTTGTAACTTTACACTACTTGCATTTGACACTTTTTCCATCAACTGAAAAATGGACACCACAGGAAAATGACTCTGAGATAACAAAAAATGAGAGAGGTTATTGTAGAGGTTCCCTACATGATCTTGATGCCTCAAATGGAATGATCGTAAATGACATGGTATTCGAGCAATAGGTTGTCAAACATTAGTGTCTTTTTGCAATTTGGACTATTAAGGGATTACGTTGCATGAATTACAAATGTTTGAGGGTGGAAATAAATTTCAAAATTTGAGTAAATCTGATTACAATTTTTTATTTGAATAGACTGTATGCTATATTGATATTGATATATAATCATTAAGTTGATTTGTTTTAATAAATGAAGTTTTTATAATAAGTTAGTCAATTGGTGCTAGTTATAATAGGGAGAGAATAAAAGAAGAAAAATAATGATTAGTAACCATCAATGGTTATTACACTCACTATATTAATAATATGATGTTTACAATAAAATGAGATTTATTTGGCTATCCTAATTCTTTTGTTTGTGCTACAATTGTCTAATATGCTTCGTACACCTTTCTGAAACCCAAATGCTTGTACTTGTAGGCACAATGCCTTAGGTACTCCGTTATCACAGATCTTTTACAATGTCACTCATACATTCCAGATTCTCTTATAATTTCTACATCATAGGTGATCATGATGAGGTTAAATTCAAATGAATAACTTGAGATTCCCTCGCTAAGCTTCACACATTCTTTTATAATGGCTTCAAATCAGAATTGAGATTTCTCAAGATCATCAAAATAAGGACATTGCGTTACTTTTTTGGCTAATATTCTCTTGGATGGATCATAAATTAGCATTTTCTGCAAGGAAACACCAATCAATTTTTAGTAGTTTACTTACAAATAGTCCTAAAAGTAAAAGAATAAAAATAAAGAGCATCTGAAATGGAAATGAAATGAAAATAGATAGAAGGCACTTAAAGTCAACAAATCCACACCATTTGGTTCCAACTCGAGAGCAACAAGGCACAAATCTTGATGCTTCCACTGAGGATAGCCATGTCAGTATCTCAACTTAGTCACTCCTGGTCACACATCTTCATTGGGAGTTCCAAGAAACCTATTGCACACAACACCCCACATGAATAGAATAACTTGAAATTCAAGATCTTATAATGTCTACATCATAGGTGCTCATGATAAGGTTAAATTCAAATGAATAACTTGAAATTCCCTCTCCAAGCTTCACACACTTTTATAATGGCTTAAAATCATAATTGAGATTTGTCAATATCATCAAAATAAGGATGTTGCATTGCTTTTTTGGCTGAGATTTTCTTGGATGTCTCATAAATCGGTATTTTTTGCAAGGGGACACCAATCAATTTTTAGTAGGTTACTTACAAATAGGAAAATTAAAAGAAGATGATATAAACATTAGATGATAGCACTGACATCATAGCATTGACATCATACAAATTAATGTGCATACAAGTATAAATTAATAAGAACCAATGTGCATACTTACAAATTAATCCAATGAACCATCTGGTTCTACTCTACTCTTTATTGTGTCAAGTATTGCCTCATGGTCAGACTCACGAACCTTCCACAAGGTCTTGTTCAAATTTCTACCCACATATTTGGTCAAATGAACAATGGGTGCCATGAAAAGGTTCGAGCAATGAAGAATCTTCGGATGCGTCTCAAAGTCCTAAAACAACCAATATTTAACACTCTTATGTGGGTACCTTCTAAGCCACATTCCAGTAACAACAACTCAGCCTATAGGGTATTTGATGTTTTCTCTATCTATAGCTGGGGCCTCCAACTTCTTTTTGGCCTCAACACATTGACACAAGTAATAGTCCATTCCATCTTTATTGTCTTCATCTACAATAACTACATAAACATGTCCTGCATTGATATGTACAACAAATCTCTTGAAATTGGTCAATATTACAAATAAACTACAAAGTAAGATAACAATAGGAATTTCAAAAACTAAGAGGTATGTGCAGGATCATGATGGGCCAAAAAATGGCGATATGATGGGTATTTGTAGGGTATGTGGCTGACGATTTTTTTTAACCCAAAATTGATGAAATGAAAAGGGTTTTTAAAGGATATTCTCAGCTTTCCACCAATATAAATTATGCTTTACTTTGAATTTAATAAATAATTATTATTCATTTTCTATTTTAATTATGACTAAAGTCCTAATTGATAGGTTGATTGAAAAATATCTATAGCTTTCAAATGGTATCACATTTTTGAATCCAAAACATGCATCACATTTTATGCTTTGCATACTATAGGATTAAAAAAAGAAAATTTGAATTTCATGAAGTTTTGACCAAGTTAAGTTGGTCCATACGAGTTCTTATATTTTTAAAATTTGTAATAAAATTTCATAATTAATTATTTACTTAGAAAAAAATTACAAAAAATATGCATCACACTCGGACATGAGTCCTCTACTTATGTCTAAAATCTTATAAAAATTATTATCATTTTATTGTGGTTAGGTGGTGCAGACACCTACTTCATATTTTTCCTAAAATTTAAGTACTCTCGCATTGAAATTTCAAATTTTCACCAAATAGATTTTTTTTTAAATAAACCTAGTAGTTTAGAAACTACATTCAATTTTCTACAAATTCTATTCTTACATATTTTTGAAATAATATAGATAACTTAATCAAATTTTTATGTCAAGTTGCCTAACTCTGATTTTTTTGAATTTTTTGCCACTTAAGGGCCTGTTTTGTCCATGATGATTCCTGCACATACCCTAAGCAAGTAGATATATTACCTAGTTGAACTAGATCTGATATGTGGTCAAATTCAACTGACGAATCCATGATATGTGTTAGTTCCAATGTCGTTAGAGTGAGAAACATATAAAGTGGGCTAAGATAACTTAACGACCATTTCTCAACCCACTCCTTTGATTCACAATCATCCCAGGCTTGCACTGGACATGAAGAACAAAGGCTTGCCATCTTTCGTGTATTGATACTCCATGAACCTACATCTAGGAGCTAAGGAAAGAGTGTAGCTCACTCGATCCTATTAGTGTACAACAATCCTCATATGGTGCAATGTTAGTATCATCCATTAACCAAAAACATATACAAACTAAAGATGTACCTTCATTACCTAGAACCATTGAAGCATTACACCACTCGACAATTGATTTTGCATCTATCAATTTTGCATTGTCTTTATACTTTTACTCTTCTTGTGTTAATTCTTTTTTCACACATGCTCCTACACCATCATGCTCCCCCTTTCCATGCCCGGCTTCACAAAAGTTCCACATATTTTGAACACCTGTAATGGCATGCATCCTGCACAACTAGTAGAACATGTGCGAGTTCTTGAACTGTGTTGCACAGTTATCCAACCAAAATATATGCCAACTATATGCTATGCCCCTCTGATTCAAATCACTCTAGAACATCTGTAAGAAACCTCACATAAACTTTGGAGAATGTGTGTGATCATCACTAATATAAAAGTGGTACTCCCTTAATACCTTCCTTTGGTCCTTTGTACTATTAGTTGTATGAATGAATGTTATGTTCACAAATATCAAAACCTATGTGGAGTTGTGATATTGTGACTACACCTCACGTTGTGGTTGTAGAGTGTAGTTATCTACAAATTCAACCACTGAAAATATGTTGCCAATTGGAAAGGTGTCCTTGCATAGCTTGAATTGTGTGTCCAACCATTGGGCTCTATGGGTATGCCTTGCATACTCATACACTATATTGTCATAAAACATGGATATAAACTGATACACTGGAATGTTCTGAATAACCAAATCACACCTTTTTGCTCAAGATTGCCATTTTTTGTAACATATGCCATTGTTTTATACTTCTTGAACTCTACTAGTTTTTGTCCCACCTCATCTATGATTTCCATATGTTGACATACTGGCATAAGCCACCGCAACGCTGACATGAACCATCCACGCATAGTGTCCTATAGAATATTTGGCCATCCTCTATTTCACATAATTTTTTTGATAATATCTCTCTTGAAGATGTTTGTGGGACTTGTATGCCACAATCCTACAAAAAATCCTTAGTATGAAAATCTAAACATATAGAATGATAAACATCATAATGGTTAGAGAATTCAATATGTAGTCTACAACAACAAGTAGTGTGTGTGTGATTTATCTTGACATAAAAAGGATTAATCATTTCAAAATATCATTGAAAAATACTAATTTGAGGATAATCCTATTGAAATTTATGAAAAAATTAGGTTTGAGTTGTATCCAAAAAATGCTTTGAATGTGGCTCACGGTTCTAACTATTGATTCTCCTTACCACATCCACTTGATTCAAAGATGGCTTTGTGTTATTCTTCTGATACTCTTCAATTAATGTTCTCAATTCTTAAAAAAAAAATTAAGCTTTTCATGGTAGTCTCCTTGAGAATGCCCATAATTCATTTGAATTGGTGCCCTCAATTCTTTGTCGCCTTCAAACGACTCTTGATAAAAAATTTCTATTAATTCTCAATTGTTCACTCATCTTTCTAATGAGATGAGCTCTCATTGTTTTACTACTTACCAAATTCAACGTAATGACATGTCAAGTAACATTACTATCCTTTGAGCATGAGGTCTTACCCACACTCTCATAAGCATCCATTAGATTCTTCACAATAGTGTTTTCACTTGAAGCATTCGATCTTATCAACCCAAAGGTCTTCATGACGTTTCTATACTTTATACCCCACATCATTTCAACATATAGTTGACATCTTGCAGTCTCATTTAGCCTTTCAAAGAATAATTTCCAAATATTATCAGCATATCTTCTACAAGTGCATACTGGAATCTTACCTTCCATGTGTTGTAAAATATCCTCATCAATATTAATCAATACTTTGGCTTTCTACACAAAATTCTAGGTGGTGTTCTCTTAAATACACACATCTCAACATTAGGAATTTCATCAATATTTAAATGAGGTGGGCTAGATTGCATACCTTTGATTGAGTGTAGAATAGACGACATACCTTGAGGTTCACATGGGGATGATGGTGTACCTTCTTCATCAAATTCGAGTGATGATGTACTCTCAACTTGAGATGTGGTGGATGGTGTCCAACAATATTCACTTGTAGTAGATGGTGTTGCTCCATATTCACTTGTGGTAGATGGTGTCCTTCCATATTTGCTTGTGGTTAATGGTGTCCCTTTGTATTCACTTGCAGTAGAGGGTGTGTCTCCAACTACGGTATTTGAATTTGTCTTACCACGATGCTTTTCCATTCGTTCCCTTTGTGCCAACAATTCCTTTTCTCTTTTTAATGGTTGGTGTTCCTCTTCAATTGGCTTGTTTTTTTCAATCATATCCAATTTATTCTTTCATGATATTCCATCACTTGGTCTCTCTCGTTTGCTTTATTGGTTTCATACTCTTCGTCTATTAGTTTATTCCTTGCCCGTTTCCTCAGCATGGTGGATAATTTTACCTGTAGCATGGTATGAGATGAATATTAGTTCCTAAAAAATGAATCCATACAAATAAATGAAATATATGTCATTCAAGGCTTCATACAAAATACTTACAATAATCCTAGAGAAGAGTATTTCTAGCATAGAAAAAGGTCACATGAATTTTTCTAATGGAGTGCCTCAATGAAATGTGATAATGTGGCATGCCATGATTGCAAGATAGGCTAAAAATGAACACATGGACAAGGAATTTGAATTCAAATTCCTTGTCCATGCTTCCATTTTGAGCCTATCTTGCAGTCATGGCATCCCACATTACCACATTTCTTTAGGGAATTCCATCGAAAAAATCATGTGAGCATTGGCAAGCTAGTGAGCTCACTAGCTTGCCAATGCGATAGGGTTGACAAAGTAGGGGCAACATATGCCTCATATAAATGGGGTCTCACGGTGATATACATATCACCGTGAGACCCCATTTATGTGAGGCATATGTTGCCCCTACCTTTTCAACCCTGCTGCATTGGTAAGCTAGTTGAGCATTGGCAAGCTAGCTCACTCACTAAATTGTCAATGCAGTAGGGTTTACAAGGTAGGGACAACATATGCCTCATAGAAATGGGGACTCATGGTGATCTAGTAGCTCACTCACTAGCTTTCCAATGTGGTAGGGTTGACAAGGTAGGGGCAGCATATGTCTCATAGATATAGGGTCTCATGGTGATGTAAGCTAGTGAGCTCACTAGCTTGCCAATGTGGTAGGGTTGACAAGGTAGGGGCAGCATATGCCTCATAGAAATGGGGTCTCATGGTGATATCTTGAGGCATATGCTACCCATACCTTGTCAACCCTACCACATTGGAAAGCTAGTGAGCTTACTAGCTTGCCAATGCTCCACTAGCTTGCCAATGTGGTAGGGTTGACAAGGTAGGGGTAGTGTATGCCTCATAGAAATGGGGACTAACGGTGATGTAGAGTCCCCATTTCTATGAGGCATACGCTGCCCCTACCTTGTCAACCCTACCACATTGGCAAGCTAGTGAGCTCACTAGCTTTCAAATGCTCCACTAACTTTCCAATGTAGTTGTAAACACGCAAAATTAGCATCATGCATAATCATATTCCATTCGACAAATATATCAAGTTGATTTATCAATCTCCTAAAGTCATCAGCTTAAATCAAATAAATCAAACTTGATCCTATCATCGTCCCTTTAATTAAATAAATCAAACATCTATTTAATTAAATCCAATTCATATTTCCATCCTTTTCTGATTTAAATAAATCAAATATTTAAGTCCTAAAATTCAAACTCACCTAATCACCATTAAGCTAACTTAATCCTAATTATCCTAACCTAACCCACTCACTTGCATTCTCTAGATTTAGCCACTTGCACAAATAAATCAATTTATTGATTTATTTAAACCCTCATTTTCACTCAACATGGAATTTATGGGGAATATTCTCTCAAGATTTGAAAAACATGACAAGTTGATTTGTCCCTCCAACATTGCATTTATTGCTCATTTTCTTGTCCCCCTCTCAAAATTTATTGCCAAATTTGAATTCAAATTCTCTCTCTCATAGGCACACTTCCCAAATCTTGCACATCCATTGACCTATCACCACTTGACAAGTGTCCTCTTCTCATTGGTGGATCTTTAGTCCCACATTCCCCCATTTGGCCAATCTCTCACCAAGAAAATCTATAAAAGAAGGCCTTAATCCTCATTCATCCATCTACAACTTTTATGCAAGGTTACTCTCTTGGTTTGAGAACTAATCTTGTTCACAACTCCACAAATCATATCCACAATCACTCATGCAAGATCACTCTCTTCATTTGAGAAATGATCTTGTCCATCATTATCATTAGCTTATCTAAAGGGGTTGGGAAAGGGCTATTTTCCATATCAAAATAGCACCAATCCCCCCATAAGATCAAGTGTTTGTCTTGTTTTAGAATAGGGATAGTTATTTGTGTTTGTATTTGATTATATCATCTTTTTCCTTATTTTCTAAAAATGCAAATGGATTTTATGGGGAACTCTTATTTTATACTTGCATTTTGATCTAACACTTTGAATGTTTTCTTTGCTAATGTAAGTTGGAAATGGGGTTCACATTCTAGCGCTAGAAGGAGGGCCTTGCTATGATAAAAAAAACAAAATTGTTGAAATTTTCCTACCATTGGAAATTCTATCACTATGATGCTCTTAGTAATCTTATTTCTGTGATATTTAGTGCTCTTGGTAATTTGACATTCACGATTTCTCATTCATTCATTTGAGTACAAGAATGCATTGGGATAAACATTACTTGTCCTCAGATAATCAATATCTCTGTGACAGATGTTTTCATGAGTTTGAAATTGGGTAAATTGCAGTTGTCTTTCATTAGGTTGACCCTCCTGAGGTTAGATTGACTGGACGCTTTGTTTCTATCTTCATTTGCTGCTTCCACACACTTTTGGCCCATTATAGAAATGTCTTCTCTTTTATAATTGATCAGATTACTCCTCACATCACTCCAAGCATATTTTAGTGGGTACACACCCATAAGCTTGTTGGAAGGATTTTCTTTTACTGGTTTCTAATTTATCTTGCCACCTAGGGGCGGTTTGATTAATAGATTTTTAGTTGCCTCTTCACCATTTTCGCCTTCTTTCACTTGCCCCAAGCTCAAGTTCACAAAGCTTATGTGCATACAGTGTTAAGCCAAGTTGATGTCGTTCAATTTTCCCTAACAATAGGGCACACTCTTCATAAAGAGCATCAGGTGGAAGACGTTTCAATAAGAGCTCAACAGTATAACCAAATGTTTTCTCCAGAGCAGAAACAAATAGGATGCTGGAACGGTTGTACGATTTGGCTTTACACCTGCTGATTGAATTCGCTAGGAAGCTTATTGCTTGTTCCTTGTGTAGGCTACCTTAAACTAATCACTGGTACATATAACACACAATGAAGGAATGAGTTGCAACCTCTGCATGAGCAGTATGGAAAATTGATCCTTACCCACGCAAGAGAACCAATAACACCATGTGAGCCATAGCTACTTGAAAGTTTTTTAAAAAACCTTTTCAATCCAATCTCTGCATACCCAATAGTTTGTGCATTCCAATAGACCACATTTTCTTGACGCATTATGTCACGTAGTTTACGTGTCTTGTCTATGCTTTCATAGCTTGCATTAGCCTGATAGTTTCTAAAGCCTTTTCTAAAAAATGCATTTAATGCCTATCCTGCAATCAACGTACTCCATGAGATAACATTTTCTATAGGCAGATTGTCAAACATTTCGTGCACTCTGTCTATGCTATTAGTTGGCGTTGATAAAGGTTGTAGAACTTGGTCGTACACCTGACAGTCGCATTTGCTTAAAATTTTCTAAAGCCTATTTAGCAAATCCATTTTGTGTGTATCTAGTCCTGCAACCAATGCATTCCATGAGATGATGTTTTTCAAGGCTCCGAGAATACTGATCAAATGTATGATTGCACCAGCTTGAAAGTTTCTAAGAGCCTTTTAAGTAAATCTCGTTCCTTGATATTCTGACTGTTTAGTATATTTTTAGTCATTTACACGCTAAAGTACCTTGTTGTGTTGGGATTTATTTGAAACTATTTAAAAAAGGCATTGTTTAGTCAAGTCAGCAAGTTGTCGGCATAGAGAAAGGCACATTGTCACTGTCAACCATGCCCATGAGATAAAGGGGCAACATAATTAGCAGCAAAGAAGATTACAAATGTGCACTTCTTACTAAATATAAAGCATTAGGCCAAGATTTCTGCAAAGCTTTCACACTAATACTTATAAATTGCATGATGAGATTTTTTATTAGTCTTTCACATTAATTTATCTATATTAATTGTGTTACATTTTTATTTGCTGATCAGAGGATTTTCTTCAAAGAAAGTTGATCTGTTTGAATGGCCCAAACCATCAATTCACTTTGGTATTAATGGTGCGTAGTAATTATTGTTGTTGTTCCCTACAAGCAAGTTGATATGTCTAAACAATCCAACCCCTCAGTTTGGTCTGATATTAATGATGTGTAGTAATTATTGTTGTTGTTCCCTGCAAGCAAGTTGATTTTTATGAGCGGCCCAACCACTTGTTTGCTTCGATATTAGTGATGTATAGTCATTATTGTTATCTGCGTACCAATTAGAAATTTAGATAGGCGGAATTCTTTGTTCTCCCCAAGTTTGGAAGTTCAAATAGTTGACTCCATTGCATTTGCGATCTAATTTCTGTAAAATGATCACTAAACTAAAACCTGAACCCAAATGGTTATAAATCCCGATACATAGGCTTGTTCATGTCCACTTATATTTAAACCAAATTTGAGTTTAAAATTGACCTTATATATCGTATGTATGGTTTGAATCCACCCGAATCAGACCTAAAAGGTCATATCACCATTTATTGCCTATCTTGCAGAGATCTAGTTGTGCCAAACAATAGTTATTACAACGGTTTTATTCTTTAAAGGGATGTAGGTAGCGGGTCTTGAATTTGACTAGTTGCTAATCCTTGTAAATATCATTTGCCTTTTAAATAATAGCTTTCAAAATTGACCATTTATTTCAATCTAAAGGTTAGCTTTCTACATCATTGTTTTGAAAATGATCATTTGGCATTTGGTGTTGATTAAATTTTAATGCTCTGACCATTATCTTCTTTTATAGATACATGGCATGATAGGCATTATTTTTTTTAATTTTTTTATTTGTTTTAGTATGATAATGCTAGACGTTTTACTGTTCCCTCACATATAATATTTTAGTTACATGATAACTTTATACTCTTTGTAGGTTGGCATTGGAATTGGGCATTGGACTTAAAGAAAAGCAAGTAGATTTGAGTGGGCGAATTGGACATTGAACTTGAAAAGAGCATTTTTAAATGCTTATTTTAATAGTCTAGAGCATATGTGGCTGATTTTTTTTATTTTTTATTTTAGGCCAACTACATCATTAATTTTTTTCAAAATTTGGATTAAAATTGAGCTTAAAAACTCACTAGATTTCAATCTGGGCTAAAATCGAACAAGCAATCTTCATCTGTCCGTTGGTGCTTTAAAACGAATCAAATCATTGCTTTGAGGCTAAAATGAACAAGTTCTTTCGTGTTTTTGTAATCTTTTCTGCAAAGTAATGCGCTTCTCTCGTGCCTCACAGCAATCTTGAGAATCAAAAGCCTTTTTGATGACATTAAGTTGCATAAAAGATTGTCTCCACACTTCAATTTGGGCTTAAAATTGGAAAAAAATCTTGTGCGAGTGTGAGTAGAGCATCATCGCGTATATTCTCTTTCTTTGAGTCGTCAAAGATTGATCAAGTTACAAATTTTTTCTTTGCTCACTTTTGTTTATCCTAGAGGGCCTGCCTTGGGGAAAAATTACTCACCCAAGGGAATGACTCAACCGGTAACACTCTAAAGCCAAGAGTATTTCCAGCCGAGATATAAATGTGGATATTGGAAGAAACGCCAATATCACACGGTTGACTCCGACAAGATGGATCTGAAAGGGGACTCTTGCCATGTTGGGTCAACTCCTATGAACGGAAAGTCTGAACTAGAACCCTTGTTTTGTAGTGGCCTATTGATCCATTGAGCGAGTTTATCAAAGTGGTGCATTGGAACTTAGATTCCAAGAAGTTACTTGCCATGTCCGATCTTGGGTGAAATATAGAGGTTAAGACTTAATTCTTAACATACTTATATATTTTATCCTTGGTTTCATGTAAAATCATCTCTTCTATGAAGGGCATGAGGCAAGCCCACTAAGAAAAATGTACCAATTGAGCTAGGATGTCATATTGCTTGTGGTTTGAAAACATAGTGCTTTAATTGAAAACATTGGGAAACCAACATTCAACGAATCATCAAAATTGCTAACCCTTTAGGAGAGGAAAATATCCTTGAAAAAATTCACATGTTATTTCTTTCCCTTGGGATTTGTATCCTGAGAGGAATCTAAACATTGGGTTTACATCTTAATTTTCTCTTACAAAGGTCAACATTAGGCAACCCTTGTCCTGATTTCTTGGAACTTCCACATAGCATTTTGTGTGACAAAAAGAAGTTGTAACATTGGAAATTCAGTTTGAAAACCTAATCAAGAGTGTGTTTGTGGTAAAAAGAATCCACTAAGCAAAGAAAACAAATTGTACCCCACACATGTGCTTGATATATTTTGGTCATATGATTTTCATGCAAAACATTGGTCTTCTGATTTTGAAATTACTCTTAGAGAAAAGTGTGTTCTTCAATACCTTGGCCTAGTAAACAAAGTCTCTCTAAGTCCTTTAGGATCAAATCAAACACTTCATCCATCCAAACATTTATCAATCCATCCCATAAACAACTTTAGAGCTTTGAAAAAATTATTCTAGACTTGGGTAAATCATCAAAATCAAAATCACCTTGTTTAGTTATGAGTATGGGAATGCATCCTTTATCATACCTCTAGTTAAATTAGCATCCCTTTGAACAAGTCCATCCTAAGATCACATCCAACATCTTAGGGTTTGCAAGTTCATTATCCAAATCAAACCAATCAAAATAAAACCCTAAGTCTAGCATTGATCCAAAGTCCCTAAAATGTTCAACATCCATATCATTTACACCTTTCATCCTTCATCTCACCATAAGTCCTAAAAACCTTAGAGGTCACTTTTGCAACAAGGTCAAAACACAAGGAGAACATGGAATACAAACTTGATCCATACATCATGAGTAATCCAAATCTATTGAACGCTCAAAGCCTTACAATGCCTATTGATTATCAAAACTCACACTTATACAATTCATACATGAGATCATTTCCTTCGACAAACATCAATGGTACAACAAGTGTGAGTATTCCCAAATCAAAGATTGGAACACATTTCCCGATGGTAAATCTAAATCCAAACCTACAAGTTCACCAATCGAACAATCAAAGCATGAGCCCTCAAATGGACAACGTCATCCCACCAAATCCCTACAAGCCAAATGAGAATATACCAAGCACAAGTTTTCGAAACATGAATCCGGAAAACTTTGGGAATGATACATTTTAAAATCATACAAATATTCCAAACATGAACAATGGTCAATTTCAACCTATCATGCCAAATCTCAGTGTCATCCCAAATTAGAACATTGTCCAAAATCAAACACAAGTACACACTCCAAATCTGTGTGAACAAAAACCAAATCAACTATATCAAGGGAGTTAAGATCGAAATCAAGAACAAATTTGGATAGATCAAATTGCTGCACTTACCAAAACAGTTGAGTCATTATGCCAAGAGACATCTCCACCACCATTACCTATATCATTCCTTGGTTTAGGGCTTCCCCCTTTACCTAGCACCAATAATTCCATCCAAATCAATCCACCTAACACCAATCAAACCATCACATCAAATCCTTCAAATATACCATCGACATCACACCAATGGAGGGTATCTAATCAAACAACAACATTGATCCCAAATCAAAACATGGTCTTCCAAGGGCCTATCATCTCGGTCATTCCAACCATCCCTATCACTTTGATCACTCCAACCACCACTCTCATCACATCTCAACCCCTCACTACCATTATCACTCCAAACATATCTCAACCACTTGTCACTACATCCAACATAATTCTGAATCTGCCACCACTACCACCAAAACCGAATGTAGCAAGACGATGTGACATTGTGCTAAAAGCTCACCAAGCCTACCAAAAGGCCATCCAACAATATCTAGCCATGCAACAAGCAAGAAAGGCTCAAAAACTACAACAAGCCTCTCAAGCTACCCAACAAATGACAACTGTTGAGAACAAGGATCAAGATCAATCCATCATTGAGCACCTTGAGGTTGTGTCTACTTCATCCAAAGATCAAATCAACATATGTCAAGAGTCAATTTTTAATCATGATCAAAATCCACCAACAATACTCAACAATGATCCAATTCAAGAAATGTCAACATCACTTGACCCTATGGTTGAAGACATTCACAATCTCTTTGCAACAATTGTTGAAAACAATGATCAAAACCTCTCAATTAAGGAGCACATTGAGGATGTTTCCACCCCATTCGATGACCAACTCACCATACATCAAGAGCCACTTTTTATTGGGCTATTTCAAGGAGTGTTAGGATTATTCGATCCTATCGACATAATGCATGATCATGTTGAAAATTTCTCTACATTGCCTTATAAGTTAGAGGACATATCTCAAGAATTTATCCCAAAGCATGATCAAAATCTTCCACTAAGGTCTAGCAATGGTCCTTTCCAAGACATGTTGACCCCCTTTGACCTCATGGTTACAGATATTGAAGAAACCCTAAACTCAACAATTGAGGATATTGAACCACTTACCATGTCTAATGACGACATTCAAGAACCCTTTGTGAGCAATCCATCCTTTGAAACTGATCCATGTCAAGAACTTGATCCAAAGAATGTCGAAAGCAACTCTGAAATCATTCAAGATCAAGAATTTGTATCTTCAAGATACTACAATAATCTAATGGAAACTCTCCTATCTATGCAAGATGACCATATCCATGTAGCACATACTTCTCCATCTACCCATGAGATGCTTTCTATGGATGGACACATAGATGATCTTCATTCAGAACAGGATCCCTTTACTCCTGAGATTATTACACAAAAAGAGTAGATTATTAACTCCTACAGTCAAATTGAGTTATCAACATCAAGATCGAATATGTCCCAAACTCGAACTAAGGACATCATGAATAAAGATATTGAACATTATCCACTCAAGGAAGCAAGTAAGATAGAGCAGTATAATCTAGAGTTAGCAGAGCGGAAAATTGAAACAATGTCATCTACAGTGGTCATTTGTCAGAGCATGTTTACTGAACAAGACATCTTAGAACAAGCAAAATCAAAGAATGAAGGTACTACTTCCACAATACTGGGGGCAACTTCATCTCAAGAAAACGTCAACATAGGAAGCACGAAGAATCCTTATGATGAAACCGATGTCAATACTACAACTAGTCATGTCATGAATCTTCATCCGCCCATCACCCCATCCACAAACTGGGACCAACTTCGAAGGAAATATTTGAATCAAAGCACAAAGAATGTTATCAAAGAAAAAGAAGCTAAAAAGCATAATGGATAAATCAAATACATATGGATACCAAAGAATACAAAGAAAGATCATCCCTATCAAACTCCATCAGTCAAATATACTATGGGGAAAAATAAAAAAGGGAAAAGTATCCATCAAAGATGTCCACAAAAGCAAAAGCAGTCTTTTCAAGCGACGTACAAAGTATATCAAGCAGTTGGTCCTAATTCCACACACTTTTGTATCCACCCATCATTGCTCATCTTCCCAAGTTTGGAGAGTCAAAGGTTCCAAACTGTCAACCAATCCATCTCTTATCCCTAAACACACTCCATCCATGCCTCCACACATGATATCCAATTCTCACATTGACCATGTATTGGCAACAACCCTTCATCATAAGGATTTAGAAGGCAATCTATCACGATGTGCGCACAAAGAAAAAGTCAACTCCGGTATCAACGAAGCTGATCAAAAATCCCAAAAGTTGCATTCAAGTGCACGTATCTTAGCAAAGCAACTTCTTCAAGAAGTATATCGATGGCACATTATGACAGGGGCATCTACATCAACACCACGAGGTGGCTCAGCATGAGCTTTAAATCTTTCAGAAAAATACAAAAAAAATCATAAAAGCAAAAAATCCAAAAAAAAAAAATTAGAAAAAGGATTGAAAATAGTAAAGAGAAAAAAAATCATCCTCTAGTGAAAACCACTACAGTGGCACTTTGGGCAAGACCATGATGAAAACTTGGAAAATAGGCATCATGTGTAGAATCGAGCATCTACATGCACCATTTCACGTGAAAGCATCTCATCCCATTTGTAATAAATTGAGCATTCCATCCATCTCATCCATAATAAATCCATTCATCCATGAACCATTATCCAATTCATTTTCGTCCATTTGCATCCATCATTCGAGTTATCTCAATCTTGATGAAATTTTGGGGCACACTTTACACTTGCATACGGTAAACATCTTGACATGGGTCATTTTCATTGACCCTATCCTATCCAACGTTATATGAGACATGAAGCGTTATCCAAATGAGCATTCTTTATCCAAACACCTTATCTTATCACAAGATAATCCTTGGAATCCTTTGCATGTTTATCCTTATCCATCCATCCATACATCCATCCAAGAATCCACCCATGACATTCCATACATTGCTAGACACTGGGGGCAGATATTTAGATCTCGGTTCAGGAATAAATCTTGATCTATATCCTCCAACTTATGTGGCGATCCGAACATTGGAAAACATGAAACCAAATTGGTCAAAGCATTTGTGATCCATAATCCAAATCACTAGCCCATGGCACATTTTGACGAGAAGACACTCCTTATCAGTCTTCATCTTTTATTGAACATCAGTCCCAAACAATCGCTATCAATCGCATCTAAGTTGCACGTCAAATGTCACATCAAATCATTTGAACAACTTTTGTTCCAAATCAAGCTTCATCAATCATGATCAATCAAATCTAATCAATCCATCATCTTGGGATATCCATCCTAATCATTGTGTTGCTTAACACTATCCTTGCATTGTTGTGCATCCTCAACAATGTTATCATCATCATCAATCCATTAATTTGATCAAACAACCTTAACTTGGTTTTCAACAAAATCCCAAATAGAGCACTAGTATTATCAGACATATCCAAATCCAAATCGTCAAAATCATGTGAAAATCCAAAAACATCAGAAAATCAGAAAATCTAAAAAACATTAAAAAAGTCAAAAAACATCGAAAACATTGGAATCTGAACTATGTCATCTCTGAGCTTAAACGTAGGCAAGGCTAATCTTTGATCAGCCCCCAAGACATAAAAATCCAAAAATATTCAAAAACATCAAAATCCAAAAACATTCGAAAAACATCAAAATCCAAAAAACATTCGAAAAACATCAAAATCCAAAAAAACATTTGAAAAACATCAAAATCCAAAAACATTCATAAAATCTCACAAAATCCAAAAACATTCATAAAATCTTAGAAAATCCAAAAACATCAAAAAATTGAAAATCAAAACATTTGAAAAATCCAAAAACACCAAAAACATCCTCAAAACATTTCAAAATGTCAAAAACATCCAAATATTTGAAAAAATCCATCCGTCTCATCTCGCTTGCACCTGCAATAATCAATCATCCATTATAAACTGATTGTCACCTTCATCCTTTGGCAACATAAATAGAAACAATCACAACATTCGGAAAAAAGAAAACTTCAATCGCAAAATCAAAATCGAAACAACAAACCTTCAAAGAAAAATCAAACTCTTGATCGTTTTCAAACATGTCAATCAACTTTATATCAATAGCCTATCAATCAACTTATCAACCCATCATCATCCTATACAATGCATGTCCTAGGATATATCATTCTAACAATGGGAATCATTTTGGATATCACTTTGGATTCTTATCTTATCAAAACACATCCCTCTGGCTGAAGGTATGAAGAACATTGACTTGTTTGTGTACTTGATCTTTTATTTTGATTTATCTTATTGCGCTCATTCCAAGGACCTCTCGATGATATCCGAATGAAGGATTTAGAGAGATAGGAATGGGGCAACAATCATTATCTTTTGTTTGTTGTGCTTGTTGGACGTTCTTGTAAAATAACTTGGCGAATACTTGCTTTGTTAGGTATGCCCTAGCAGGGTTTCCATATGTCAAGTGTGAACAAGAATACTCCTATCTGTTTGTCGAATCAAAGTCCATCGCACTAGGTACAACGCCATCCTGGTTCTTTATACCTTGATGCACCGTATCTACATGTGTAATCAAACATAAGGTAAGTAGCCCTTTTAAAATCCCAATCCTTGATAAGCAAATCATCATCATTTATCATCATCATCATCATCATCTCTAATAAAGTCTTGTCAAATTATGGAATTGTTGGATCCTCTTGTCATCATCTCATTTTTGTGCTAACATAACATCATGAAGGCATCGCCAATGCATCCATCATGCATCCATCATACATCTTGCATCTTGCATACATCTTGCATCCACAAACCATCAGCATACCACATATCATTCATATCATACATCATAGGAAACATCGATCATTTCACATGCATTGCATAATCATCATCATAATATAGATCTATTAGTCTAAGCATTTGCATAAATCATCCATTGCATAATCACAACATATCACATCATCCATCTCATCCATCTCGCATCACATCATATCATCATTTAAGTTGTTTAGGATAATATAGATTTGTTATTCTAAGCATCTTAAAACCATCTCATTTGCATCATCATCCATAACCATCCATTTTAAACCTCTTTATCGTGAGATCAACCCTCAAATGGAATCTTTTGGCTCAATCTATCGAGGGGGAAAATGTACTAGTGTACTTCTTTCCGCTGGGGCATCCGAAAAATCAAAAACTTTTTGAATTTTGATCGCAGCAAATTTATTCTTTGAACCAACGCAACAAGTACATTGCTTCAAAGAGGGGAAAAATGTAGACACACAAAATTAGCATCATGCATAATCATATTCCATTCGACAAATAAATCAAGTTGATTTATCAATCTCCTAAAGTCATCAGCTTAAATCAAATAAATCAAACTTGATCCTATCATCATCCCTTTAATTAAATAAATCAAACATCTATTTAATTAAATCCAATTCATATTTCCATCCTTTTCTGTTTTAAATAAATCAAATATTTAAGTCCTAAAAGTCAAACTCACCTAATCACCATTAATCTAACTTAATCCAATTTAGCCTAACCTAACCCACCCACTTGCATTCTCTAGATTTAGCCACTTGCACAAATAAATCAATTTATTGATTTATTTAAACCCTCATTTTCACTCAACATGGCATTTATGGGGAATATTCCCTCAAGATTTGAAAAACATGATAAGTTGATTTGTCCCTCCAACATTGCATTTATTGCTCATTTTCTTGTCCCCCTCTCAAAATTTATTGCCAAATTTGAATTCAAATTCTCCCTCTCATGGGCACACTTCCCAAATCTTGCACATCCATTGACCTATCACCACTTGACAAGTGTCCTCTTCTCATTGGTGGATCTTTAGTCCCACATTCCCCCATTTGGCCAATCTCTCACCAAGAAAATCTATAAAAGAAGGCCTTAATCCTCATTCATCCATCTATAACTTTTATGCAAGATTACTCTCTTGGTTTGAGAACTAATCTTGTTCACAACTCCACAAATCATATCCACAATCGCTCATGCAAGATCACTCTCTTCATTTGAGAAATGATCTTGTCCATAAATATCATTAGCTTATCTAAAGGGGTTGGGAAAGGGCTATTTTCCATATCAAAATAGCACCAATCCCCCCATAAGATCAAGTGTTTGTCTTGTTTTAGAATAGGGATAGTTATTTGTGTTTGTATTTGATTATATCATCTTTTTCCTTGTTTTCTAACAATGCAGATGGATTTTATGGGGAACTCTTATTTTATACTTGCATTTTGATCTAACACTTTGAATGTTTTCTTTGCTAATGTAAGTTGGAAATGGGGTTCACAGTAGTAGGATTGAAAAGGTAGGGGTGGCATATGCCTCATATAAATGGGGTCTCACGATGATGTACTGAATTGGCAAGCTAGTGAGCTCACTAGCTTGCCAATGCGGTAGGGTTGACAAGGTAGGAGAAGCGTATGCCTCATAGAAATGGGGTCTCATTGTGATGTACATCACCATGAGACCCCATTTCTATGAGGCATACGCTTCTCTACCTTGCCTCATAGAAATGGGGTCTCATTGTGATGTACATCACCATGAGACCCCATTTCTATGAGGCATACGCTTCTCTACCTTGTCAACCCTACCGCATTGGAAAGCTAGTGGAGCATTGGCAAGGTAGTGAGCTCACTAGCTTTCCAATGTAGTAGGGTTGATAGGGTAGGGGCAGTGTATGCCTCATAGAAATGGGGACTCACAATGATGTATATCACTGTGAGTCCCTATTTCTATGAGGCATACGCTGCCCCTCATTGTGAGTCCCCATTTCTATGAGGCATACGCTGCCCCTACCCTATCAACCCTACTGCATTGACAAGCTAGTGAGTGAGGCTGCCCCTACCTTGTCAACCCTACCACATTGGAAATTTAGTGAGCTCACTAGCTTGCAATGCTCCACTAACTTGCTAATGTGGTAGTGTTGAAAAGTTAGGGGTATTGTATGCCTCATAGAAATGGGGTATCACGGTGATGTATATCACCATGAGACCCCATTTCTATGAGGCATACATTGCCCCTACCTTGTCAACTATACTGCATTGCCAAGCTAGTGAGCTCACTAGCTTGCCAATTCCAGTAAGGTTGACAAAGTAGGGGCAGTGTATGCCTCATAGAAATGGAGTCTCATAGTGATATACTTGACAAGGTAGGTGAAACTTATGCCTCATAGAAATGGGGACTCATGGTGATATACATCACCGTAAGTCCCCATTTCTATGAGGCATATCCTACCCCTACCTTGTCAACCCTACCGCATTGGCAATCTAGTGAGCTCACTAGCTTGCCAATGCTCCACTAGCTTTCCAATGCGGCACGGTTGACAAGGTAGGGGAAGAATATGCCTCATAGAAATGGGGACTCATGGTGATTGTGAGACCCTGTTTCTATGAGGCATACACTGCCCCTACCTTATCAACCCTACCAAATTGGCAAGCTAGTGAGCTCACTAGCTTACCAAGCTCACTAGCTTGTCAATGCTACCACATTTTGTATTTATTTATATGAAAACATTATTGTCAATCAATTCAAATTCCTT
Organism: Sequoia sempervirens; assembly: GCA_007258455.2. Lineage (NCBI taxonomy): Eukaryota > Viridiplantae > Streptophyta > Pinopsida > Cupressales > Cupressaceae > Sequoia > Sequoia sempervirens. The sequence goes on from VDFB02379711.1 coordinate 43,491,135, forward strand.
GTCCATGCTTCCATTTTGAGCCATGATTGCAAGATAGGCTGCACCTTTCCCCATGTTGCTAACTTAGCCTTTAATAAAGAGTCTTGAAACATTGGAGAGAAGGGTTAGAGTCCCTTGTAGGTAGACTAATCAAGGAAACATTTAAAATATTTCACAACATAAGTGATGAGGTAAGTTTAGTGATGAAGTAAATTTAGAAATAGAGATGAAAACCACAATAGATTCAAAGATCTATCAATATGGGAGGAGTATATTCCAAATTTTTAGAGATATATATGGAAAATTTGGTAGCATAGACAAGGAAATTAGCTACTTGGTATAACTGTTTGACAAAATACCTCAATGAGATATGTCCTCATGGACTATAATAATTGCAAGATATTCAAAAAATATATTTATTGAAAAGGCTTTAGAAAATTTCAAGCATGCAAATTGTACATGTAAAACCAAATTCAACTACATTTTCCAACATCCCCCATACCTATACCAAAATGAAAGCCTTGGAGAGTGGTATGCACATCCATAGTAAAGGATTGAGAAATGATGTATTAATTTACTACCTTATAATTTATTTCATATATATGTGTATACAAAATGTGGAAGCATACACAAGGTAAGTCAATTGTTTAACAAAATGCCTCAAAGAGATGTGGTTTAAAAATGTAATTGGAAAGTGTAAAGAATTGTGTAATTTAAAATGTGCATTGACAAGTTAAGGTTCTAATGAAAAAAAAACAATGATCAACATGGAATATGTAAAATAGAAAAAATGAAAGAAAGCCATAATATAATGAAATAAAATGTGTAAAGACTTCACATACCTAAAAAACTAGAGTTTCAAATGACGGAGTTCTACCAAATTATTTAGCCTTTGCTTCTTCTTTCTTCAAACTCCTCAACAATTTGGCTTTTTCAAAATATTATCCCCCTCCAAAATTCAATTGTATATCACTTGAATGGAATTCAGACATGAATTGATATTATGTTCCTTTCAACATGAAAACTCTGCTATTTCATGCAAAGGTGGTGGAAAGATGATGAAAAAGGTGGTGGAATGTGAAAAACATTCATGAAAACTTCACAAAATCATCAAAAAGTTTTTTGTTTTTGTTGGAGCATGCATAGAACCAGGAGAATATGTAGAATGTGGGCCTTGAGATCATAGGTATATTGAGTTTTTTTACCATTTTTAGAGCAAGACAAAATGTGCTCGTGTTATAATGCAAGTGCGTTATGTCTTGCTAAAAGAAAACCTATATCTCTACTACTTTCAAAACATGCTTGAATTATGAGAAAGTTAATTTTCATAGGTTAATTTTCTCTCTTTCTCTCTACCCTCTACCCTCAACCCACAACCCTCAATCCCTCTAGCCTTAAACCCTCAACCCTCTACCCTCAACCCTAAACCCTCTACCCTCAACCCTAAACCCTAAACCCTTAAACCCTCTACCCTCTACCCTCTACCCTCAACCCTCATCCCTCAACTCTCTACCCTCAACCCAATACCCTATGTCTTCAATTTTGAACCATCTACCCTCTCTCTCTCTCTCTCTCTCTCTCTCTCTCTCTCTCTCTCTCTCTCTCTCTACCCCTCTCCCTCTCTCAAGTCCCTCTCTCTCACTTATGCACTCCTTCTATCTCTCTCCCCACCCTTACCTTCTACCCTCTACCATTAACATTAAATCTTCTACTCTGCCCTTAATCCCTCTGCCCCTCTGCCCTCCATCTCTCTCCCACTCCATCCCTCTCTCTCTCAAGTCTCTCCTCCTGCCCCTCTCCCTCTCTCAAGTATCTCTCTCACTCACTCACTACTATCTCTCTCCCCTTCTACCCTTAACCCTCTACCCTCTACCCTTAAACCCTTAAACCCTCTACCAAGCTCTACCCTCTATATCCCATTCCCTCCCTCCCTCTCTCTCTCTCTCAATTCTCTCCCTCCTACCCCATCTCCCTCTCTCAAGTCTCTCTCTCACTCACTCACCCACTCCTTCTATCTCTCTCCCATCTACCCTTAACCCTCTACCCTCTACCCTCTATCTCTCTCCCACTTCCTCCCCCCTCTCTCTCTTTCAATTCTCTCCCTCCTACTCCCTTTCCCTCTCTCAAGTCTCTCTCTCTCACTCACTCCTTCTATCTCTCTCCCATCTACCCTTAACCCTCTCCCCTCTACCCTTAACACTTCAATCCTCTACCCTTTACCCTCTACCTTTAAACCATTAAACCCTCTACCCTCTACCCTCTATATCTCTCCCACTCCCTCCATCTATCTCTCTCTCAATTATTTCCCTCCTACCCCCTATCCCTATTTCAAGTCTCTCTCTCTCACTCACACCTATCTCTCTCCCCTCTACGCTTAACCCTCTACCCTCTACCCTTAACACTTATATCCTCTACCCTCTACCCTTAAACCCATAAACCCTCTACCCTCTACTCTTTATCTCTCTCCCACTCCCTTCCTCTCTCTCTCTTGCTCAAGTCTCTCTCTCTCACTCACTCACTCACTCATTCACTCCTATCTCTCTCACCTCTCACCTCTATCATCTATCTCTCTCCTATTAGTGTAATTGATATTTAATTACACTTGCATAGCTTTACTTAGGTAATAATTAATTCCCAGGTTAATTAATTCTCATCATTATCTTATTGAGCTATCTTGTTGCTCAAGATAAGATTAGGGTTATGCATACTTTGCTTTTATAAAGTAAATCATCTCATGTAATTAGTAATTCCTGAATAATATTATTTTTCATGTCTTTTGCAAAGCTCTTGCTTTTTTCTGTTTTTCTCTTCTGTCGAAGGCTTTTCTGGTTTTTATTTCAGATCTTGGTTTCTAACATAGTATCAGAGCCTTGATTTGTAGCCCCTTCTCAGATTTTTAAGAAAATCATTGCAGAGTTCATTCAGGATTCATCAAGGGTATCATACCTTGAGTTCTTTTATGAGGCATTTTGGATTAGATCGGGCTTTACCATTAGATTCATAGCGCTGGAAAAAGTCAGGATTGGCTTTTTTTTTTTAGATTTCAGTCATCATTTTCTAGATCTATGAGGGTTTCAAGCTGGGAGATTTTTTGGAAGCTCTGGAGGTAGCCAATTTTTTTGAGCATTTTGAGCCCAAACGGACCTTACCATTGCGTCTGCAACGAACAAAAAACCTAAGATCATATGTGACATTGTCAAAATCTAAGCAGTTGACTTCTGAGGCAAAATAATTTTACCCATAGGGCCGTCTGCACATGGATCAAGGTAAATAAAATTTAAAAATTATTTTTCTGCACAATAAAAATTTGGTAGTTTTTTTTCTCCATGCAAAAAAAATAAAAATTTAAAAGCCTTTTTAAGATCTTTTTAAAAAGCTATAAATTTTCTTTTGTTGTTTTTTAAAAAAACAAAAAAGGGGCTTTTCAAAGGGGTAGTACCCCTGCGCAAGCTACTGTGCAGGGACGTACCTACATAGAGTACTGTGCAGGTACGGACCTACGCAGCCTACACAGCAGTACTGTATCCTCATTGAGGGGTGGGGGGTGGCCCACGTGCCCCCCCACCAATTATTTTTAAAATTAAAAATAAAAATAAAAAATTCTATGTAATGTTTTTTTCTTGTTTTTTTTTCAAATAAGGAAAATTGGGACCAATGGCCATTTGGCCATCAATTTTAGGCTCTCAATTTAGCTACGATGGTTGTTTGGCCATCAAATTTAATGTTGCACTGGTTTTTTTCCCCCCCTTTGGAGTTGTTTTCTTCTAGAGATCGTAACTTTTGATCTCGGAGGCAAATTGTTTGAAACGAGATATCACTAGAAAGCTGGCAAACCCAATTTTCTGATGGTGCAATTTTTTTTAGAGATTTTTCTGTTTGGTAGGATTTTTTTCCTGTTGAAGTTAGATGTTCATATTTCACTTCGGAGGGAATATCTTTTGACTCAGTGATCCTTTTTTCATCATTCTTGCAGCATTGGAAAGCTGGTTTAGTCCTCTACACAGATCTGAGGTCTATTTCTATTTTCTATTTATGCATGTTTTCATTATCTCCTTTTACAATCATTTGGTTATTATAATAAATGAACTGAGATAAAGTTCTATCAAGGGGGTTTCTTGCATAATAATCTAATTAGAGTGTGCATGCACTTTGATCTTCATCTTATTTTCATGGAAAATCGCATGGGTTATCTAGTTTCTTAGTTTCTTTTGGCCACATCTTGCTCTAGCTTGACACATATCAGATTCACATCGGTTCACACTTTAGATTGAGAGCCTATGGTTAATGATCCGCATTGGATCCATCTCAGTTTGAGGGCCATGTTTTTATAGTTAATATTCTAGAGTCTTTATGGTACTTGTTCCCATGGAAGAGTTTTAGTCACAGTTTGGCATCGACATCGAGATACACAATTTTTAGATTTTGTCATCATTTCATCTCTTGTTGCTTCATGGATTCTAGGGTTGTTCCAGTTTGTGAGTTTTCCACTGTTCCATGGCATTGGGTTTGCTGTCACATTATTATGATTCCGATTTGGTTTTTGGTAGACAGAAGTATCTTTCCTTGCTTTTCGGATTGCGGTTCCAGTGTTACTCCACAATGTTCTTCCAGTGCTTCTTTGCAGCAGTCATCTCATTGTAGGGGGGGTTTTGTCCCACTGGATTTTCCTTCTCTACCTCATTATTGCATTTGTACATGGGTACCTGATCAGGCCTTATTGTCGAGACCCATTCATGCTTTCCTGCATTCATCTTAGTTTTAGGTGCATGCTTTCTTTAGTCTCCCTAAGTTGCACTTATGGGGGGGTGTTAGTGTAATTAATATTTAATTACACTTGCATAACTTTACTTAGGTAATATTTAATTCCTAGGTTAATTAATTCTCATCATTATCTTGTTGAGCTATCTTGTTGCTCAAGATATGATTAGGGTTATGCATACTTTACTTTTATAAAGAAAATCATCTCATGTAATTAGTAATTCCCGAATAATATTATTTTCCATATCTTTTGCAAAGCTCTTGCTTTTTTTGTTTTTCTCTTTTGTGGAAGGATTTTCTGGTTTGCATTTCAGATCTTGGTTTCTAACATCTCCCACTCCCTCCCTCTCTCTCTCTCTCTCAAGTCTCTCCCTCCTACCCCCTCTCCCTCTCTCAAGTCTCTCTCTCTCTCACTAACTCACTCCTTCTATCTCTCTCCCATTTACCCTTAACCCACTACCATCTGCCCTTAACACTTAAATCCTCTACCCTCTACCCTTAAACCATTAAACCCTCTACCCTAAACCCTAAATCCTAAACCCTCTACCCTCAAACCTAAACCCTCAACCCTAAACCCTTAAACCCTCTACCCTCTACCCTCAACCAACAACCCTTAATCCCTCTATCCTTAAACCCTCAACCCTCTACCATCAACTCTAAACCATCAAACCTATACCATCAAACCCTAAACCCTCTACCCACAACCCTCAACCCTAAACCCTTAAATCCTAAACCATTTAACCTTCTACCATCTACCCTCAACCCTCATCCCTCAACCCAATACATTAAAACATCAACCCTATAGGTCCTGAAACCTATACCCTCAATTCTCAACCCTCTACCCTCTACCCTCAATATCTATCCCACTCCCTCCCCTCTCTCTCTCTCAATTCTCTCCCCCCTACCCCC
>VDFB02379711.1:43496880-43576250 GCA_007258455.2 Sequoia sempervirens
TCTCTCTCTCTCTCTATCAATCCCTCCCACCCTACCTAGATAAGTCCCTCTCACTCCACCCCCTTCTATCTCTCCCTTTCTCAGGTCACTCTCTCCCATGTACCCTCTCCCTCTCTCAGGTCTCTAACTCTCACACTCCCTCTCTCTCCCACTCCCTCTCTCTCACACTCCCTCTCACTACCTATCTCTCAACTATCTCCCTCTCACCCCCCATCACACTCTCAAGTCTCTCCTTTTGGCACCCTACCTGCATAACTCTCTCTTTCTCTCTACCTCTCTCCCTCTCTCCCTCTCTCTCTCTCTCCTTCTAATTCTCCTAATTCTATCTCTCTCTCTCTCTCTCTCTCTCTCTCTCTCTCTCTCTCTCTCTCTCTCTCTCTCCCTCTATCCCTCCCACCATACCTAGCTAAGTCCCTTTCACTCCAACCCCTTCTCTCCCACTCCCTCTCTCTTAGACTCTCCCTTCCACCCCCTCTCCCTCTCTCAAGACTCTCTCTCACTACCTATCTACCTCTCTCTCTCTCTCTTAAAATTATCCCTCCTCTAAAGACATACATAAATACAAATTCTCACTACCTCTCTAACTCCTCTCTCTTAAAATTCCTCCTTCCTCTCTCTTAGACTCTCCCTTCCACCCCCTCTCCCTCTCTCAAGACTCTCTCTCACTACTTCTCTAACTCTTTCTCTCTCTCTCTCTCTTAAAATTATCCCTCCCTCTAAAGACATACATAAATACAAATTCTCTCTCACTACCTCTCTAACTCCCTCTCTCTTAAAATTCTCCTTCCCTCTCTCTTAGACTCTCCCTTCCACCCCCTCTCCCTCTCTCAAGACTCTCTCACTACCTCTCTAACTCTCTCTCTCTCTTAAAATTTCCCCCCCCTCTAAAGACATACACAAATACATACTTACATACATACATACAAGCATAATACATATGTACATACAATCCTACATACATACAAGCATGCATGTACATATGTAGATACAATCTTACATATATATAGGCATACATATATACAGGCATACATACATACATACATACATGGAATACAAGCATACATGTACATACAAACATACATTCAATATACTAGCATTTAACATAAAGCAATACATAACACAAGCACATTATACCATGCTCGCGTTATGTCTTGCTAGACATGTCTCGCACAAATGCAAAAAACCATGTCAAAACTAAGATATAACATGAGTGCATTATGACACACTGCGTTATATCTTGCTTCGGGAATCCCCAAGACTTAGGCTTGGTATTTGCTTTGGAATACTAACCTAAAGGCTTGGAGGGCCTTCCCAATGAACACGATGTGTTTTTGCAAATTCTACAATATTTCACATAATCAGTTCATGCTCACCATCAGGATTGCACGTGTTTCAATGTTAAACAAATCAAACACCTAGGTAATTAGGTTCTCTCTTAGCTATCCAATGATGTCATTTTTTTCACTTTTTGACAATATTAAGCCTTTCATCTATAATTTATTTTGTTTGTGTGTCTCTTTTTTGGTAAAAAGTAGTGTTTGGTGTTCTTTTCGTTATAAATTAACTATTCATTGAAATTTCAAATAAATTACATTTTTAGAAACTAGACTCCATTTTACAAATTTAAAAAAAAAAAAAAAAATTCAATTATCCAAAATTTGTAGGGGTAGCATGGCCAAAAATCTATTTTTCAGGATCCACTTAGAAAATTAGTAAAAAATAAAATATTCATTAAAAAATTATCAAAAAAATCATGCATCAACTACATACTGCTAGCTAGTTTCTCACCGAAGTGATTTTAAAAATACTAAAAAAAAGTTCACTATGAGCTAGGGATGTACAAAAGTTGCTATGTTATGTTTTTCTAACAAAAACAACACCAATTTATGTACATTCCTCTTTTGAACCCCTTAATCTCAATCATTTTCAAACTAAATAGGTAGTTTAGAAAGTAGACTTAGAGAACTTTGATCCTTGTTTTTGTTGCATCTCAAAATTTTGAGTGTAACTAGATCCTCAATTTCACGTCCAAGGTCAATATTTCCTAATTTCAGAAAAAAAAAAGTGGCCTCTTAAGCCCCTTTTTTGGTCCCCCATCCTTTTGCACTCACCCATATATATTTCCTAGTTACACTAATAGGTGTATACAATGACATAAGGGGGGAGAGTGGGATGTGTGTAAATAATTTTTGGTTATCTTTTTTAGGAAACTACTAAAATAACCGACATACATTAGATAAATGATACATTGTAAATCTAGACCATTAATTATTAGGTTTTAGATCTAATGGTGGATATTTTGTTGGCTTGTCTTGCTCTAGAATGTAATCCTATTTTATGAGGGTGTTGCTTTACGACTACGGTAGAGAGAGACGGTGATGTATTCTAAGAGTCTGATAACAGTTGTGTCTCTTGATCTCTAAGTGGTGATACTCCTATGAGAAGCTTGCTCTGCAAGTATATTGTAATCTTTGTGATTTACTGAATAATATATTGGGCGGCTTTTGGAGTGTGGGGTTTTTCTCCCAAAAGGGTTTTCCCCATGTAAATCACTGTGTTGTGGTATGCATGATATTTGTGTTTATTTCTATTTAAGTTTCTGTAACTATTAAAGATCTGTAAATTTTTTGCATTATTCTCCTCTCAAGATTAGTGTAGGAAGTTGTTTTGCTACTTAGCTTCCTTATAGAAATCACCAAATGGTTCATTGAATCTTAAATTATATCATATACAATCCTCTTCACACTTGATCTACTTCCTACGATATTGGAAAACTTGAATTTCGTGATACAACCCACCAAATGAGCATAGAAATGAGGCTCGTTACAATATCCAACCCATTCAACCATATATTTTCACAAGATATAAGCCTTATTTAATTTCCATGGTGTCCATAAAGAAAAAAGAATGTCCAATGACTTGATTAAACATCTAAAACCATTCATCTTCCAATATTTCTTGTGATAATGCATAAACTTAGTTTGCTAGCATTTCTTTTGCCACTTCATGATGAGTTCATCAAGGTGCCAAATTATTTTTTATAGGATTTACTTATTTACTAAGGCAAATAAAGTGTTCATCACAATATTTGATATATTCAAGCCCTTGTCTAAGTGGTGAACTTGCTAGAATTACCTTTTCAATTAGGGTTAATATCTACATCTAAACCAAAGTGCATGGACATATTCCAAACTACCTTCTACACCATGAAATTCAATTTTCTAATTGTCAAACATCATGCATAATCAAGTTTGTTAAAGGAATGTTCTCACTAGTGTCACTCTTAAGAAGTCAACTCCAATTGATTGCACTATTCTAACATACTTAATCCAATTTTTGGATTAGCTCTTGTATGTGAAAGATAAAACACAAGTAAATGCTGAAAGGATTTTGTTTTTTCAACACAAACTATGAGATCTCCAAAGAGAAGGCTATATTTTTAATCATATCAATGTTTTATATCACATTTCATAATTCATCATCACAATTATATAAATCACAAAATATCATCTACACAATTTTTTTAAAGAATTTTTTGCTTGTCTATGCTAAATAACTTAGTAATTTGTGAAGTAATTTGTTAGACATTCTATCTTTTCTAGGCAAAACTTATTATCACTAAGTAGTTCAATGCTTCCAACTTCAAAAAGTATTTTGCTCGAACCCAATCCCTTGAGATGATAAAAAGAAATTGCTACAAGATATATTTGAATCTTGTTCAAGAAAATAAAAGCCCCTTGTTTTTAGATTTTTAAAGAGTGATTTGAATAAGATTATAAATTTCTCACCAACTTATTTTATCATATGCCATATATCTATAATTTGTTAATTCTAACAAATGAATTTAAAGATAATTTCTCAATTTTTTTATTTAACGTTAACAAAAACTCATAAGATCAATTTCCTATGAATCGTTTAGGAATATGATGGTCCAAAAACCTACTCTTAGAGCTATAACTTAGAAATGGCGTACTTATTGTGTGTGTCTTGTTTTTACTGCCACACCCTGTTTTCACTGTTAATGTGTAAAACGTCATGACGTAAATATGACATTGTGGATAGGAAACAATTAATAAAACCTCATAAACTTATTCCATGCAGCCGTCTTAGCTCAGCCGGTAGAGCGCGTGGCTTTTAACCACGTGGTCGTGGGTTCGATTCCCACAGACGGCGCTTGACAATTTAGATATAGGTCGTTATCCACGTTATGTCTAATTTCGATTGGGTAGAGCCGCCTCACAAAGGCGAAACCGTAACTTTTGTGATGATGAATATAGCCACTTCAACTAATGTTATCGGAGTTGACATTCTGTCTTTTATTTTTAATAGTATTATATTCCCAAGGTTTCCATTGATTTTATATTTTAAGAATGGTTTGGTAGGTTAATATTTTATAATTAAGGAATACAACCTACCAAATATAATTAGAAAGAAAATATAAAAGATAGGTGAAGTTATTTTCTTTTTGCAATTCTATTTTGATCGATTAAAAAAAAAATATTGATTGAGGTCAAATTTTTTAATGATGAATGTGTAGCATTAAAACTTGTACTCTTTTGTAGGTGATAATATAACTTCACACTTAGTTTAGATCTATTTTAGTGACCCTTACATTTATGCATTTTCAACACCTCTTAACTAGGCCTTAATCTCCTAAATTATGCATTTTGAGGCCTACTTTATTGTTTTCCGAGAAATTGCAAGCATTGAACAAATTCATCCAATTAATATTTTGCCCCTGACACTTAATGTCTTGCCCCCCTATTCTATCAGGGACCAATTTTTGATATGTTGGAGTGGCCATTTTTTCATTCAAAATTCAAATTTCAAATGTCGGCTATCGGGATCTAATTTTCGAGAAATTAGAGAATTGCTTATAAATACATAGTCTTTTCACCATTTGATATTAGTATTAAAGAAGAAGGCAATAGAAAAAGAAAAGAGAAGCAAGATATCATCCCCCCACATTTGAATTTGCAGGTTTTCAAGCTCATTTACAAATTTTGATCAAGCCTTATCCATGATTGAAGATTGATGCCAATAGAAGAGCATGATGGATTCTAGGTTTGGGAGATGCATTTATCCAATTCCTTCAACCTAACAACTTGTTTCTTAGTGTTCACATCTTCAGAATTCATCCCATTTGCAACCTAAACAAGGTATCATTATAGTTTAGATTTCCTAAGGGTGTTTTGACTCCCTCTTAGGTAGATCTTGTCATTTTCTTATAGGAATCCTTCTCCAACACACTTGAGTAGGGTTTTATGCATTTTTAGCTCATAATAACCTTAGATACACTTAATGTTAGGGCACACACACTTTTATCAATCATTTTTATGAACTATTGTGGAGGTAGAAATGTCAAAATAGGGGTTTGACTGAGACAAAATCCTATATGACCACCCCCATCTCTTTTGTAGATTTATTGCAAGTTTGGATCCGAAGACGAAGTTTTATAGGACAAACAGAGAGCAGAAAGAGAGCTATATGATCAAATTTGAAGTTTCAAGCAAGGCCTACAAAGACCCATTCACCCCCGGGTGACTTAGTCCTTGTAGAACACTCAGATCCAACTTTTGGTGATAGGTGCACAATCCTCTGCACTTCCAAGGTCTTCCTACAAGTCATTGTTTTAGTCTGTTAATAATCTATTTATTACATTTTTCACATTAGGGTATATTGTTGAGTTTGGTTAATCATAGCAAGTTAGTTCATTTCATTTCTAAGGCTCAAAAGGATCAGATATAGGTCTAATTGACTCACCTTGATGGCTGAAAGTCAACCAAAATACCTTATGGATTTGCATCCTAATGTACCTTTGAAAAAGGAAGAAAAGCAATCCTAGGTAAATAGACATTAAACTTAGGGTTCTTTTTTTCTTATGTTACATTTTGGTGAACGCGACATTTTGACATCAAAAAACCTTCTGAAAATGACACTCATTCAACCCTAGATCTAGGTTTTACATTGCATGATTTTGAACTTCTCATATAGAGTTTCATTTTTGCATTATAAATAGTCACAAAAATTTAAAAAATTGATGTATCGTATTACATCATAGGTTACACTAGGGTAAGTTTCAATCATTTAGATCAAATTTAAATTCAAAATTACACCCATAATTTCCATTTATTGTTCAAGCATTTGCATTTGAGTTACATTATCTTCAATTGGGGATATTCTAGAAAAATACTCACTACCAAACTAGTTTCCATATAGAAACAAAATATTTAAACACAAACCTAAACATTCAGGTTTTCATTTTTTTGAACCTCTGTTAGGGACTCAGACATCCTAGGGTGCCTCTATCTTGCTATAGGTGGCTCATAATTTAACTTTTGCATAGGTCTCTATCCCTATATTATCTATCTAATTTTGTTTGCAAATATTTGATTTGAAATTATGGAAAAGTGTTATTACATGTTAAAGAAAGTTGTCATTTTGCTTCATTTGTTGCAAATTTATGTTCAAAATTGTTGTATTCCAAAATTGAAGATTATCAGATTTGTAGAACAATTGTTTACATTTTCTAAAGCATTGTATAATTTGGGTAGATAAATTGACAATTTTGCAAAGATTCAAAACCATGGATTGTTACAACACATTGTATAATCCATAAACTCACAAAAAAAACTAAAATGAATTCAAAAATGAGTTTTCACACTACGACATATCTAGCGTCTATCACTAGTGCCTCTAAAACTGAAATTTCAAAAAGAACCCTACCAAGACCCAAACACCATAGGGTGTCTTAGTCCTCCATAAACCTGCGTAAAATTTATATATAGTTTGCTAATCTGGAACCTAGTTTCTAGTTTTGTACTTGCATCAGGTCTATAAGTTCTCTTGAAATTTAATGATTAATCTTGGATAAAGCATAATCATTTGATCAGGTTAGATTTCTTTCTACAAGTGCATTGTATACCTATCAAGCCCTTTAGTTGTGATGACTTTGAAATGTTAGATGAAGCTCTTGAGGACTTCACCTCACTAAGCTCATCTACCAAGGCTTACAATATTCCCAGATAACAAAGAACAACTAACGCAATCATGCCTCAACTTATCATTTACCCACCTATGTGACAACCTCAAGTTTAAACCAAACCTGTGCTGACAATAGGACCACTTTAAAACAAACCCAAACCTCCAAGTCATATCTTAAATTTCATAAAACAACTCACTAGTAATCATGTGTAACAACATCCAAGTTACCACACAGTTGCTCATACATATAACACAAGGAATAACAAGCAACCAAGATAAATGAAAATGATTCCTTCATCGACACCACTCCCACAACCTGTTTTATCTAGTGCCCCTCATTTACCTCAACATAGTGGAAAGGAGTATGATCTTGTGGAGCAACTTCATAACACTCCTACTAATATTTCATTGTGGGATCTAATTCAAACCTCATCAACTTACCGTGGTCTTCTTCAAAGTGTTTTTCAAAAAAGTGGTGATCCCTCCTAGTGCACAACCAAATGACGTAGTAGCCTTAATTGAGGGTATGAGTTTAGTTAATTTGGATATTGCTTTTTCATCATAGTGAATTTCTTCCTTTGGAAGCATAAAAGAAAAATGATGCTTTGATGATAATGAATATTATTAACAAGGTTGGGATTAGACATACCATTATTGATAATGGTTCAAGACTTAATGTTTGCAATGTGAATCATTTGGAAAAAATTGGAGTGGATAAGAATAAAATTCAACTAGATAATTTGTCCATTTGTGGTTTTGATAATGTGTGTAAACAATTGCTTGGTGTGATAACATTACTTGTCAAAGTTTGTAAGATTGTGTTACAAACTCCCATCCATTTCATGCCCCATGATTTTTCATATAATATTCTCTTGGATAGACCATGGATCCATGAGATGAAAGGAGTGCCTTCAATGATTCATCAGTTAATGAAATACACTTACAACAATAAGGTTTACATGATAAAAGTTGTTCCAATATCTAAAAATTACTTACAAACTGACATAGGGATGTAAAACCCTTTGAGAACATTGACAAAAACTACAAAAGTGGAACCTCTACAACCCGAAGATAAAGAGGAGTGTCTTTCATTAGTAACAAAGCTATTGGAGGATGATGGGGCTCATTATATTTCACACCTACATTCATGGGGAGTATAAGATTACACAATAAAAATTATAAAAAGGTGAAGGAAAAAAAGAAAGAGAAGGAAGTTGCAGTGGTATCATCACAATCTATCATTAAAACATCCAAGACACAAGAATCCATAACTTTTAGTAATAAATACAACATGAATTATATATATACTTATGATGATAGTAATTATAAAAAACTACCTTCCTTGAAAGAAATGGAAGCACTTTATGGAAGAGGATACCAACTCGTGAAACAATTTGGCTATAATGGAAAAAGATGTGGAGTGAAAGAACAAGGTATTCATGTTCCTATAGAGCTTAATACACAAGAAAAAACAAGAGGTCTTGGTTATTTCCCTTCAAAAGAAATAAAAGCATAAAAAATACCTTCACTTAATATCAATGTTATCACACAATATTCTATTGTTCATGCAAAAGAAAAATGAGAGGGAGGGTGAATTAGTTGTACATTAAAACATCAAAACCCACATTAATTTTTAGATCCTTATGAATCCTTAAATTGTTGTATTGATTTAGCATTAGTCTCTTAAATCCTTAAAAACCATTAAAACCATATCATGTATTAGTAGAATGTAAACATGAGAAATAAAAATGCAAACACATCCAAACACATCAGAACACTGGATTTACATGGAAAAACCAAGGGAAAAACCATAGTGAGGATTAGCTCACAATATAAAGTAATTGTAACACCGAATACAATAGGCTCACCACCCAAAAGAAAAGAAGGGCTCTCTACTAGATTAGAAAGAATAAGATAGAAGATTGTTACAATGAGAAATTCATCTCAAAGTAATAGAAAAGATCCACCACTACTTCACCAGAACATTCACACTCTCTCTGTATAATGTAGAAACCTGTTACTCACTACTTCCAATAGTCTTAGGCATTAAATCTCACACCGCATTTCACACTTTCGCACTTCAAATATCAACAATTCACATTGTACAAACCACTCATACATCCTCCATCAACTCATCACTCATATACCATCCTCAACCTTGAAAATAATTTACAATGTCAGCTATGCACCTCAAACATGCAAATTCAAATTAGGTCAGAACCAACACATTCCCACTGCAGAGAGGAATGAAGGTGGATCATAACACACCTTAACTCAGATCCAAATACACACATACACACCACACCATGCTTTCACAAACACCAAAGAAAATATGTAATTAGTGTAAACACCCAAAGTCGACTGAACCTATGTCAACACCATAAAAAATTAAGTACAAGCTTCCTTTGATCCAAAGAAAACTCTGGGACCACATACATAACTTGAACATAATCTATACTATTCCATAAACACGTTAGAATCCAATAATTCCTTCACAACAACTTTAACCTAAAGAACATGTACTCATCTTGTAACCTTCCACATACTGTAACACCTAAATCCAACCTTGCAGGGCACCAAATCACAAACAATTTAAATTGAAGATAGATATGAGAAATATACAAAAATCCATGGATCAGAAAGACTAGAAACCAAACCATGGAGAAATGTAGAGAAAAACCATTTCTCCCAGACAACACTACTTTCATAGTTCACTCACTAGTGAACACAAATTTCCCTGCACAATGATCTAGGAAAAGAAATTTTGGATATAATACCTTTGAATACCTTTGATCAAAATATCTAAACCACACAAGAATATATTCAATACAAAATAAACACGGAGAAAAACATTGAAAACCACTCTGCCACACTTAGCAAACTTCACCACATTGTTTCCTCTTTTATTCAAATTTTCTCAAAAGTACTTGGAAACCAACCACCAAAAGCACAAAATTGAAACATCTAGAAAACCTTCTCAATATCTCAACCACACAAGAGGTTGAACATCACCAACACATGGTCATCAAAGTAACACTAGAGGTTAACATCAATGATACTACTAATGGCAACATAATGCAACCAATAAAAGCATCTCCATAGGTTGACATCAATGCAACAACAAAGGTCTATTGACATATCAATGACAACAAAAACTTCCAACAATCTACCCCTTTATCATTATCAATGCCAACACAAACTTCTAATATATTCTCCTAAGATAACTTTAACCTTGGTACATCTTGAAATGATAGACACTACACGTGAGAATATGTCATTGGATATGTTTCAAAATGATGAGTCTCAAGGGAAGTTTTTGGGTATGAATGATAATAAATACCTACTTATCATCATAATCATCAGGTTTCCTATGGTCTGAATGATAAGGTGTAGTGTGGGAAAGAAACAAAACTATGTGATGATGAACAAGATATATCCAAAACAATCCCTGATGTTCCAAACCATAATGAATTACTTGGGGAAGATACCCTCAACATTCCTATGGATCCATCTAATGAAGAAAAGGTGATAAAAATTGGAAAGTGTCTTGATGATGATACACAAGAAGATCACACAACTTTATTACATGACTTTCTTGAAATATTTACTTGGACTTATTTGGATATTTCAGGTATTGACCCTAAGATAGTCAAAAATAATATTGTTCTTGAAACAGATGCTAAATTGGTGAGACAAAAGATACACAAGATGAATCCTAAGATAGCTTTATTAGTTAAGGCTGAGATTGAAAATCTCTTACAACTAGGTTTCATCTACCCTATTGATTATTCACCTTGGATATCTAATATTGTGTTGGTGGAAAAACCTAATAATCACATTAGGATGTGTACGGATTTTCATGATCTTAATAAAGCATCTTTAAAGGATTATTTTCCCCTTCCTAATATTGACATGATAGTGGATTCAACTATGGGACATGGTTTATTATCATTTATGGATTCAACTATGGGACATGGTTTATTATCATTTATGGATGGTTTTTCATGATATAATAAATTTTTCATCAACCCTCAAGGTCAATATAAAATAGCTTTCACTACACCTTGGGGTAGATTTTGTTGGGTTGTTATGCCTTTCAGATAAAAAAAATTCAGAGAAAAATATCAAAGAGTTGAGTTAATATTTCATAATTTCATACATAACATATTGGAAGATTATGTTGATGATATTTTGGCTAATCTATAACACATCAAGATCATGTCAAAATATTTTGTAAAATCTTTGAAAGAATATACAACATGAGATTGAATCCGAAGAAATGTGTCTTTGGTGTGGATAGTGGAAACAAAGAAGAATGATGTACAATAACAAACATGCCACCTCCTAGGAACATTTCACAATTGCATAGCTTACAAGGAAAGATTCAAGCTATTCATCGTTTTGTGGCATCCTTGGTAGATCAAACTCTTCCCTTTAGTCATCTCCTTAAGAAAGAATTTGAATTTACATAGAATGAGGATTGTCACAAAGAATTTTAAGACTTGAAAAAATATTTGGCCAATCCTCCTATTTTACAACCAGCGGTTCAAGGAAAACCTTTTATCCTTTATATCTCAACTTCAAATCATGCCCTTGCAGTGTTATTAGCACAACAAGATGAGAATGGTAAAGAACATCTTGTGTATTACATTAGTCAAAAATTAATTGATTATGAAACTCATTATACAACTATAGAAAAATAATGTTTGGCTCTTGTGTTTGCGACTAATATGTTGAGGCATTATTTGTTAAATGTTGAGGTGAAATTTATCACAGAATTTGATCCTTTAAAACACCTTTTTGCTAAAATGGATATGTTAGGAAACTCGGCTAAATGGGTTATGTTGTTAACTAAGTTTCACCTTAAGCTCATTTCTACAAAATAAATCAAAGGATAAGTGTTGACTGACCATTTAGCTGAGGCCCCTGCACCATTAGCATTACCAAATCAAGATTCCTTCCTTGACGAAAGTGTCTTGAAAATTGATGATAATACAACATGGGAGTTATAATTTGCTGTCTCTTAAGTGTTGAACAAGATTTGGTGCTAGAGTTATATTAATACCTCCATTAGGGAAGCCAATTCCCTTATCCTATCACTTAAATTTCCTATGTATAAATAACACCATTGAGTATGAGGCTCTTATCATAGGATTATGTGCAACCTTGTCCTTAGTTGTTCGACACATTTTTATATTTCGGGACTCTCAATTAATCATTAAAAAAATTAATGGGTCCTATCAAGAAAAACATGATAAGTTAGCTAAGAATAAAGACCTTACATTAACAATATTAGAGCATTTCACATCATACACTATTGACAATGTTCTGCGAAAGGATAATCGACATGCAGATGCAATGGAAAGTGTTGAAGCTTCCCTTGTATCTCTTGATGATACTTCCTCTGACTTCACATTTTTTATTCACGCTCTCACAAACA
Source organism: Sequoia sempervirens (assembly GCA_007258455.2). NCBI lineage: Eukaryota > Viridiplantae > Streptophyta > Pinopsida > Cupressales > Cupressaceae > Sequoia > Sequoia sempervirens. The sequence goes on from VDFB02379711.1 coordinate 43,509,305, forward strand.
TCGATAAATGAAAATACAAAAGAATAATGGTTGCTAATATTGAAGTTTCCAATGAGTGGTATGTGCCAATATTTAATTTTTTAATGGATGGAATCTTTCTTGCACCAACCACTAAAAATACTATGACTCGTGTATGAAAGCTAGAAGTCCATTATATAATTCTAGATGATGTGTTGTATAGATGATCATTCAACGGTCTCCTTAAAAGTCCAAGAAAATATGAAATTCCTATAGCCATTGAGGAAGAACATGCAAGTGCTTGTGAGCAACATTTTGGAGGATAATTTTTGGTTTAAAGGTTAATTCATATTGATTATTATTGGAAAAAAATGGAACAAGATTGCTTTGATCACATTAAGAAATATCACAAGTGTGAAGAACATAACAATTTGATTCATGCTCCTGCATCCAAACTTCGTGCTCAAGTTGCTATTTGGTCATTTTCAATTTCGGGTTTGGATCTAATTAGGAAGATATCTCCCCCCTCATCCTCAGGACATATACATTTATAATCACTACTACAAATTATTTCATGAGGTCGATAGAAGGAATTCCTCTTCATTCCATGACTAGTGATGTAATCTATCATTTATCCTAGAAAATATTGTGGCTTGATTTGGTATTCCTTCAGTCCTAGTTACATATAATTTGAAACACCATTTAAACACAAGGAAGCTAAGAATTTTTTAGAAAAATTTCACATTCAACATCATTTTTCCTACACCATATTATCCATTATCTAATGGTCAAGTAGAAGCAACAAATAAAACAATTGAACAAATCTTATGAAAAATGGTTAGTAAGCATAACAAAGATTGGAATACTCATCTCTCTTGTGCATTATTGGCTTATTCCACTCCTGTTTAACATGATCCCTCTCCTACATGATCTGATCCCTCTCTACTTGAACCCAACTTAGTTCCTCCCATAGAATGGCATGTGCATCAATATTGGTAGGGAACTTGAGTGGATCTAAGCTCCTCATGTGCATCCCTCAGCTCCTCATGCATAGCTTAGAGCTCTTCTAGGCAACTCTCACCTACTCCTCTCTAGCTTAGACTTCCTCATTTTCAAATCTAACATCACCAATGGTCCTCATTGAATCATCATACAAGATGTCCTTCATAGAGATAGGGGATCAATCAAATCAACATACTGCCCCACACTTGGTGGTGGCCTATGCTTAGCTTGTATTGGCTAGTGTGGGGGCATTGGTGGAACTATGTTTATAGTGACTCAACTAAAGAAATCAAGCCAATCTCACATACCAACTGTAACAAAGAAAACATGACATAAATTAGAACAAGATATAACACACAAACATAGCTAAAAACTAACCATAACTAAAAGATAAAAATAAGAATATCATCACCTGGATCTCCAACCTGCCAATCAAGATCTCGATGGGACATTATGGGCACCATATCAAAACTCCTCTAATGGGCTAGTAGTGTGGTAGGAGATGCATGGCTGTTCTCTCCATGATTCAGATTAGATGCTCTTTGTAGGTGCAAAATGTGCTCATATGATGTAACTTGGATGAGATCTAGGTCTCTCCTTGGGGGCATCTATGGCCTCTGTGAGCTACTTAGGATCCTCTCCTATCAGTTGTGGATCCTCCTCCTCCTCCTCCTCATCATCATCATCATCACCTATAGAATCCCCATCCATGTCTTCATCCTCTCTCTCATCCCCTTGATGATGTGGCTAAGGCTTAGGATCGCCTATGGGATAATCATTAGGGAAGACATGTTGTCATCCACCACCTATCATATGCAATCATCATGCCAAAATCATCCTCATCAGATGTTGGACATGCACATCACCCCTTATCCTCTGAGTCACTATAGATGATGTCTATGAGTGTGGGTCGATGAATGTCCTATGGTCTAGCACCACTACATGTAGATATTAGATATGTAGGTTGCGGGCTGGGTGCTATCTTGGGCAGACCAAACTATCTCATCACATGATCATAGTAAAATGGCATGATAATATAATCACGTCGCCAAACTAGTAACCTGCCTCACTACATCCTCGCTAGCTACTATGTAAGACCTGACCACTACTATAGAGTCTTATATGGTCTCCATATGATCTGATCATCCTCGAGATGATCAAATCTCAATCTCTAGTATAATAGATCTCCATGCTACCAAGGTCACTTGAGGGTGTAATAAAAGACCAAAAAATCTAATAGACCTGGTACATGTGATATGCTCAAATTCCCAACCCAAAGAAGAGTGCAAAGGAAGATATTATGAACCACACAATAGATGAAGCATTCAAGATCATAATATAAATGTGCCAACATGCTCCATCCCTAGGCATAGACTATCTGATGCTCCTCTATTTCTCGTATAGTATGAAATAGGCCCCCATCAAGGTGTGTACCTCATCCATCAGGTCTGAGGGCTAAGGCAATGATAACACACATGTTCTGACAAACCAATGGAACATTAACATGAAGGAGCCACTTAAACGAGTGATGCGAGATCTATGGTCCATAGGAGATATGCAGTATTTGGTGCAATACATATCATCCCTTATATGATGAGGAGTCAAAAAATCATCAAAATGAACAACCTTACATCGTACAAGAAATTTGAAGATACAATGTATGTCATCAAGCGTAACTATCATCTCCCATCTTGGGAGATGAAAGGTGGAATTATTTTCATTCCACTACTCGACAAGTGCCATCAACATAGCATCATGATATCTCATCGGCGGCATGAGATACACCCAAAATAGTCCAATAGTGTTAAATTCTACTCTTTAGGTCTAGTGATAGTCAAGTAACCTGCTCTTAGAGTAGTGAAAATAAGTTTCCTCCTAAATTCTATCGAGCGCATGGTGGGACCTATAACAAACAAGAGGAACCATCAGTCATATAGTAAAGTTAGTAATGAAGTAGTCAAAAGTAAAGTAACTGTAATGCAAGACATAGGTACCATTCTAGGATAGGGGCATCATCCTAGGATAGGGAACCACTTTGGGACTCAGATGCCCAAAGTGGACATAGTCACCCAGTTTGGAAAAGGATGCCATGCTTCTTAAGAAAACCTTGAAAAACATGAAAACTAATTAAATAAAATACAGAGAAAAGGAATCGCCAACTCACCACTGGTGCAACTACACATCATTCAACCTCCTCTCATAGGACCTTGAGCCTTGGGGGTTGGTATGCTCATTAGCTCAACATCCTCACTCCTTGGTGCAATGTTATCCCTCTCTAAACCTTCAAACAGTAAAAGTGAAAATGATAGTCAAAAAGATGATTTTGCACTAACATATAGTAAAATTTTATACTTGTATATCTCATTCAATTCACCATAGTGGGGGCTAGCAAACTCCAATTTTGATGTTATCTATTGTGTTGGATTTGAAGTTTCATACCCATTCATATCCAACATTTTCCAATAGTTGGTGTTGTGATCTCATGACCTTATTGCAAGAATTTCCATCACCAAGCTTGACAATTCAATACGGTTAGATTGCTACCCTAATTTCACCTCCATAAACGAAGCGGAATCGAGGGGCATACATCTACCCTCAATTTTTTTTTTTCATAGAATTTGATATGTTTTGTTTAAGATGATTTTTGAATACCTAAAAAAATTGTTTTTGTAGGATGAGGTTACTAACATTGTAGTTTTGCAAATGACTACATTGGGGGATTAATTCTCCCATTCATCAATAATTCATAATATCCATATGAAAATCCTTTTTGTACAACACGATTTACTTTCAATACTTTAGCTTGCATATGCATGTAGTGTCATATGGCCGCTAAAGTGGGAGCTAAATGTAGCGTCAAAAATTGTACTCCCTTGTAGGTGATAATAAAATTTTATTCTTAGTTTGAACCTATTTTAGTGACCTTTGCATTTATGCATTTTCAACACCTCCTAACTAGGCCCTAATCTCCTAAATTATGCAGTTTGTGGCTTATTTTACCATTTTTTGAGAAATTGCAAGCATTGAACAAATGCATCCAATTAATATTTTTCCCACAACACTAAAGTCTTAGAGAATAGGGCCATGACCCATTCACCCCCTATTCTGTTTGGGGCCAATTTTTGATATATTGGAGTGGCCATTTTAATGTTGAAAATTCAAATTTCAAATGTTGGCTATCAAGATCCAATTTTTGGGAAATTAGATAAACACCTATAAATACCTAGTCTTTTCACCATTTGAAGCTATAATGAAAGATTAAAGAAATAAGAAAATAAAAGAGAAGCAAGAGATCATTTCACCACATTTAAATTTGCAGGTTTTCAAGCTCATTTGCAGATTTTGATCAAGCCTTATGTCATAATTGAAGATTGATGCCAATAGAAAAGCATGATGAATTCTAGGTTTGGGAGATGTATTTGGCTATTTCCTTCAACCTAATGACTTGTTTCCTAGTGTTCTCATCTTCAAGCTTCATCCGATTTGTAGCCTAAAGCAAGGTATCATTATATTTCAGATTTCCTAAGGGTGTTTTGACTTCCTCTTTGGGAGATCTTGTCATTTTCATATAAGAATCCTTCTCTAACACACTTGAATAGGGTTTTATACATTTTTATATATAATAATAAAAATTAAAATAACAGACCAAAAAAATATTAAAAATTCCTTAGAAAAACCATGCATACATACCAGGCCTCCATCCAAATAACACAATTCCTCACACGTTTTTTGAATTATATTTTTTTCCAATAAGTTAGTTTTAATTTTCAAATTTGAGAAATTTTTCTTTTTCTTAAAATAACACAATTGCGTCGAATCAATAAACAACCACCAACAAAGATCACCCATCGAAGAAACGTGAAGTGTGCCATCATAGCGCCTCTGAAAATTTAACGGTGGACAACACTCTGTAGCGACTAAGACAAAACTCTGAACTGACACGTGCAGATCATGTCTCTTTCATACTGAAAATAACGAGAAATAGATCTTTAATTCAAGCTTCCACGCATTTTCACTGTCAGAATACAAATTTAATTGGAACAAGTATATTCTTGTACAGACCAAAATTTAGGCTAAAGAGAATCCTAATCAGACTAAAATTTAGGCTAAAGAGAATCCTAATCAAACAACAATCAGATTTACCGTTACAAAAATGACGCAGCACATTAGAAAAATTGAGAATCTTATATTCAAGAGTACCAGCATATTTTTATTTACAGAGACGTGGTGGAATGAACTGGAAAACGTTTTGACACGTGAATTGAATGACTTTGAATCGGGTGGTGATATGTTGACGCAAACAGAAGATAAAAAGGATATATATAGGGTCTCAGGCTTATAAAATTTACCAGGCGTTCATTTATCTTCCCAGTTGGACAAGTGTGTTTAGCATTTGATTCTCTTTTAGCTTTCAAGAAAATTAAAAATGGCAGTTCCTGTGATTGACATAAAGAACATTGATGGAGGAGACAGGAAGGCCATTATGGCTAAAATCGCAGAGGCTTGTGAGACTCCTGGGTTCTTTCAGGTACATATGGCTGCTTATTATCTGGGTTGTTATATGGGTTATGGTAGCAAGAGCAAAAATGGATCACCTGTTGACTGGGTATCCTAGCTGATATTTTAATGTTTTTGAAAACTGTAAATTTAATTAGTCTTATAGTTTGATTTTGTGTTATTTAGTCTTTTGTTTTGTTGGTCTCATTTTGTTATAGGGTGTTTTTCTGGCCTTTCCGATTTATAACTTCAGTCAAAAGTGTTTATCATAATCAAACACAGTACAGATCATAGCTTGACTGATATTTATGTAGATTGATAAACAGTAAATTTCAGACATAGTTGATTCTCGTAAATTTATATGATCATTTAGTGCAATTCAATTGTTATGTCGACTTTTATTAGTTTATAATTAATTATTAATACTTTATAAAGATATTATTTTCATCATCATGATAGTCTATTTACTATGGTCTATCTAGCAATCTGACTGCATATTTGTTTGTTCTATTCTTAATTTGAATTAATTAATAAATATGATCAAATATACATCCTTATTGTTAGATATAAATGATCAAATATTTAATGATGATTAGTATAGATGATCTTTAATTAATTAAAACGTTTGAATATAAAATATTGCCCATCTCAATACTATTCCCAGTTTAACTATTTGAATTGGTTACCTTGTAAAATATAAATTGATAAACTCTTCTATTCTGACATAGATGAAATTGAAGTGTTTTGTTTTCAAATTTTCAGCTTATAAACCATGGGATTGACCATGGTCTGATGGACCGTGTGAAGGAAGTGTGCTCACAGCAATATAAGATCAACAGAGAGCAAAACTTCAAAGACTCTTCGGCAGTAAGAGCACTGAACAAAGCCATTGAGGCTGAAACGAAGGAAAACAATGTTGCAAAGATTGAAAATATAGATTGGGAGGATGTTTTTCAAGTACATGAGATGCGGGACACAAATTCCTGGCCTTCAGAACCCAAAAATTTCAAGTACTAATCTATCCACTGTACATCAATTTATTTGGTCTTTCTATATAAATATTCTCCTTGAATATGTATAAGTTTTGAATGAGAAATAGTTTAAAAACCTTTTTATAACTTAAAAACTTTCTGATTCTAAAAGTTACGTTCTATTAATCTCTCTAAGAAATTATCTCAAATAGAGCTTTATTTTATTGTTTTTCAAATCACTCAACTTTGAATAAGTATACAATAATTTATCTGTTTGAACGAAACAATTATCAAACTTCAATGTTACTTTCAATTCGAATGTTGTTTTGAAATATTGTTTATATGAAAGCATACACGGTCTTTGAAGGACCAAGAAATTTCAATTTTATTTGACTCAAGTCAATGGACAATTTCTAACATAGTAATCTATGCATTGTATGTAGGGAGACAATTGAGGAGTTTCGTAGTCAAATATTTGCACTCACAGAGAAATTGTTGGAAATAATAAGTGAAAATTTGGGGTTGGAGAAAGGATATCTTAAAAGGACATTTGCAGGGGGAGAAAAGCCATTCTTTGGCACCAAGGTGAGCCACTATCCTCCCTGCCCTAGGCCAGACCTCATAAGGGGTATCCGTGCTCATACAGATGCAGGTGGTCTCATTCTTTTATACCAAGATGATGAGGTGCCTGGCCTTCAAGTGCTCAATAATGGTAATTGGGTTGATGTGCAACCTCTACGTTACTCAATAGTTGTCAACATAGGTGATCAACTAGAAGTAGTGAGTAATGGCAAGTATAAGAGTGCATGGCATCAAATTCTTCCAACAAAGGACGGAAACCGGTTATCAGTGGCATCCTTTTATAATCCGTCATATAACGCAGTGGTCAGCCCTGCACCTCAACTCACTACTCAACTGAATGGCAACACCACTCATGAATTATCTACATATCCAAAGTACCTGTTTGGTGACTATATGAATGTTTATGTTGAGCGAAAATATGAAGATAAAGAGCCACGCTTCGAAGCAATGGGAAAGATGAATGAACAAGTTTCTTACTAAATGAAGAATATGAAGAATACATTCTAGGAATAGTCAATAAATTTACCACATGGACCCAAATAGTAGAACATGTGGTATTTAGAGATGGTAGTAGGAGTTTAGGTTTTCTTTTTAGGGAAAATCTCTTCATGGCAAAAAACAATGAGGATGAGAAATATTGAAGATAATATTTGGAGACATCCAAATGATCTATGTAGTGATGCATATTTTCTTCCTTTAGTACCTTTTAGAGAAATGTGTGGGTTGATTATTCTTCTATTTGATCCTTAGATTCATCAAGTATGCGTGTAAGTGCACAATGAGTGTCTTTAAATTAGATAGTTTGACATAATAGAATGTCTTTTGAAACATGTATTAAGTTCTAGTACAATAAATAGTAAAAGATAATGGATTCGTAATGTGAGTTAAGTCTTCAAATGTTTGATCTTGATTTCACATCACACAATTTAACTCTTCACCATTTTTTACTTTATTCAATTTCTTTTAAAGCATAGATAATGGATTCATAATGTGAGTTAAGTCTTCAAATGTTTGATCTTGATTTCACATCACACAATTTAACTCTTCACCATTTTTTACTTTATTCAATTTCTTTTAAAGCATTTTATCTTCAAACAATTAAATTAAAATTATGAAGTTTTTAATTAAGTTTATGAAGACTAAATATCTTAAAATAGATATCAATTGGCGTACTCGGAGAATATTTAATTTAACTAACTATTACTACTTTTAATTAAGATATTTCCCCAATTACTTCAAAACAAAGTGTTTTCCTTATCTAATACTAAAAAATAAAATAAATATGCTAGAAATCTACAAAAGAAATTCTAAAAGAAACCAAAAATGATAATCTTTTAAAAATTATTTAAGCATGGAAGGAAGTTTTCAAATGCTATAAAAATATTTTAAAATTTATTTATAAGTTATGATAATAGAAATACTAAATATGCATAGAAAGGAAACTAGTACTAGATGTTGAAGCTCATTGCTAGAGACACTAACACAACATGCTGGCATCTATACATCATGCTATCATCCATTTACCACTCATGCTAGAAAGTACTATAATTCTCACCATCTTGTCTAAACCTAGCCTAACCTACAAATACATCGGAAAAAATAATGTTGGGACTATTTAAGGGTTTGCCTCCATCAAACCCTCATTTCGGTCTTTCAACTTGCATTAGCAACCAAAAGAGAGAAAATAAAAAAATGTGTGTACTCTTACTCCTAAGTACATTAAGGAATAAAGAGTAGTGATATAAAATAATATTGATAATGATTTCAACCTTGGTCTATGGGAAAACCACCATTCCAAGTGATATAATAAGAGGAATAATAATAAGAAAAAAATTATATTTGGACCAACAAAATTTATTCGCCAAGTAAAGAATATGTAATATCAAATAAAGATCCCTCAGTAGATTAATGAGATATCCAAGCATTATACTCCTTTTGAGGGCTTCAAATTGCAAAGAAGAAAGAGAATGTTGAAAATCTAATAGCCTGAAATAGATTTTGTTAGAGCTTCCCAAAGGAAACCATGAGAGATCCAATGATAGCTGTAGAAAATGATAAGATCCTTTCAAAATGATAAAGAAAATGTTTTTTTTTCTTGAATGCAAGAAAGACACATTACTTTTTTTTAACTAGATATTAGAAGTGTCACAAGCATTCCATATTGAAAATACCATTTTGAATTTTAAGAATTTTTGGGATACTAGCGCATCACATATATGTCTATATGCCATTCCATCATCAAAATAGTTTATTTTGAAATTGTGCACTTTTCTTTGAAACAAGGATTGGAAGGGTACTGCACTCTTCAAATGTGAATAAAAACTTTGGTGCAAATAAGAGAATTTAGATTTGCTATTAAAGTGAATGCTAAAATGAGTCTAGCATCCAATGTAAAGTTGTGGCAGTCCATAAATATCAACATTATAATTGGGTTTACTAGTTGTGTACCTTTTTAACTAAAGAAAATTACGGTATGCTAGTTTGAAATAATTTTTTACAAAATCTTGTCACCAATCCAAATAAAAATGATATAGTAGTCTCTAACAAAACTATTTATATATGATCAATAATTTTTCATTTTTTAATTTATTTTGTTCTTCAATATTTTTTCATTTTTTAATTTATTTAAATGAATATTTTTATTTCAAAAATATTATTATCTAAATGTCATGGTTGTAATGAACAATAGATGTATTTTTTAAACTATTTAAGCCATCTCTAATAAAAATGTCAAAGTATTGTTGTACTTTGTGTATGTATATGTTGTAGCAATATTAATTAATGTATATCAAATCTAATTTATATGATAAAGTAGTTATTGTGATTTTGACTAAAATACTAATATAAGCTAGTAGAGGACCATCTTCATTGTAAGACCATGAGGTAGGGATCATTTACATGATTGCACATGGTTATGTTTAATTGTAATTTTTTTATTATTTTATGTGTTAGTTTAACTTATTTATAAGTTTGTTGTTTGATTTATTTGTAGGTTTGTGGTGTGAAAATACATTATTATAAATATTTTTCTTATTATTTAATGAGGGGTACATGATTGAAAATTATTTTATTTAGTTGTTTATCACTTTAGTAATATCTCGATGAAATACTATTATTGCAATTCTACTCCTTTAATTAGTTTCATTTGTTTGAAAATTCTTATTATCTATTTATTCTTTTATCTTATTTTATTATCACTTCTTATAGAATAGATCAATACATTTCCTATAGTCAATAGTCGTTGTTCTTATAGCTAGTAGTTTTAATTTTTTAATTTATTTCATAGGACAATATTCTTTCTCATTATCTTTTATTAATTAAAATAATAGCATTCATTGACTCATTTTAACTATCTACAACAATTGTGTATATATAGTTATTAAATCCTTCATTGGATAACACTCTTGAATTGAAATAAGATCAAAGAAACATTTAGTCTTTCAAAAAATTGATATTGAACTTGTGAATTAAATTTTATTCTACAAAGTTGTTCTATACCTACTTAAATTATATCAATTGAAAAGGGGGGTGAATGTTAAAATTTAATTCAATCGCATAGTATTAAAGGATGATTACCATTCTTCATGTAATTTTCTTGATCAATCTTGAGTCATGATTTTTTTATAGAGATAGGGTAGAGATTATAATGTGTAAACTTAATGTGTGGAAATCAATGATAATGGGAAGAAATAGAGTTGAAGAGATAGTGGATGTATGGATATTGCTGCAAACAAGGATGAATTGAAGATGCATTGTGATCATGGACATCAAAAATACTTAGCATAAGAGTGCCACTTGTTGGTATTTTGTAGAGTTAAAACTTCTCATCAAGGTGGGCATAAAACTAAATGTAAATTAACCATTACATATTTAACTCTCTTTGATTCGAATGCAAATCCAAAATAAATTTTACTTCAAGTATATAGGCATTCTCAATTAACATGAAAAGTAAATATTATCTCAAAGGACATTATTTTTTAATACAATATAGTGATTCTTCTTATAATATTCTTATTATGATAACTCCATTAATACTTGACTATGAGATCAATGACACTCTGATCGAAAAGACATACCTCATAGTTGTGTTTTAGCTCTCAAAAGCTCAGACATTACATTCTTATTCATAGATATAAAACTCATATCTAAGGTTGATCCCCTCAAGTATATACTATGAAGAACATCCTCAACAAGTCATATGACTAAGTGGATCATGCTTCTTAGTGAGTTTGATATTGACTATGTAAACAAGAAAGAAATCAAGGGCCAAGTCATTGTGGATCAATTAGTAGTAGCTCCTCTAGTGGATGCTTATGGACATCGGTTACAAATTTTCCTAATGAGTCTATTTTTACAATTACAAAAAAAGTCCCATGAAAGTTATTTTTTGATAGTTCATTTAATCAAGCATAGAAGTGGAAATTCAAACAAAGGTTAATTGATGCATTAAGTATGAAAGAAAAATTACTGATTGAAATGAGAACTAAAGTAGTTGGATTTGATTCTATGAAATGAGAACTAAAGGAGTTGGATTTGATTATATAAAGTAGTTTATGAATTTATGGATGGATGGACATCACATATGAAGCCTACTGGTATAGATAAGATACCATGGATTTATAGTCAAAGGAAAACAATTATCCATACCTCAAGGATCGATGACATTGAATTTAATAAGAGAAAAGCATTGTGGTAGTTTGAATAGATATTTTGTAGTTGATAATACCATGCAACCACTTTGTGAAATATATTATTGGCCAAGGATGAGGGTAGATGTCCAAAAATTTGTGTAAGGATGCCATGTTTATCGATATGCAAAAGGAGAGAGTTAAAATATAGGACTATATCAACTGTGTTGTGATATAATCATGGATTTTATGATTGTGTTTCGAAGAACATATAGAGTTAGGGATTTTATTTTTGTGGTTGTTGATAGATTTTCAAAATGAATCATTTTATAGCTTGTAAAAAGACTAATGATGTCATATATGTTACAAATTTACTTTTCACGAAGGTTGTTAGGTTACATGCCTTATAAAAAGGTATAGTTTTAGATTGTGACACTAAGGGTCATGAGTGAGGAGTTGGAGGAGAATAATTTACAAAAACTCATGTAATATTTGCTCTACTAAGTAAAGGAAAGATTTGGTTGGAGCAACCAACAATATAAAGAGATAGTATATTCAAAGTGGAGAGAAAATAATTTTGATGTGAGAAATATGGTGCTCAAACATATACAAAAGAAAAGGTTTTTGAGCCATAACAATAAAAAACTCAAGTGGAAGAAGATTGAACCATATTAAATTGTCAAAAAGTTTTTACCAAACGCTTATGAGTTGGAGTTACCTACAGGCCTAAATATCTCTCCAAATTTTTAATGTTTTATATTCATAAACTTACTATGAAGGAGAGAAATCGCAATAGGAAGAGAAAGTTAAAAAACCACTAGAAAAATAGATAGAATAGCTACGTGAAAGAGAATGGTCAGAGATTGAATGTATTTTGGACTCTAGAGTGGTTAGGAAGATGAGGGGTAAATAAAATAATGAATATTTGGGGAAATAGAAGAATAGGCTAGTGGAGGATGTCACTTGTTTAAGCCCAATAAATGTTCATTCATTTTGGTTTAGCCTATAGAAACATAATTGTTCACTTCTAGCAACAATAGTATTCTTAGAGCAACTAATTTGTACCCAAAAACAACCAAAATTTGACTTTTAGAAATGAATAGTTAAGTAATGAGTAAGGGCTCACAAATTTTGCACCCTCGTACTTTGATATAAAGGCATCATATTTTTTTGAGAAAATTTTATTATTTCTTCTACCTACCATAACATATGAATTTGTTGTAGCATAATTTATTTTGACCATTTTGGGGAGAAATCACAAACCTTCTCTAGCACATTAATGAACAAAAATATAGGAAAGTGGAGGTGGAGCAATTTGAGAAGAACATTTTGAACCTAGAAATGAGTTGCACATTTATGATTGGATTTTGAATGCTACACCCATTTAGGCCAAATTTAATAGAAACTTTTGGATTTTGGAGGGAATTTTTTGATAGAGAAGAAAATAAGAGAACAAAAAGAGTAACATAGAGGAAGAAGAGGAGATGGCTTAGGATGAAGGATAAAAAAAAAGAGAAATAGAGTAGAGGAAAGATAAAGAGGAACAAAGGTATACATGGTTGACCAACAACAAAAAGAGAAAAATAAGGGAGTCTTGAATTTTAGCCCAGTTTTCTAAAGGAAAGTAACATGTATCATGACCATATTTATGAGATGAATAAAATAAAATTTTATTTTTTAAAAACTTCCTTCTTTCTTGGAACATGTGTTTTTATTATGAATGATAAATTTCTTGTGATTTTATTACTCTAGAAATCATTTATTTCTATTTGAGTATCTAGGCTATATGGCAGTTGATGATGTGTTGCCAAACCTCTATAGTATAAGAAATTTTGTTTTCACAACATAGATATTTGTTCCTGTAGAAAATGACCATTGCACCTATAATATAGTAATTTTTAATTGTAATTAAAGACTTTTTTCCTACAACAAACAATTTCAAGCCTCTATAGAGGTTGTGTGGGTTGCTTTCAGCAACACATCTTCCCTTGTTCATCTATTGGCTCTAGCTTTGTTAGGCTTTGGACACGTATAGCAAGGGTGCAGACAACCACTTTACCAAGCTACAAAGATGTTTTTAGAAGGGATACAACCAAATAACCAAAAAAAAATGCAATTTTCAAATAACTTACAAACATTTTCAAAATGAAGAACAATACAACATCAAGAACAATGACATTACCTTGTGTACTACTTTGAAAATGAACTTACATGACTATTTGGGATCCATTTTCCTCCACATGCAAACCTAGAGTAATCCTAGTATCAAATGTGTGGTCATTTAAACTGGTCAACATATAAGAGGGAAAAAAATCACCCACAGGTAAATAACTAGAAAAACCGGCAATAAATGTAAACTTCTCTCGTTTCACACAAAGATGTCAAGTATAGCGGAAAGACACAAGCCTAGCCAAAACACTAATAGAGCCTCCGTCAAAATAACAGAATTCCTCACACGTTTTTTGAATGATATTTTGTTCCAATAGGTTAGTTTTAATTTCCAAATTTGAGAATTTATTTTTCTTAAAATAACACCATGATATTGAGTCAATAAACGACCTCCAACACAGACCGCACTTCGATACCTGCCCGAAGCGTCAAATATGCCATCATAGCGCCTCCCAAAATTTAACGCTGGACAACAATATGCTAGCGACTTCGTGCCTATTTCTATGCAATTCAAATGAAAGTTCCCTAAGACAAAACTCTGAAACAATCGGAGAACCTGGCCTCCTGGAAAACGAAAGCTTGACTTGCTGTGACAAATGAATTAGGAGAATGAACTGACACATACAGATCATGTCTCTTTCATACCGAAAATAACGAGAAATAGATCTTGAATTCAATCTTCCACGTATTTTCACTGTCAGAATACAAATTTAATTTGAACACGTATATTCTTGTACAGACCAAAATATACGCTATAGAGAATCCTAATCAAACAACAATTAGATTTAGCATTACAAAAATCACGCAGCACAGTAGAAAAATTGAGAATCGTATATTCAACAGTACCAGCATGTTTTTAATTAAATAGACGTGGTGGAATGAACTGGAAAACGTTTTGACACGTGAATTGAATCTGCTTATGCCTTTGAATCGGGTGGTGATATGTTGACGCAAACAGAAGAGAAAAGGATATATATAGGGTCTCAGGCTTATAAAATTTACCAGGCGTTCATTTATCTTCCCAGTTGGACAAGTGTGTTTAGCATTTGATTCTCTTTTAGCTTTCGAGAAAATTAAAAATGGCAGTTCCTGTGATTGACATAAAGAACATTGATGGAGGAGACAGGAAGGCCATTATGGCTAAAATCGCAGAGGCTTGTGAGACTCCTGGATTTTTTCAGGTATATATGGCTGCTTGTTATCTCGGTTATAATAGCAAGAGCAAATAATGGATTACCTGTTGACTGTGTATTCTAACTGATATTTTTATGTGTATTGAAAACTGAATTTAATTGAACAATCTACTTTTTAATAACAGTACAGATCATAGGAGGTGGTCCTGCTATTTGGTGGTATTTAGTTTTCTGTTTTGTTGGCTTTCTGTGTGGGATGTAATGGTTTGACTTTGTGTTATGATTCTTGGTGTTTTCTATTCTTTTAGATTATTGTAGGGTGTTTTTTCAGCTTCTTTATATGGGTTTGATTTTTCCAATTTATAATTTCAGTCAAAAGTGTTTATCATAATCAAACTGATATTTTTTCGTTTTAAAAATTGCACACTTGTGTAATTGATAAGCTGTAAATTTCTTGATTCTTCTAAATTTATATGACCATTGAATGTAATTCGATTGCTAAGTCTCCTTTTATTAGTTTATGATTATTTTTTAATAATTTGTAAAAATATATTTTCCATGATCATGAGTCTATTTACTATTGACTATATAGAAATCTGGACACACATTTGATTGATCTAATCTTAATTCCAATTTATTAGTATATTTCCTGAATATAAATGATCGAATATTTAATATTCATTATTACCCATCTCAATACCATTGCCAATATAACTATTTGAACCTTATAAATTGTTCATTGATAAACTCTTCTATGACATAGATGAAATTGAAGTGTTTTTTTTTTTTAATTTTCAGCTTATAAACCATGGGATTGACCATGGTCTGATGGACCGTGTGAAGGAAGTGTGCTCACAGCAATATAAGATTAACAGAGAGCAAAACTTCAAAGATTCTTCAGCAGTAAGAGCACTGACCAAAGCCATTAAGGCTGAAACGGAGGAAAATAATGTTGCAAAGATTGAGAATATAGATTGGGAGGATGTTTTTCAAGTACATGAGATGCGGGACACAAATTCCTGGCCTTCAGAACCAAAAAATTTCAAGTACTAATCTATCCACTGTACATCAATTTATTTGGTCTTTCTATATAAATATTACCTTAAATATGTATAAGTTTTGAATGATAAATAGTTTTAAAATCTTTTCAATATTTATAACTTTTCAAATTCTAATGTTGTTTTGATATATTGTTTGTATGAAACCATACACGCTCTTTAAAGGACCAAGAATTTTCAAACTTATTTGACTCAAATTAATGGAAAATTTCTAACGTAGCAATCTATGCATCTTATGTAGGGAGACAATTGAGGAGTTCCGTAGTGAGATATTTGCACTCACAGAGAAATTGTTGGAAATAATAAGTGAGAATTTGGGGTTGGAGAAAGGATATATAAAAAGGGCATTTGCAGGGGGAGAGAAGCCATTCTTTGGCACCAAGGTGAGCCACTATCCTCCCTGCCCTAGGCCAGACCTCATAAGGGGTATCCGTGCTCATACAGATGCAGGTGGTCTCATTCTTTTATACCAAGATGATGAGGTGCCTGGCCTTCAAGTGCTCAATAATGGTAATTGGGTTGATGTGCAACCTCTACGTTACTCAATAGTTGTCAACATAGGTGATCAACTAGAAGTAGTGAGTAATGGAAAGTATAAGAGTGCATGGCATCAAATTCTTCCAACAAAGGACGGAAATCGGTTATCAGTGGCATCCTTTTATAATCCGTCATATAATGCAGTGGTGAGCCCTGCACCTCAGCTGAATGGCAACACCACTCATGAATTATCTACATATCCAAAGTACCTATTTGGTGACTATATGAATGTTTATGTTGAGCGAAAATATGAAGAAAAAGAGCCACGCTTCGAAGCTGTGGGAAAGATGAATGAACAAGTTTCTTACTAAATGAAGAATATATTCTACGAATAGTCAATAAAATTACCATAAGGACCTAATATAGTAGAGCTTGTGGTATTTAGAGATAGGACTTTGATATAGTAGAACATGTCGTATTTAGAGATGGTATTAGAAGTTTAGGTTTTATTCGGTCAAATTTCTTGATGGTAAAAAATAATGATGAGAATTATTGAAGACAATATTTGGAGACATTCAAATGATCTATTCAATGATGCATATTTGATTTCTTTACTACCTTTTAGAAAGTTGTATAAATTGATTATTCTTCTCTGTGATATTTACATTCATTTGGTATGTGTAAAAGTGCACAATTAATGTCTTTAAATTAGATAACTTGACATAGTAAAATGTCACTTGAAACATGTGTTAAGTTGACTTACAATAACTAATGAAATATAATGAGTTTGTAATGTGAGTTAAGGCTTCAAATGTTTGATCTTGAGATCTTGAGTTTACATTGTACAATTTAACTCTTTACCCTATTTTACATTACTTAATTTCTTTTTAAGCATTCTTTTCTTGAAATAATTAAATAAAGAATATGAAGTATTTGATTAAGTTTATGAATACTTAATAGTTTAAAATATATATTGATTAGTGTGATATATGAAAAAATAGTTTAACTAAATATTACTACTTTCAATTAAAATATTTCTTCAATTACTTTGACACATTTTTTTCCTTATTTAGTGCAAAATTGAAAATAAAATAAATATAATAGAAATCTACATAATGCTGCTAGAAGAAAAAAGACATGATAGTCTTCTTAAAGATAAGTAAGCATTGAATGATGAAAATGCTACAAAATGAATAATATTTAAATTTATTTATAATTTATGACAATAGAAATACTAATTAAGCATAGAAAGGAACATGGTATTAGATGTTGAAGTTCATTGCTAGGGTCACTACTACATCATGTTGGAATGTATGTGTTGCACCATCATCTATTTACCACTCATGTAAAAAAGTATTAGAACACTCACTTTCTCATTAAAACCTATCCAACCTTACAAATAGTTAATGACAAAAAAAATGTTAGGGTTATTTAGGGGCTTGCCTCAATCAAACCCTTATTTTGGTATTTCAACCTCCACAAACAACCAAGAGAGATAAAATAATAAAAGTATTTTCTCTACCTTAAGTGCATTAAGGAATAAAGGACAATGACATAAAATGATATCGATAATGGTGTCAACCTTGGTCTACGGGGAAAACCATCATTGCAAGTGATATTTTAAAAACAATAATAATAAAAGAAAACTTGTTATTGCAACAATTAATTTTGTTAACAAATAAAATATATATAATAGAAAAGAACACATATTAATATTTGAATGGAACATTGTTACATATAATAAGAAGAGACCTTAAAAAAATTATGATATATGCAAATTGTATATGTCTTTTGAGTGCTTCAAATATATTAAAAAGGACAATGATGAGAATTAGATAGATTCAAATAAATTTTGTCAAAGTTTCCCTAAGGAAACCATGAGGGAGAGAGTTGTAGATGATGAAAATATCCTTTCAAAATGAAAAGGAAAACATTTTTATTTTCTCAAAATGGGGAAATATGAGAATTAATTATTTAATCAAATGTTAATATAGGTGTTGCAAGCAATCCATAGAGAAAATATGTTTTCTTAATTTTGAGAATTTTTTGAAAACCAACATGTTGTGTTGATATCTATGTTTTGTGCTATCATTGAAATAACTTATTTAAAAAAAAAATCATGTATCTTGATAACAAATATTACAAGAGTATTTTGTTCTTCAAATCTGGGAAATGCCTTTGGTTCAAATAAGATAACTTAGAATTTCTATTAAAGTGGATACTAAAATGAATTCACCATGCAATGTGAAAAATGTGAGAGTGCATAATTTTCAACATTATACTTGAGTTTAGTAGTTGCATTTCCCTTCGATCTAAAGAAAATTAGGGTATGGTGGTTCGAAATAACCTATTTACCAACTCTTGTAGCCAATCCAATGGAGAGTGATAGCGTAGTTGCTAATATAACTATTTATATATGACCACTGATTATTTTATTTTTAATTCTTTTTTTCTAAAGACTTCCTTTGGTAATATATTTTTTCAAGTGTTATCATTTAATGTTCATGAGTGTAATGAACATTTGATTTATTTTGTAACATATTTTATGTCATGATCACATGTTGTGTAACTCCTTCAAGGAGATCATTTGTTGACATTTTCATTTCTCACATGCCAAAGGGGGAAAATCGTGTGTGTTAGATTCAAGTGAAGAATTCATAGCTTATTAAAACCTTTCCTTGTGACCCATGTGGTAATTATAGTCCACAATGTTGCACATAATGTGTGTTAGTTCAAATATTATTTTTAGCAATAATGCAAAGTTACCCTAGATTGATAGTTTGTAATTGCTCATATTGACCACTAAATTTTGGTCATTTTATCAAATTACAGTATGGATAAAACAAGTCAAAAAGTGAGACTTGTCAAAGAAACAAGCCTATTCTTCAAAATTTGAGACTTGTCAAAGTAGCAAGCTTCATTATCAAAAGTTGAGACCTATCAACATAACAAACTCATTATCAAATTCAAAACCTATCGAGACAACATGCTCAATATCAAAGTTTGAACCATGCAAATGTAACAAGATTAGTTCAAGCAAATTTAAAACATGTCATAGTACTAGGCTTTCTAAACAAGCTCCTGATCAACCACCGAATATATCTCACTAAAGGGCCTGGTCAAGTGTTGTTTGAGCAATTCAAAATACTGTTTGGTCTTACCATAACCCCATGTCAATGTAACATGCTTAGTTCAAAAAAATTTGAAACATTGCATAGTACTAGGATTTTTAAACAAGCCCTTGATTAGCCACCAAATATATCTCACCAAAGCGCCTAGTCAAGTGATGTTTGAACAATTCAAAATACTATTTGATTTTATGATAGCCCCTTCAAATTAGATGCTAACATGTTTATATTTTAAATTAAAACATTTATAAATATATTTTTCTATTTAAATAGTTATGACAACTAAACTACTCTTCTACCAATAAAATAAAAATGTAAATATCTCTTCCAGAATGTAATTTTGGTATGCAATAGAATATAGTTGGAAGAGTAAATTAATTATCCACCAAACAAGGTTTGTCAACATAGACAACCAACCAACCAAGAATCAACCCAACCATCCAACATCATCCTCAGCAACCTTATGTCATCCATGCATCTTATCTCACCTGTCCACCATAAATGTTGTAGCTAACTCTGATCTACAGTGGACATAGTATTTATGATGTATTTGGCTATAAATTGAATCAATGAGAAGATAATATTAGAGCTCAGTTATGAGTTTCTCCTCTGATCCATGTTTCTAACATGGTATCAGAGCCACGAGTGAGGAGTGGTGAGAGCCATCCTGCAAGTAAGTGAGAAAAAGAGTAGGAGTGGAGTGTTGCATATGAAGTTTCTTCCACAGAGGAAAGGAGATTGTAGTTATATCATCGTCAGTTGAGTGTTCAATCGCAACACTTACAAGATCGCTAAGTTTGATTAGGCCACTACCAAAGAATATTGAGGTTGTGGCATTTGAATGGTAGATTGCTGATGGTGATGGTGTATGTGGCCAAAGAAAAGGTCATTGATTTTCTAAGAAGTGTCCAACAAGGGTAAGGCAGTTTGCAGAAAAGGAGGAATGCAAATCATGGGATGAGTCTATTTTTTGAAGTAGCTTCTACAAGAAAGGACATTGCAACTATTATAGGGAGATAAAAAAAGGGAAAGAAATTGTTTGTTTTGAAGGTTGTAGCTATTTGAAAGATCAGATCGTAGTATTGGGAAAAGGAGCCAATCTATAGAAGCTGATGCCAAACCTCATTTAGTTGTAGCTAAAGGAGATGAGATGATTTATAGAAGTTTGAGGAGATCTAGAAGAGCCAGTTGTAGTTGAAGTCAAAGTGTTCCCTCAAGAGATTGTTTTTTTCTAAGTTTTTCCAATCATTGATAATTAATGGGTGGCCATTGAAAAGAGGCTAGTCCAAGCATTGATTGTGGTTGAAGGTTATTGAAGATCACCCAAGCATTGGAAAAGGAGATCATTACTGGTGATCAGAGGGATCTTCCAGTAGGGTCTACCATCGTTGTTAGAAGAGGTGGAAGCCCACTAGCAAAGTGAGAGTTACAGCTCTTAAGTTTTGAAAAGAAAGCCAACCAACAAAGAACCAGTGAGGTGCCAAAGTCAAAAGGAGATTTGACCTTGAAGGAATGGCCACTGCCAATAGAGAAGTGAAGAAGTTTACCACCACAAAAGGAGATCAATGTTAAAGGAGTTTGATGAAGTTTGAGCAAGATCGCAAGTGAGAGAATTTGTAGAAGAGTTCATAGTATGCATGGTAATGAGATGTAAATGGGCATAGGTAATGGATTTGTATTTTAGACAAATGATTGAAGTATTTGGAATGATTATTGTACTCGAGTTGTTGTAGGGGGTGTATGATCAGTTTTACTTGACACCCCAAAGTTTTTTGGTCCAAAGATGTAAAACTTAGCCATAGGCAAGTTTATTTTCCCCAAGTGTTTTTTAAGCCTTGTTGAGTCAGACCTACATGGATTAGTGTGATAGTGCATGTATCCTCCTATGCATTGAGACGATGTGGCATCAAGTTGTAGAGTTAATCACTCTGATAATTATAAAGGTGGCAAGTAGATTCATATCTAAGCTTGATGGTGAATCAGAGAAGTTGAATCTTTAATTAAGGGGGGAATGTGAGATGGAGTAATCTCAAATTGCGAGGGACCAAGATAATGATTAGAGGAGAGCTTATGATATTGATGAATCATGTATGTGAAAAGGATTCCTATATAACTAGTGAGTACAGAGGATGGTTACCCATGTATTTCGGTAGATGGATCACTTTTAATATGGACTCAATAAGAAGTGCAAGCGCAAAAGGAGAAACATAAAAGTTCATGAATAAAGCCTAGAGTGATGATAAAAAGGTGTGTGCGAAATAAATTAGTTTCCCCATTGTTGATGGTGTTTTTATGCACTTCTCAACACAGGCAGTGCGTAGGTGCACTACCTCTCTTGAAAGACAATCTTCCACAATCGAATTGCAGAACACTATCCCAAGGTCTCTCGGATGTCAGTTCATGACAGTGCTTAGATACCTCAGTAGTTTGATGTGATTTGCTGGAATCACAAGGCGGCCTTACAGAAATACAAAGTGTGGATGCGAAGCATGAAATTAGATCTTCGAAAAGGAGTTTTAATATGAAAGCAGTTACGTGTTGGCTGTAGGTTCAAATAGCAGTCTCAAACTCCATTTGGTTGTTAGATTTGGATTTATAATGTGCAATGAACCTTGGTATTGTTCAATTTCTAAAGAAAGTGAAAAAGAGCGAAGGAGAAGAAAAGTTCCTAAGCCTAAAGCTTGCTGCGAACAGTGATAATGGAGTTCCTGCAATGGACAATTCCTTAAAACAATATCCCACTTAACCAGGGATTTCACAGTATCATAGAAATTATGCTATCTTCTAAGGGCTGCAGATTTTTTATCTTTCATCCACCACATACATGTATGAACTAAAGATAAGTGTTTGGGGCAGTTTTAATCGAGTCCAGGCTAACTTTGCACAGCTATCTACCTTTAGCAAATAGCAAAAAGTATGGACTAAGGGATCATCAACAGTGCAGGAATTTTCATAAACACCAAACAACATTCCTAAGATTTACCCAAATGCAATAAACAACTAACTAAACAGCAAAGAGATCTAAGCTAAACATCTAATACTGGAGAAGTGAATCAAATGACATGAGAGAAAACAAGGAAATGCACCAAGTTAATGCTATTTCTTATAAATTTCTGCAGCATGTCTTTACAACAACTCAACTCTCACTTTTGCAAATGAGGGGAGTGGTCTATTTATAGTTTTCCAAAAGTTAAATGAATGGCCAAGATTCATTTCCATTGTGTGGCCACGATTCATTACAAAATAGGGTTTCACCTACCCCCAAATAGATTTACAATTTTAAAACATTCATTGTCTTTTCCCTATTTCGTCACCTAGTGGATGACACTATTGCTTTTTCGTCTTGTAGCTAATTGCTGCTTTCTTGGCTGTAGCTACTCTTCTGGGAGGTCTTCTTCCTTGGCTGGGCTGTCCTCTTGCTCCTCTGAAGCTACGTGTTCAATGTACTTGAGGATTACGACCTGGAGCTTGTCTACCTCAAGGATTTCGCATCTCAACACTTGATAGCTCCATTATTTGGCGTTCTCTTCCAGCCGCTTCCAGTCCTCGTCATACTTTGAGCCTTGGTCTCTGAATAGCTCTGATCGATCGAAGGCACGGGCAGCGAAACTCAGGAAGTCCATTGTGATATCTCTAGCTATCCTGTCCTTCATCTTTTCCTGAAAGTATGGCTTGATCTTTTCGGCGTCCAATTGTACCGTGGGCATATCATGGCCCGTCATTAACTTAAGGTACTAGGCGCATTCCACCTAGATTTCTTTAATCCATTCAATTTTTGGATCCACTCTACTCTAGATTTGCTCCATCCTCTCCTTCCGGTTGACAAGGTCTCTGCGCCATACGTCCACCAGCCAATGATCCTCCTTCTTCAGTTCTAGTTTTTCTTCCCACGTGCTTTCTGGCATATGAAGGATGGCTTCGATTTTCAGGGCAGTGGAGTCGTAGATTGCAGGGAAGTTGGTGCAGAGTTTCTTCGTGCCCTCCAGGGATTGGACCAGGTCCACAAACTTGTTGGCTATCTACACAGCCAAGCTGATCCCCTTGTTTCCGATGCTTATGACCTGTTGGAACCAATCCTCAGTGGTCCTCTCCAAGTTCTTGCTTCTTTCTAGCTTATCTATCTGCTCCTTGGAGAGTAGCTGTGGTGCGGCTGTAGAGGTAGTGGGCAAGTAATCTACTAAGGACCACTACTGAATATAATCGGTCAAGGTAGCAACCTGCACCTTGATCTCGTCCTTGGTGACCTTGTCCTGTTTGATTAGATGCACCACCATGGCCACTGACTCCTCCAGATGTTCGACCTTCTATTCCCTGGTTGCTGTCCCTAGGTCAATTGTAGAGATATTGTAGCTAACTCCGGCCTGGCCAATAGTTGGCATCGCTACTTGTGCTGCTCGGGAGCCATAAGCATCCATGGTTATCTTGGAACGGACCTTAGGCTTCTTCTCCTTCTTTGTTACGGTCAGGGATCGAGCCAAGATGGCCTCCAATCTTGACCTTGGGTCTGTTGGAACTGGGGTTGCCTTTTTAAGCTGCTTTTCCAACCAGTCGGGCATGGTAGATTTGTCCTTGGGTGCATCATGGTTTCCCTCGCCCTTTTCAGTTAGAGGCAAGACTTCTGCCCCCTTTTCCTTTTGAAGCTCTTCCTCCTCTTCGTCAGAGTCACGATAAAACACGAGGCGTTTGGCGGGCGCCCTAGTAGACAACACCTGGGTGGGGTCTTCTTCTCCTGCCACCTCTTCTTCTTTCTTTTCTTCAATAGCCTCGGCCTCATTGATATCCTTTTTAGGTTGCTCTTCTTGCAGCGGTCCCTCTTCACCATGCGGCGACTGTTCTGCCTCCTCCCCAACATCCTTTGGCTGCTGAGCCAACTCTTCTTCAACGTCTTCATCGAAGGCCTGAATAATTTCCTTGGCATCTGAGCCATCCTCTGCATCCCCGCCCTCAGAAGAGCTCATCTCTTCTTCCTCGTAGGCCACCTTGTTGATGGTTCTGTGCTCGTATTCGGGGTGCTCATAGTAATCATCGGCCTCCTCCTCAATAGGCTTCGAAGCCTCCTGTTCCAGCTCCTCCAACTCTTTGGAAATCTGCATTGTGGCCTCCATGGGCGGCGGACCTGTTGGCGGTTGCGAAGGCTGAGCTGTTGCGAGGACTTGGGCGAGGGCCGCCTGGAGTACGGGGTCCATTAGGATCTGCGAGAGCTCAGGAGGAAGACTCTGCAGGTGTCGGGTAATAGCCTCGGGTATGGTGGAAAGGGGGACAAGCGATGGTATTGTTGCTAGAGGTAGGGAGGTAATGGGTGACATGGCAGCAGCAGAGGAAGGGGAAGTGGTCATGCTAGAGGAGGAGTCGATATTGATTATTGACCTGACCGGGGGCGAAGAGGCAAGGTGAACAGAAATGTCCACCACCTGTGGAGATGAGGCAATTGCGGCCTGGGAGGCGGGCAACACACCAGTCGGGGGAGGAAGGAGCAAGGGAGCCTATGCCTCTATTGTGATCACTGTCCGCTTGAGCTTCTTGGGAGATGAGCCTCCCGTGTCCTTCGTTGCTTGTTATTTGGGGTTCGCAGACTGTGCTGTCTCTGTTCCCTTCCTCTTTTGGGACCTGGTGATGGGGGGAGACTTGGAAGTCTCACCAACTGATGAGGAGGCGGCAACATCCTCAGTGGTGCTTGGCTCACTCTTGAGTGCTTCATATGTTAAAGTCACCCCCTATTGTTTTAGCTGTGCCACCTGCACATCGACCCACTCCTTAGTGCGAGCTATGATAGGCTGGGTGATAGTATCCAGGTCCTTGACCTCTTGCTCATCCCAGTCGATGGAGGGGATTGCCAGGTCGGCAACCGCAGGGTACCTCGGGTGCACAAGGGTGGACTCATCCTCCTCAAGTTGGTCTGGCATCAGAAATAGCTGCACTCTCCTCAAAAACTACATGGTCATGCGCATGTAGTGCCTCATGCGGACCTCCTTGTCATCTTTACAATCTACCCAGAAATCTTTGACATGGTACTTGTGGGCGTACGCCGGCCCCAGCGCCTTCCTGACATGGCCATGTGGGTCCACTCGTGGGCGAGTCGTGTACCATTCAAAGTTATATTCTTTAAGTTCCTTCTCTGAGTTGTCGACACATTGAGATGTTTGCAGTCGATATAGGCCCTAGCCGAGGGTCATGGGATAGGGAATCCCTACTACGTGCTTATTGTCGAAGACCATCTGAATATGTTGGAGTTTCCAGGAGAGCTCTAGGAGAATGATCCTGTCGTTTGGGTATCTTGGCAACTTGTTCGACCGTTCCGTGAATCCCTAGGCACGGATATAAGTGAACTTGGGAAACTAGATATATAAGGAGGCATACTCCTTCAAGAGTGCCCTGGCGCAGTGGGATACCCTTCTCTCGAAGTCTCCGGCTATCAATCTGATAGTGTGGCCAATGAAGGCATCATTGACCCGGCAGTACTCCCTTTTGAAGTTGCGGTATTGTAGTTAAGGGTACCGGTCAAAAGGCTTGAGCCCTCGCTTGTGATCCTGATCTGGTGCCATAAACAGCTCGCTATATTATCTCTGACTGGCCAAGGAGTATACCAGGTATGAGGTCATGTAGAACTTGGAGCTTTTCTTGACATTTACAAATTGCTCGTGGAAGCAGTTGCTGATGATACTCCCCCAGTCGAATGAGATCTTAGTTTTCACGTCCTAATTGCCTCGTATGATCTGTTCAATGTAGTAAGCCATCCACTCTTGGAAGTAGGCGACTGCTGGGAGGCCCATGACCCGGTTTAGCATAGTCACCAAGTCATGATAATCTTCTTGAAAATCGCTGTGGAACAGCTCTTGGGGAACCTTTGCAGCGCTGCCCCGTTTCTCCTTTAACCAGTAAATGTTAATTGACTTCTTACAGCCCAATGGATTGGCATCCCATGCCGCCTGACACTACTCCAAAGTGGGGACTTGCATATGTGGGAATGTAGGAATGTGAAACATTTTAGTGATTCCCTCTGGAGACATGTGGGCTAGGATATTCCCCTCCTTGTCCACGATCGTTCTGGTGTCCGTTTGGTAGGCTTCTCGGCAAGACATTACTAATTCAGGTGCTATCAGAGACGGAGGGAAGCCGACAGCTTTGGCGATTCCTCTTTGGCATATCACCCTGGCATTCTTTGTTTTAGGGTCGACCTTGACCCTCTGGGTGAACTCATCTATGTCCACCTGGCCGATATTGGTATCTGAAATCTCTTTCCAGTCAGTTGAGACCTTTGACTGGAGCGGCTCACCCTAAAATTAGAACTTCATCTGATCTTTGTCATCTTTTCCTCGAGCGGCTCTTCCGGATTTCTTGCCCTTATCCTTTTCGGTGGAGGCCCTTGAAGTTCCTGTAGCCGATTCCATATATCCTGCAAGCAAAGGGCGAAGTGAGCACAACAAAACATTAAGGGCGTTAATATTAGTCCCCATTATGAGCATATCATCTAAATAACCATTCAAATACATTATAAATTTTATTCTCAGATGATATCAATTTCATTTTTAGAGCATTTGGATAATTCGGGCCCGGAGGGCCGGACTTCCCTGGCAGGAATGCTGCCAGGGAGGAAAACACGACCGAAAGTTCCCGAAGACCCTCGTTGGCCAAATTTTGGTATTTTAAGAGGCCCATGATAGAGAACGGCATGATTTAGGACGTGGGTCAAAGTTAGATTCCGATTTTGAGTTGGTCTGGATTAATTTAAGGAACTTCAGAGGGTTCAGGCCGGAAGGCAGTTAAGGGGCAGCCGTTTGGGATGGTGAACAGTGGGCGGAAGTCCGGACGAGGAAGTCTGGCAGCGGAAGTCTGAGAGGCAAAACGACGGCCGACATGAGGCTCTGTTTTACAACTAGACCAGACAGCACTTGGAGACCCGGGGCCCGGTGGCCAGGAGGACGCGAGCTCACGGCCGCCACATAATTTTGACCATTTTGAACGGCGGCGGCGAGGAGAAGACCGGAGCCCGGAAGGCGGGGAGCCGACCGAGGTTCGTCGTCGAGAGATTTTGCAACGTTGACCAACGGCGACGGCGAGGAGACCACCGGAATCTGGCCCACAGGAGGACGCACGGCGACGGCAACCGCGGGGTTATGACAGCGGGCGGGTGACGGCGGCGAAAGGCGTCATGAGACCCGGGAGGCAGAACGACGCTGGGTACAGGCCGCTGTATGCATTTTGCAATGATTTGAACCGCGGCAGCGAAAGATGGACCGGGACCCGGCGACTGGAGAGATGGGAGACGACGGCCGCCGCGAGCTACAGACAGCGAACGGGCGACGGCGGCGGCGAAGGTAACTCCGGGGCCCGAAGTTTGGACAGCTGGCAAGGTTCTGCCGTGGATGACGGCGGAACCGTCACGGAGTTCCGAAGACGGAACTACGGACGGTCGGGCTCGGAGGGTCCCGGGGCAGGGCAAAGTTTAGGCCACGTTCAAACGGCCAAGGGAAACCCGGGACCCGGAGGGTAGGCGGCAGATGTGACGTTTCAGCCGCCGCAAGGCACTTGCTGTATGAAGGATTTTTGAACTGTCCACCGGCGAGGGCGAGGACCTCCTCGGGGTCTCGGCATAAGCCGCAGTTCCGCAGTTGGATGATGGCGGAACCAATGGAGTTCCGTGACTAACTCCCATCGGCGGGCTCCGTAAGGCGCTCGGCAGCGAGGATTTTGGCAGAGCGAGACGGCATCATGAGGCCCAGAACCCGGAGCCCGGGAGGACACGGCGGGCTAACCGCCGTGATGTTTTCAGTGTCAGCTCGATCGGCGGCGGCGAAAGCGGAGATCGGGCCCGGGGCGCCCGAGCGCCCTGGGCGAAGAAAAGCCGCGACCGAGGAAAGTCCCGAGTCGGCGGCGAGGGATATTGCAACGGTTTGGCAGACTTTCAAAGCGTGGGTTGTGGGCGCAACTGGGTTTTCTTCCTATTTAATCATTCTAACCCATTATTTCATTCATTAAATTCTTCAAAATGACAAAAAACATGGGAGGGCAAATGGGACAACCTACCTCCAATTTGCTAAGCGGGAAGTTGGTAGGATCCACCGGTGGGGTCGACAGAGTGATGTTGATGTCGATGAGTGCAATGCCTTCGATCGCGATGGGCTCCAGATAATCAGCTCTACAACTCACTTCAACTCGGACAATGAAAATGACTTTGGCAGACTGGGCATTATATACCCCATCCGCCATTAATGCCCGCATTAAATGCTTTATACGGCCGCATGAAAGTTGGTGAATTCAAATTTAGGTCAGCGGCGGTAGAGAGAGCTCCGGGACCTGGCGGCCGGAAAGACGCTGAGCGATGACCGCCGCAAGACTTTATCAACGATTCACGCCTATGGCGGAGATAGTCCCGAGGCACGGGTGGCGGGAGGCCGGCAAGGATTCGCCGCCGAAAGGTTTCGCTTTACACGGTGACGGCGGCGGCGAGGAACACCCCGGGGCCTAAGGGGCGGGCGGCTGCAGGATGATCGTCGTCGTAGATAGCGATCCCAGGACAGATGTCCAGACACGGACTTCCGGAGCCCAAGGCCCGAAGGAGCAGGGGCTGCCCGGGAAAACTTCGGGGGATTCCAAACAGAAAACGGCAGGACAGGTCCCGCGGAGTGGAAAGGCGCCTAGAGAACGCCGTGCAGGACGGAAATCATGAAGGGGAGTCCCGAAAGGGGAACTCTGGAGGCCCAGGCCCAAAAGGGCCCAGAGCCGCCCAGGGCCAAAATGCCAAAGGGAGCCCGCGAGGCCCCGAAGGGCAGCAAAAATCAAAACGGAAAGCGTGGTCAATTTTATGATGTAACTTTGGAGTAGTATCGACGATGCAGAACATCAAAAAGAGGGGCACGCAAAATGAGGTGGCCCCAAAAGACCCGACAAGGTGAAAGAAAAGAGGGTCCCCGTTCCGAACGGGGCGTGTGTGCTAAGGGCACAACAAATGGCGACTCCGTTGGAGAACGCTTCAGAGCGTTCTAGGGATAAATATTCATTCAGGACCCAGAATCTCTGGTTTCGCAGACCAGGAGCGGCTTCCGAGGATGAATTTGGGAGAACGAGATCCTTAATTGGGTCAGCTTACATGACATCTCGAAAGCGTGTGTGGAGTTCATTCATTCATTTCCTAGGGATAATAACCAGGGTTATTACTTTAACCAAGTGAGCTACATAAGTTGCCTAACACCAAAAGTAACCTGGACATTGCCCCGCTACAGTCAGGCGTCCATAGCCCTGGCGGAGTTGTCGCTACAATCTCATGGATATTACTCTACTGCCGGTCGGACATCCATAGCCCTGGTAGAGTTATCTGAACGCCCATACGGTCATTTTTTTTTTTTTTTCAGAGTTTCTTCTCTTCCTTTTTTGCTTTGATATTTCACTTCTCTTTTACCATTTAGCTCGACCGGGTAAGTATTGAAGCCTACAATGGGTTTGAGACTGCAGTGGTCACTGGAGTAGACTTAAGATTTTTCACTCACTTGGGTGTCGTGACAACCATAGTACGGTCCTTCAGAATTTATTATTATGTAATTTTTGCGAGATCCGAGATGTGGGTAAGAAGATCCGATGAAGGGTCAAGTTCTGAGCAGAGTTCAAACAAGGAAATCATTCGTGGATAGCTTTGCAAAGACCAATAGTCTAGAGTGAATGTTTAGCCAAAGAACATAAAGAACGGACAGCAAAGTGAACCGCTTGTCAGGCAAGCACGACCACCGCAAAGGAGCAGGAAACATCCTTTGAAACAAAACTATTGGGAGGGAGAAAGCAAAAAGCAACGTGAACAAAATGCAAACAAGCAAGAAAGCAACTACTCTAACCTATGTACAGGTATTTACAACAAAAAGCTCGAAGGAGCTCAAGCCTGGAAGTAATGCTTCAGGTGCTGCCCGTTGACTGGCAACGTGATGTTCTCACCGGTTAGATTCCTTAGGCGGAAGGCATTATCTCCCAAAATCTCAGCTATCTGAAAGGGGCCAAGCCAGAGCTTGTCGAATTTATTGTGTCCCTCTTTCTTTTCATGGGCCTTGTCCCAATATATGACCAAATCTGCAATCCTAAAGGCCTTGATTTTGGCTCGGCGGTCGAACCATCTCTTGACTACGCCTTGATGCTTGGCGAAATTTTCTATTGCGCGGTTTCGAACTTCCTCTAAATGTAAGAGATCAGCTAAACGAGCTTCCTTACGATCTCCACCTTCATAAAAATCATTGATGAACTGAAAAGTAGGAATCTTCAGGTGGATGGGGAATATAGGCTCAAGGCCATAGACAAGGTGGAATGAAGAATCACCAAGGGCAGCCTTGTGGCGGGTGCGGTCAGCCCAGAGGGCAAAACGGAGCTAGGTATGCCAGTCCTTGGGATTCCTATCTAACAGCTTCTTGATCACAATAATCAAATTCTTATTCATGGATTCGGCAAGGCCATTGCCCTGAGGGTAGTAATTGGACGAGAATTTGAGAGCAATCCCATAGTTAAACGCCTAGCTAGCAAATTTTGATGAAGCGAATGCAGGTCCATTATCACATACCAAAGCATACGGACAACCAAAGCGATTTAAAATGAAACTTTCTAAGAAATCAGTAACTACTTCAGTTGTACAATGCTTACAAACTATTGCTTCCGTCCATCTAGTACAATAATCAGTAGTGGTCAGAATGTACCTGTGTCTCGTAGATGATGGAGGGCTTACCAGACCGATGAAGTCGAGACCCCATTGTGCAAAAGGCCTTACCTCTAGCACGGGCTGCAGTGGAACAGTAGCATTTATCTCCCTAGTGGCAGCGGTCTGGCACGTATGACATGAACGAACATGGCAATGGGCATTTTTGAAGACAGTTGGCCAATAGTACCCTGCCCTTAATATCTGATGTGCTGTAGAAGAACCCGAGCCATGGCCCATACCGAATTTATTGTGAAATTGTCTCAAAATGTGTTCTGCTTCCTCCTTGCCAAGGCATCTTAGATAAACGCCCTCATGATTCTTCTTATAGAGAATGGAACCCTGTAACATGTAACCATTGCTTTTCAATCTTAGGGCCCTTTTCTGGACTCCCTGCAGATGCGACAGACACTTATGATTAAGCAGATAATAAACGACATCTTGGTACCATTCTCTCGGGGAGACATCTTCAAGCTGATATTGCTGCACTGTGAGTTCACGTCCGGCCGCTGCTGCTGTTTCAGCCATTGTACGGGTGAGTACCTGTCCTCTTACCAATTTCATTGGTTGGATC
The DNA here is from genome assembly GCA_007258455.2 of Sequoia sempervirens. Classification (NCBI taxonomy): domain Eukaryota; kingdom Viridiplantae; phylum Streptophyta; class Pinopsida; order Cupressales; family Cupressaceae; genus Sequoia; species Sequoia sempervirens. The sequence goes on from VDFB02379711.1 coordinate 43,541,147, forward strand.
TCCATATCATATTCTTGGAGCAGGGTGACCCATTTAGCCCTTCGTTCGCCCAACTCGTTTTGCATGAGAAGCATTTTGACTACCGGGTCGAGGACAATTGCGAACACCTTATTACATAGAATGTAGTGTCTAAATTTCTTTACTCCCCTAACGAGAGCGTACGCCTGCTTTTCTATGTTGTGGTAACGCAATTCAGCATCTTTGAGGGGAGCACTCATGAAGGTGATCGGATGCTCGTTTCCTTCGTCATCCTTTTGGGTTAACATGCTAGCACAGGAGTGCGCTGAAGCAAATGAGTAGATATAGAACGGCTTCAGATAATCTGGACTAACTAACACAGGTGCCTCAGCAATGGCTCGTTTGATTTCCTTGAAGGACTGTCTAGCATCCGGTGTCCATTCAACCTTAGCATCCTGTTTGAGCATGGCATTGAGAGGTTTGCCAATTTTTGAGAAACCTGTGATGAATTTTCGGACAAAGTTGATCTTTTTGAAGAAAGAATTTAGTTCCTTCTTGCTGCCCGGAGGCTGAATCTTAAGTAACGACTTAATGCGTTCAGGATCAATGGAAATTCCTTGCTCTGAGATGATGTGCCCGAGTAGCCTGCCTTCAGTCACTCCGAAAATGCACTTCTTGGGGTTGAGAGAAACCCTGAATTCCCTGCATCTCTGAAATACTTTGCATAAGTCAGAGACGTGATCACCTCACTTCTTGGAGAATACGGTCAAATCATCCATATAGATGATTATACATTTGCCAATCAGGTCCTTGAAGGTGATATCCATGGCACGTTGGAAAGTGGTGCCGGTGTTGATGACCCCGAACGGCATTCTTCTGTACGCAAATGTTCCCCACTTAGTGGTGAATGCAGTCTTGTGGCGATCCTCATATTGTACCATTACTTGATTATACCCGGAGTATCTGTCGAGGAATGACATCATTTGGGAGTCGTTGATGATTTGCAACACTTCATCCAGTGAAGGCACTGGATAGTTGTCATTTTCTGAGGTGCGATTGAGATTACAGAAATCCACGCATAATCTAATCTCTCCATTCTTTTTCCTGACCGGGACCAAATTAGCCACCTATGTGGAGTGCCTGACGGGAAAGATGATTCTTGCTGAAAGCAATTTCTGCACCTCCTTGTAAATGACAGGTTCTAGCAAGGCATTAATAGGGCACTGCTGCTGGTGAAACGGCCTTACTTCCGTCTTCGGAGGGATGGTGTGCGTGATGACAGAGGTGTCATACATTTTCAAATCTTTGTAACTCCATGCCACTACGTCATGATATCTGCACAAAGCATCTGTGATTCCCTTCTTCTCTTTGGGCGTACATACCTTCCCAATAAAAATGTTCTTGGTATCCTCGGCTGTTCCCAGGTTGTGAGCGTTGCACTGGTTGCTTATAGCCTCCTTTTTTATTTGCCGATCCTGATCCCTAATCTGATCTAGGTCGAACACATGCTCCAGCTGAACCATACCTTTGGGGATCGTGTTGGTTTTTAGATTGATAACCCCCTCTATGTCCAATTCAGCCTCCTATGGATCAGCTTCATCAATTATTTGGGTAGCGAAAACGTCGGAACTTGTGATGAACTGGAGGATATGCTTATCATCATTGAAAACCTGTAGGTGAGTAACATTATCTGGGACTGATGGCGTGGATGTTAGCTCAACAGTGAACTTCTTGAGCCCAGACAAAGAGAGGGGCTGTAACGTGCTAACTGCTTGAGCCAAGGTGTCAGTTGTGCGATTCTGAGCACGAGGGATCAATTGTATGTTGAACACATCTAGGCCCTCTAAGAGATCCCAAACCCTGTGTCTATAATTGGTGAGTCTCCGATCATGACAGGAGTACAATTTCTTGACCTGTTTAACAACAAGTGCCGAATCTCCGAAGACTTGTAGCACTTTCACGTTTTTCTTCAAGGCCATAAGAAGGCCAAGGACTAAGGCCTCATATTCTGCTACATTATTGGTGCAATAAAACTACAACCGGTGGGCAGCGAGAAATGTCTTACCCATTGGAATGATGAGTTCGATCCCTGCCCCAGCTTTTTGCCTTGACTTCGATCCATCAAATCGGAGCGTCCACCATGCGGAGGGTTCCTTGTCTTCGGGTCTAACTGAGCCTCCATTCTCTCTTGGCTAGACAGTGGGCCTTGTGATCTTAGGAAGGTTTTCTGGGTCGAGGGAATGATCAATAGGTTGTTCTGGTGGTGTCTCCTTTGGTGTTTCTGTCGGTGGAGCAGCGGCTCCCTTAACATGCTCCATCGCTGCTTGGCATAGGCAACAGTCGAACTCAGAGTGAGCAACGTTATGGACTCTACACCAGTTCGGCAATAATAGGTCCTGAAATTCATTCTAGCTCCTAGGCTGAGCTGATCTCTTGCACATTTTTCCATGAAATCTCAGAATCCATCGAGCAATCCCCAATCGTCATCTTTATCCAGCTCACCATCAGCTTCTACTATCATTCCGGTATTTGGGGGCACTTGTGCAAAATTTTCTGAGGGACTACACAACACCAACAATACTTCATCTACACGTTCTTCTTGAAGCTCAAGCTCATTGTGGTAAGCAAAAGGGCGATAATTCTCTAAGTCAGTCTCAGCGAACAACACCTCACTGAGATTATTATATTATGTGATCATATACTTCATACGGGGTTCACGGTCAATACGGATCTAGTTTGGCAGCCCTTTCCACGGCAGCCACATGTGAGAAAGGTCGGTGGCGGTGTATCCGTTCAACACCTTGGTGAACTCCCTCCCCAGAATAATTCCATAAGCATCGAGAATGTCTGCCACTTGGATATCAACAACCTGCTGTATCTGGGGGTCCGCAACAATTTGCGTGGGGATGCAGTTTATTTCACCCACGATGGTGATCTCTGTTTTGTCCAGCTAGGTGACCTTTCTCTTTGAAGGTGTGGGAGTGATGCCAAGAGCTTTGCATACGGCCAAGGGCATGACGTTGGCAGATGCGCCTGAATCGAGCAGGCAGTTGTGCAAGTTCTTCCCGAAGACCCTAATAATAGTCAGGAACGGGGGAGTTTCCGGTCTCCCTTGGAGGATGCCCACTGGTGTGTCCATTTGAGCTATTTGGCCTTTGTTCCTATCACTGCCTGTATCCTTGGTTTGCTTAAATTGCTGGTCTTTGGGAGGCTGTCTATTAGCCCTTTCTGGCTCCTTTTCAATGTATCTACTTGGCAACTGATTCACGGGCATATTGTTCCTTCTTCTGGTATTATCCTGTATCTCTTGTTCTTTCCTGGGCTCCTCAAAGGTTACCCTCTTGACTGGGGTCTCTTGTGTCGTGCTAGATGAGGGAGTCCCATTCAGAACTCTGAAGAAGGCGTGCCTTACGGTAGGAACCTTAAGTAATTCGAAGGCCGACAAACTAATTTTGACCTTCTTGAACTCTTCCGCCACATATTCACCCATTTGCTAGATTTCGGAGCTAAAAGCGTGGCCTATGGGAGAAATAGGGGGTTGGATCTTCGCTTGTCTAGATGGATTTTGGGGTTGGCCTTGAGGCTGACTTTGTGACTGATTTTGAGATTGATTTTTGTTGAAGTATTGGGCAGGTATGTGGAGTAGCCTGGGGTTGTTACTGGCATTTGGATCAGGTGGAGTGGCGAGATTGTTTGGTGGGGTGGAAGTTGTGAAGGGTCCACCGGCTTGTCTATTCCTAAGAAAATAAAGACTTGACCGTTGATGGAACATGTAGACCTCATCCACAAATGGCTCTTCTTCATCTAGTGGGCCGTTATCTACCGAATCAAACAGCTGAGCTAAAGATGATTCGTTACTTACCTCTTGCACTTTCTCATCCTCAATAGGGGTGGGCTCAGCTTCGGGCTCGTTGCGGTCTCCTCGCGGAAACGGTGCCTGATTGACCACCAGACATGAGGAATCGTAGGGCTCAGATGGGACGATGTCCTTGCAGTTGGCATTATCAACCACATTTTGTACCTCCACTTGGAAGATTTCAGTAGCTATCTGGAACTCGGGACAGTCCAGCTCAGAATGCCTGTTGGTTTTGTGAAGTCGGCACCATCCGGACAAAGCTGCTTCGGGCAGATACACATCACTGGATATTTTGTCATGGCCTGCCGGTTGATCGAATGGCATGGGGACACCCCCATTGTTGGGCCTGGTGTTCCATGTGCGGTTTTGCCTATGACAAGGCCTCCTTTCTGCATTTTGATTGGAGTTCTACCCCCTCTCATAATTCTATCCGGAGGAGGTGCCCACTTCGTGGTTGTCCCTGTTATCTCTATTGTCTCGAGACTCTCGACTGTCCCTGTTGAGATTGGCCTGGAAGTTGCGTTGGGAGGCCTGCAGCTGATTATTCTGGTTCTTCAGATGCGTCATCTCCATGGACATCTTCTTAATCATTTTGGTCAGCTCCTCTAGCTTGTCCTTCTCGGTCGCACCTCCAGGCGACGAGGCTGGATTTTGGAGAAAAGCGGGTGGGGCTGCCGGCTAATTTTGATAGGCTGGAGGAAAGTCCGGTCTCGACAAGTACAACGGCACCTGGGGCTGTTGGGAATATGCCTGCTATTGTAGAGCTATCTGGGAATAGCTGTACTACTACTGGGGCTGCAAATAAGACGTCGCGGGAGGCGCATAATTCAACGGCTGCCCTAGGTGCAGCACCATAGGCAATTGAGGCACCTGGTTCATGAGAGGAGTTTGATGAGCAAACGCCTGATTAAGCCCCTGAATTTGTATTGGGTGGGCGACGGGCCCTAAAGAGGGCAGTGGGTCAGAGATATTTTGTCCCAAGTCCGCACTTGCAATGACAACTTCTGCATAGGCGGCCAGTAGGGTAGCAGGCGGCGGATGCATCCTTTTTACCAATGCCGACGTAAGGTTGTCCAGGGCCGCGTAGTAGACTGGTAGAGCGGCCGCATCATTATGGACGTACAGATCTTGAAGCCTCATGTGAGCTAGGTGGAAGCGATCATTGAAGGAGCCGATAGGTTCGTTGACCTCCTTTCTGATGGACATGAACTGCTGGTAAAGGTCCGCGGGGTTGACAGGGATCTTGTACTTCTGCAGAAAGGCATTCTTCATCAAGTTCCACGAGGTGATTGATCCCCGCGGTAGATTGATGTACCAGTAGAAGGCCTCTTCTCCCAATGAATGCGGAAAAAGGCGACACACCACGTCCTCATGATCCACCTGCATTTCGGTAATTGTCATTTCGAATATCTTGATATGCTCTTCGGCTGTTCTTTGCATGTCACGTAGATGGAATTTTGAACAAAATCCCTCCAAGTTCTTGGGCATGTCATTGTAAACAGCAAAGTGTATCGGCAAAGGGTTATGCGCAAGCCAAGCCATGGGGGGAGGCGGAGGTGGCACTTACTGTTGGAGAATAGGGATTTGGAGCTATATTGGTAATACAACCACAATATAGGGCTGCCCTTGAGCTATGGCTACCTGGACTGTGCTTTGGGCTGAAAGGGCCGGGAGAGGAGCGAACCCCTCGCTACCGGAGGGAAGATGTGCAAATGTTGTTTGAGACGGTTGGGTGGAAGATGAAGGTCAGCCAAATGGAGGTGGGGGTGAAATGGAGGTGGATGGAGTGGAGGAAGAGGAAGAGGTGGAGCTGCCTCCTTGTGCTCATTTTGCCCGCGTGGGAGGCTGCAATTCTTCAAATTCTCCCTTATTTGGTGCTGATCGTAGAATCCTTTGAAATCTCTTCGGGAAGAATGATCCGATCCGATCCAGCTTCACTTTAGCCTATAACTTAGTATTCTGATCATGGCCCTCCTTCTAGCGCCAGTTCTGTTGATGGTGTTTTTATGCACTTCTCAACATAGGCAGTGCGTAGGTGCACTACCTCTGTTGAAAGATAATCTTCCACAATCGAATTACAGAACACTATCCCAAGGTCTCTCGGATGTCAGGTCATGACAGTGCTTAGATACCTCAGTAGTTTGATGTGATTTGCTGGAATCACAAGGAGGCCTTACAGAAATACAAAGTGTGGATGCGAAGCATGAAATTAGATCTTCAAAAAGGAGTTTTAATATGAAAGCAGTTACGTGTTGGCTGTAGGTTCAAACAGCAGTCTCAAACTCCATCTGGTTGTTAGATTTGGCTTTATAATGTGCAATGAACCTTGGTATTGTTCAATTTCTAAAGAAAGTGAAAAAGAGCGAAAGAGAAGAAAAGTTCCTAAGCCTAAAGCTTGCTGCGAACAGTGATAATGGAGTTCCTCCAATGGAAAATTCCTTAAAACAATATTCCACTTAACCAGAGATTTCACAGTATCATGGAAATTGTGCTATCTTCTAAGGGCTGCAGATTTTTTATCCTTCATCCACCACATACATGTATGAACTAAAGATAAGTGTTTGGGGTAGCTTTAATCGAGTCTAGGCTAACTTTGCACAGCTATCTACCTTCAGCAAACAGCAAAAAGTATGGACTAAGGGATCATCAACAGTGCAGAAATTTTCATAAACACCAAACAACATTCATAAGATTTACCCAAATGTAATAAACAGCTAACTAAACAACAAAGAGATCTAAGCTAAACATCTAATATTGGAGAAGTGAATCAAATGACATGAGAGAAAACAAGGAAATGCACCAAGTCAATGCTATTTCTTATACATTTCTGCAGCATGTCTTTACAACAACTCAACTCTCACTTTTGCAAATGAGGGGAATGCTTTATTTATAGTTTTTCAAAAGTTAAATGAATGGCTAAGATTCATTTCCATTGTATAGTCACGATTCATTACAAAATAGGGTTTCACCTACCCCCAAATAGATTTACAATTTTAAAACATTCCTTGTCTTTTCCCTATTTCGTCACCAGTGGATGACACTATTGCTTTTTTGTCTTGTAGCTAATTGCTGCTTTCTTGGCTGTAGCTACTCTTCTGGGAGGTCTTCTTCCTTGGCTGGGCTGTCCTCTTGCTCCTCTGAAGCTACGTGTTCAATGTACTTGAGGATTACGACCTGTATCTTGTTTACCTCGAGGATTTCGCATCTCAACGCTTGATAGCTCCATTCTTTGGCATTCTCTTCCAGCTGCTTCCAGTCCTCGTCATACTTTCAGCTTTGGTCTCTAAATAGCTCTGATCGATCGAAGGCACGGGCATCGAAACTTAGGAAGTCCGTTGTGATATCTCTGGCTATCTCATCCTTCATCTTTTCTTTAAAGTATGGCTTAATCTTTTCGACGTCTAATTGTACCGTGGGCATATCATGGCCCTTTATTAACTTAAGGTACTGGGCGCATTCTGCCTGGATTTCTTTAATCCATTCAATATCTGGATCCACTCTGCTCTGGATTTGCTCCATCCTCTCCTTCTGGTTGACAAGGTCTCTGCGCCATACATCCACCAGCCAATGATCCTCCTTCTTCAGTTCTAGCTTTTCTTCCCACGTGCTTTCTGGCATATGAAGGATGGCTTCGATTTTCAGGGCAGTGGAGTCATAGATTGCAAGGAAGTTGGTGCAGAGTTTCTTCGTGCCCTCCAGGGATTGGACCAGGTCCAGGAACTTGTTGGCTATCTGCACAGCCAAGCTGATCCCCTTGTTTCTGATGCTTATGACCTGTTGGAACCAATCCTTAGTGGTCCTCTCCAAGTTCTTGCTTCTTTCTAGCTTATCTATCTGCTCCTTGGAGAGTAGCTACGATGTAGCTATAGAGGTAGTGGGCAAGTCATCTACTGAGGACCACTGCTGAATATAATCGTTCAGGGCAGCAATCTATGCCTTGAGCTCATCCTTGGTGACCTTGTCTTGTTTGATTAGATGCACCACTGTGGCCACTACTCCTTCAGATGTTTGACCTTGTGTTCCCTGGTTGCTGTCCCTAGGTCAATTGTAGAGATATTGTAGCTAACTCCAGCCTAGCCAATAGTTGGCATTGCTACTTGTGCTGCCCGGGAGCCAGAAGCATCCATGGTTATCTTGGAACGGACCTTAGGCTTCTTCTCCTTCTTTGTTACGGTCAGGGATCGAGCCAAGATGGCCTCCAATCTCGACCTCGGGTCTATCGAAACTGGGGTTACCCTTTCAAGCTGCTTTTCTAACCAGTTGGGCATGGCAGATTTGTCCTTGGGTGCATCATGACTGCCCTCGCCCTTGTCAGTTAGAGGCAAGACTTTTGCCCCCTTTTCCTTTTGAAGCTCTTCCTCCTCTTCGTCAGAGTCATGATAAAACACGAGGCGTTTGGCGGGTGCCCTGGTAGACAACACCCGGGTGGGGTCTTCTTCTCCTGCCACCTCTTCTTCTTTCTTTTCTTCAACATCATCGGCCTCGGGGCTCTTCACGATATGGGCCTCGGCCTCAATGATATCCTTTTTAGGTTGCTCTTCTTGCGGCGGTCCCTCTTCACCATGCAGTGACTGTTCTGCCTCCTCCCCAACATCCTTTGGCTGCAGAGCCAACTCTTCTTCAACGTCTTCATCGAAGGCCCGAATAATTTTCTTGGCATCTGAGCCATCCTCTGCATCCCCGCCCTCGGAAGAACCCGTCTCTTCTTCCTCGTAGGCCACCTTGTTGATGGTTCTGTGGTCGTATTCGGGGTGCTCATAGTAATCATCGGCCTCCTCCTCAATAGGCTTCGAAGTCTCCTGTTCCAGCTCCTCCAACTCTTTGGAAATTTGCATTGTAGCCTCCATGGTCGGCAGACCTGTTGGTGGTTGCAAAGGCTGAGCTGTTGCAAGGGCTTGGGCAAGGGCCGCCTGGAGTGCGGGGTCCATTAGGATCTACGAGAGCTCAGGAGGAAGACTTTGCAGGTGCTGGGTAATAGCCTCGGGTATGGTGGAAAGGGGGACAGGCAATGGTATTGTTGCCAGAGGCAGGGAGGCAATGGGTGACATGGCAGCAGCAGAAGAAGGGGAAGTGGTCATGCTAGAGGAGTCGATATTGATTATTGACCCAGCTAGGGGCGAAGAGGCAAGGTGGACAGAAATGTCCACCGGCTGTGGAGATGAGGCAATTGCGGCCTGGGAGGCGGGCAACACACCCGTCGGGGGAGGAAGGAGCAAGGGAGGTTGCGCCTCTGTTGTGATCACTGTCCTCTTGAGCTTCTTGGTGAGATGAGCCTCTCGTGTCCTTTGTTGCTTGTTCTTTGGGGTCCGCAGACTGTGCTGTCTCTGTTCCCTTCCTCTTTTGGGACCTAGTGATGGGGGGAGACTTGGAAGTCTCACCAACTGATGGGGAGGCGGCAACGTCCTCCGTGGTGCTCGGCTCGCTCTTGAGCACTTCATATGTTAAAGTCACCCCCTGTTGTTTTAGCTACGCCACCTGCACATCGACCCACTCCTTAGTGTGAGCTATGATAGGCTGGGTGATAGTATCGAGGTCCTCGACCTCTTGCTCATCCCAGTCGATGGAGGGGATTGCTAGGTCGGAAACCGTAGGGTACCTTGGGTGCACAAGGGTGGACTCATCCTCCTCAAGTTGGTCTGGCACCAGAAACAGCTACACTGCTCAAAAACTGCATGGTCATGCGCATGTAGTGCCTCATGTGGACCTCCTTGTCATCTTTAGAATCTGCCCAGAAATCTTCGACATGGTACTTGTGGGCGTATGCCGACCCCAGCGCCTTCTTGACATGGCCATGTGGGTCCACTCGTGGGCGAGCCGTGTACCATTCAAAGTTATATTCTTTAAGTTCCTTCTCTGAGTTGCCGACACATTGAGATGTTTGCAGTCGATATAGGCCCTAGCTGAGGGTCATGGGATAGGGAATCCCTGCTACGTGCTTATTGCCGAAGACCGTCTGAATATGTTGGAGTTGCCGGGAGAGCTCTAGGAGAATGATCCTATTGTTTGGGTATCTTGGCAACTTGTTCGGCCGTTCCGTGAATCCCTGGGCACGGATATAAGTGAACTTGGGAAACTAGATAGATAAGGAGACATACTCCTTCAAGAGTGCCCTGGCGCTATGGGATACCCTTCTCTCGAAGTCTCCGGCTATCAATCTGATAGTGTGGCCAATGAAGGCGTCATTGACCCGGCAGTACTCCCTTTTGAAGTTGCGGTATTGTAGTTGAGGGTACCGGTCAAAAGGCTTGAGGCCTCGCTTGTGATCTTGATCTGGTGCCATAAACAGCCCGCTATATTGTGTCTGACCGGCCAAGGAGTATACCAGGTACGAGGTCATGTAGAACTTGGAGCTTTTCTTGACATTTACAAACTGCTCATGGAAGCAGTTGCTGATGATACTCCCCCAGTCGAATGAGATCTTAGTTTTCACGTCCTCATTGCCTTGTATAATCTGTTCAATGTAGTAAGTCATCCACTCTTGGAAGTAGGTGGCTGCTGGGAGGCCCATGACCCTGCTTAGCATAGTCACCAAGTTGTGATAATCTTATTGAAAATCATTGTGGAACAGCTCTTGGGGAACCTTTACAGCGCTGCCCCGTTTCTCCTTTAACCAGTAAATGTTAATTGACTTCTTGCAGCCCAATGGATTGGCATCCCATGCCGCCTGACACTGCTCCAAAGTGGGGACTTGCATATGTGGGAATGTAGGAATGTGAAACGTTTTAGTGATTCCCTCTGGAGACATGTCGGCGAGGATGTTCCCCTCCTTGTCCATGATCGTTCTGGTGTCCATTTGGTAGGCTTCTCGGCAAGCCATTACTAATTCAGGTGCTATCAGAGACGGAGGGAAGCTGGCAGCTTTGGCGATTCCACTTTGGCGCATCAACCTGACATTCTTTGTTTTAGGGTCGACCTTGACCCTCTAGGTGAACTCATCTATGTCCACCTGACCGATATTGGTATTTGAGATCTCTTTCCAGTTAGTCGAGACCTTTGACTGGAGCGGCTTACCCTGAAATTGGAGCTTCATCTGATCTTTGTCATCTTTTCCCCGAGTAGCTCTTCCGGATTTCTTGCCCTTATCCTTTTCGGGGGAGGCCCTTGAAGTTTCTGCAGCCGATTCCATATATCCTGCAAGCAAAGGGCGAAGTCAGCACAACAAAACATCAATGATGTTAATGTTAGTCCCCATTATGAGCATATCATCTAAATAACCATTCAAATACATCATAAATTTTATCCTCAGATGATATCAATTTCATTTTAGAGCATTTGGATAATCCGCGCCCGGAGGGCCAGACTTCCCTAGCAGGAATGCTGTCAAGGGGGGAAAACACGACCGAAAGTTCCTGGAGACCCCCATTGGCCAAATTTTGGTATTTTAAGAGGCCCATGATAGAGAACAACATGATTTAGGACATGGGTCGAAGTTAGATTCTGATTTTGAGTTGGTCTGGATTGATTTAAGGAACTTCGGAGTGTTCAGGCCAGAAGGCAGTTAAGGGGCAGCCGTTTGGGACGACGAACAGCGGGCAGAAGTCCAGACGAGGAAGTCTGGCAGCGGAAGTCTGAGAGGCAAAAAGACGGCTAACATGAGGCTCGGTTTTACAACTAGACCAGACGGCACTCGGAGACCCGGGGCCCGGTGGCTGGGAGGACGCGAGCTCATGGCCGCCGCATAATTTTGACCATTTTGAAAGGCGGCGGCGAGGAGAAGACCAGAACCCGGAAGGCGGGGAGCCGACAGAGGTTCGCCATCGAGAGATTTTGTAATGTTTACTAGCGGCGACGATGAGGAGACCCCCGAAATCCGGCCCACAGGAGGACGCACTGCGACGGCCGCCACGGGGTTATGACAGCGGGCGGGCGACGGCGGCGAAAGGCGTCACGGGACCCGGGAGGCAGAACGACGCTGGGTGCAGGCCGCTGTATGTATTTTGCAATGATTTGAACCGCGGTGGTGAAAGATGGACCGAGACCCGACGACCGGAGAGATGGGAGACGACGGCCGCCACAAGCTACAGACAGCGAACGGGCGACGGCGGCAGCGAAGGTACCTCCGGGGCCTGAAGTTCGGACAGCCGGCAAGGTTCCGCCGTGGACGATGGTGGAACCGTCACAGAGTTCCGGAGATGGAACTATGAACGGACGGGCCCGGAGGGTCCCGGGGCAGGGCAAAGTTTAGGCCACGTTCAGACGGCCAAGGGAAACCCAGGACCCGGAGGGTAGGCGGCAGATGTGATGTTTCAGCCGCCGCAAGGCACTTGTTGTATGAAGGATTTTTGAACCGTCCACCGGCGAGGGCGAGGACCTCCTCGGGGCCCGAAGGGTAGGGCACCGGCAGGGTTCCACCGTGGATGACAGCGGAATCGTCACGGAGTTCTGGAGACGAAACTCTGGATGGCCAGGCCCAGAAGGCAGCGGGGCAGCAAGGATTTTGGCAGAGCGAGACGGCAACAGGAGGCCCGGAACCCGGAGCCCGGGAGGACACGGCGCGCCAGCCGCCATGATGTTTTCAGTGTCGGCTCGATCGGCGGCGGCAAAAGCGGAGATAGGGCCCGGGGCACCCGAGCGCCCTTGGCGAAGAATAGCCGCGACCGAGGAAAGTCCCGAGTCAGCGGTGAGGGATATTGCGATGGTTTGGCAGACTTTCAAAGCGTGGGTTGTGGGCGCAACTGGGTTTTCTTCCTATTTAATCATTCTAACCCATTATTTCATTCATTAAATTCTTCAAAATGATGAAAAACAACACAGGAAGGCAAATGGGACGACCTACCTCCAATTCGCTAAGCGGGAAGTTGGTAGGATCCACCGGTGGGGTCGACAAAGTGATGTTGATGTCGATGAGCGCAATGCCTTCGATTGCAATGGGCTCTAGATAATTGGCTCTGCAACTCGTTTCAACTCGGACAATGAAAATGACTTTGGCGGACCGGGCATTATATACCCCATCCGCCATTAATGCCCGCATTAAATGCTTTGTATGACCGCGTGAAAGTTGGTGAATTCAAATTTAGGTCAGCGGCGGCAGCAAGAGCTCCAGGACCCGACAGTCGGAAAGACGCGGAGCGATGACCGCCACAAGACTTTATCAACGTTTCACGGCTACAACAGAGATAGTCCCGGGGCACGGGTGGCGGGAGGCCGGTGAGGATTCACCGCCGAAAGGTTTCGCTTTACACGGTGACGGCGGCAGCAAGGAACACCCCAGGGCCCGAGGGGCGGGCGGCCGCTGGAGGATCGCCGTCGTAGATGGCGATCTCGGGACGGAAGTCCATACGTGGACTTCTGAAGCCCGGGGCACGAAGGAGTAGCGGCCGCCCGGGAAAACTTCCGGGGATTCCAAACAAAAAACGGCAGGACGGGCCCCGCGGAGCGGAAAGGCACCTAGAGAACGTCGCGCAGGACAAAAATCATGAAGGGGAGTCCCGAAAGGGCCCGGAGCTGCCAAGGGCCAAAATGCCGAAGTGAGCCCGCGAGGCCCTGAAGGGCAGCAAAAACCAAAAGGGAAAGCGTGGTCAATTTTATGATGTAACCTTGGAGCAGTATCGACCATGTGGAACGTCAAAAAAGAGGGGCACACAAAATGAGGCAGCCCCAAAAGACTCGACAAGGCGAAAGAAAAGAGGGTCCACGTTCCGAACGGGGCGTGTGTGCTAAGGGCACAACACCCATCATAATGATTCGTGGTCACCTGAAACTAGGTGTGAGAGGTTCCTGGTAAGCCAAAACCACTTGTATGTGAGGTTTGTGGTTAGCAGAAACAATTTGTGTGGAGAGTTTATGGTTAGCTAGAAACCATTTCAGAATTGTATTGGTTAGGGGTAAGCCACAAAATCCCAAGGTGATTATGATGAGGGAAAGTTAGTAAAATGAAGCAGCACACTAAAGAAGATGAAATTTGTATGTGTTGTAAATGGATACCTAACAAGGTTTCAAACCAAGATCCATTTTTCCTATATTAGAGGGGATATTTAAATTGGCATAATTCATTTATGGGGGGGTGTTGGAAGAGTAAATTAATTAGCCACCAAACAAGTTCTTTCAACACAGACAACCAACCGACCAAGAATAAACCCAGTTGTCCAACATCATCTTCAGCTGCCTTATGCTGTCCATGTGTCTTATCTCACCTGTCCACCATAAATGTTGTAGCTAACTCTGATCTACAGTGGACATACTATTTATGATGTATTTGGCTATAAATTGAATCAATGAGAAGATAATATTAGAGCTCAGCTATGAGTTTCTCCTCCGATCCATGTTTCTAACAATATATGTTTTACTATTTGTCCCTCCTTGGCCTAGCAAAGCTTAATAGAGAGGAAAAATTCAAAAAGTTTTCCATTTATTCCAACACCTCTTTTTGAATGAAAACGTATGTGTTGTGTGACTTTTCTAAAGATAAATCTATTTGATTAGGTTTCCCAATTTAACCTATATTATGGTCTGCACAAGAATTTACTTGTTCCAATTAAATTTGTATTCTCATAGTGAAAATGCATGGAAGATTGAATTCAAGATCCATTTCTTGTTATTTTTGGTATGAAAGAGACATGATCTGTACATGTCAGTTCATTGTCATAATTTATTTCTCATAGCAAGTGAAGCTTTCATTTTCCAGGAGGCCAGTTTCTATGAAGGGAACTTTCATTTGAATTGTGTAGAAATAAGCACGAAGTCTCTTGAAGAGTGTTGTCGAGCATAAAATTTTGAGAGGCCCTATGATGGCACATTTGACGTTTCAGGCAGGTTTTGATATGTCATTATTGCAATAAATTTGGGCATTATGCATTTGAATGTAGAAAGAGGCAATATGACATGAACAAGCAAAAGGCACATTTTACAAATGAAAATCAGCCCAACACTAGTGAACAAAATACCATATTGATAACATACAATGTAGCACAAGAGAGCTCCAAAGAAATATGGTTCTTAGATAGTGGTTGTAGTAATTGTTAGTGTAATTAATTATTAATTACACTTTGCATAAGTTTACTTAGGCAATATTTAATTCCTAAGTTTTAGGCTTTCATCTTTATCTTATCGAGCTATCTTGTTGCTCAAGATAAGATTAGGTTTAGGTATCTTTGCTTTTATAAAACAAATTATCTATTGTAATTAATTGGTCTTTTCGAATATATCAAATTGCATGTTTTTTTCAAAGCTTCTACTTTTTCATTTTCCTCTTCTGTGGAAGGTCTATTCTAGTTTGCAATCAGATCTTGGTTTCCTAACATGGTATCAAAGCCTCGATTTGCAGCCCCTTCTCAGCTTTTTTGGAGGATTTTGTTGCAGAGCTCATTCAGAGTCCCTCGAGGGTTTCAATACTTGAGCATATTTATGGAGCGTCTTGGATCATATTGGGGTTCTCCGTTGGATTCAGAGCACTAGAAAAAGTCAGAAATGGCTTTTATTTCATTGATTTTCATCACCTTTTACCAGATCTGCGAGGATTTCAATCTCAGTGATTTATCTGATAGATCTGGGGGTCGCCTGCTTTTCAGAGCATTTTGGGCCAAAACAGACATCGCCATTGGATTTGTAATGCCCAAAAACCCCTATTTTGATATAAAATTTGTCTGATTTGGACACTGTCGACCGGAGAAGCAAAATTTTTTTGCCCAAGGGTTGTATGACCCCCAGGTATAGTTTTCGAGGCACGAATATCGAGAAAAAATAAAAAAAATAATTAAAAAATCATTGTTTTTTGGGGAAAACTGGCGCTCCCCATTTAGATTCTCAGCGCCGCCTGGCGGCCATCGGGCGGCCACCGCCGGACCATCGCCGCCTGTCTCCTGCACCCATCCGCCACTATGTTAAGCCCTGGCGGCGAGCCCACGGTTATGTGAAGAACCGGGTGCCCCCAGACTCAGCCTCGCCGACCGATCGTAGCGCCCATGTGCCTGGTCATATTGGCAACTAGGGGCTACGCCCCAGGAGCCAGCTGCCAGCCCCCTGGTCCGCCCATGTGACTAGGAGCCCCTTTTTTTTAGCCCCTGAGGGCTTCTGGAGGCTGAATCGCACCTTTTTGGAGCACTTTCACGGAAACGGGCATATCTTGGGCATACGACATCTTTTCTTTGCAAACAAGATATCGTCAAAAAGATGTTTCGACACTCTACGCAATGGTGCTGGTTTGATTTTTTGGTTTTTCTTTTTTGATGCTTTTTTCAGCCTTTGAAGTCAGATGTTTCCTTTTTCACTTCGGGACGCATAGCTTTTCAGTCGCTTATATGTTTTTTGTGATTTTTGTGGCATCGGAAAGCTAATTTCAGCCTCTATGCAGATATGAGGTCATTTTCAAAAAATATGTAACTTATTTTATGCATGCATTTATTTTTTATTTCATGTGTTAGGTTTACATTTTCTCTCATGTTTCTGTAGTTTTGCATTATCTCCTTATGCAATCATTGGGTATTGTAATAAAGAACTGATATAAAGTTCGAGTAAGGGGGGTTCTTGCATCCATATTTCATTTTGGTGACAACTTGCATGAGTTTTTCTGGTTTCTTATTGTCTCCTTCTAGCTTCTTTCTTGCTTAGCTAGACACATTATTGGTTTGTTTCGGTTCACACTTCACATTGGGATTTTATAGTTCTTGATCCGCATTGGTTCAAATCTTTCTCATTTGGAGGCCATGGTTTTATGTTTAATGTTCCAGAATCTTGATGGTACTCGTCCTATGGGTAGTTTTAGTTTCAGTTTGGCATTGGCTTCGTGAGACACAACTTCCAGATTTATCATCATTATGGGTCCATTCATCTTTCATCTACTGTTGCTAACAGATTCCAGAGTTGATTCAGTATGTGAGTTTCTAGTGTTCCTTGGCATTAGGTCTACTGTTGCATTTGTGATTCCAATTGGTATTTTGCAAACAAAACTTTCTTTCCTTGCTTGCCAGATTTGTAGTTCCAGTGTTGCTTCATCAGATTTCTTCTTGTGATTCTTCGCAGCAGTTCATCTCACTGAGGGGGGTTTCTCTCTCTTTGCATTTGTACATGAGTACCTAATTAGGCCTTGTTGCCGAGACTCATATTTGCATAATAATCTGCTTCTCCCTAAGTTGCACTTATGGGGGGTGTTAGTGTAATTAATTATTAATTACACTTTGCATAAGTTTACTTAGGCAATATTTAATTCCTAAGTTTTAGGATTTCATCTTTATCTTATCGAGCTATCTTTTTGCTCAAGATAATATTAGGTTTAGGTATCTTTGCTTTTATAAAGCAAATTATCTCTTGTAATTAATTGGTCTTTTTGAATATATCAAATTGCATGTTTTTATGCAAATCTTCTTCTTTTTCGTTTTCCTTTTCTATGGAAGGTCTATTCTCGTTTGCAATCAGATCTTGGTTTTCTAACAGTAATCATATGAGTGGGAGTAAGGAGATATTTGCAACAATGGATGATTTAGTAAAATCAGAAGTAAAATTAGGGAATGATCAATGAGTTTCATTCATGGGCAAAGGATCCAGGCTTAGCTAGGTTATGCAGATTTTTATCGTAGAGCACATTGGAAGTCTTCATCAAGTGGATCACTCTTCACCATCAATCATCTTCATCACATCATTGGAGTTGGGAAAGGGCCAATTTTCACATCAAATTGGCACCAACTCCCTTAAGAGATTAAGAGTTTGATTTGTTTTAGAATAGGATTTGATATCTTTTTTTTTAAGTTTGTTGTGTTCTTCATTTCATTTCTTTTATTTTGCATTCAAATGGATTTTTTGAGGAATGGGTATGTGCAGGATCATCATGAAAAAAATAAGCCCTTAAGTGGCAAAAAAATTAGAAAAATTAGAGTTAGGAAACTTGACATAAAAATTTGAATAAGTTATCTATATTTTTTCAAAAAATATGTAAGAATAGAATCTATAGTAGATTGAATGTAGTTTCTAAACTACTAGGTTTGTTTAAAATAGAAAGAAATTTTGTTTGGTGAAAATTTAAAATTTCAATGCAGTAGTACTTAAATTTCAAGGAAAAAATAAGCAGTAGGTGTTTGTCTAACCACCCTAACCACAATAAAATGATAATATTTTTTTATAATATTTTAGATATAAGTAGAGGACTCAAGTCCCGATGTGATGCATATTTTTTAAATTTTTTTTCCATGTAAATAATTAATTATGAAATTTTTATTACAACATTTAAAAAATATAAAAAACTCATATGTCTAACCACCTTAACTTGGTCAAAACTTCATGAAATTCAATTTTCCTTATTTTAATCTTATAGTATGTGAAACACAGAATGTGGTGCATGTTTTGGATTCAAAAAATGTGATACCATTTGAAAACTATAGATTTTTTTCAATCAGTCTATCAATTAGGACTTTAGTCGTAATTTGAATAGAAAATGAATAATAATTACTCATTGAATTAAAAGTAAAGAATAATTTATATTGGTGGAAAGCTAAGAATCTCCTTTAAAAACCCTTTTTGTTTCATCAATTTTGGTTAAGAAAAAAGTCATCAGCCACATACCCATCATATTGCCACTTTTTGGCCCATCATGATCCTGCACATACCCAAATCATGGTTCTAATCTTGCATTTGATCTAATCTATTGATTGTTTTTTGTGTTTTTGCAAGTTGAGAATCTTGGTTCACACCCTCTACCCTATGCATTGAACCCTCAACCCTAATTCCCTAACCCTATACCCTCAATCCTTTACCATCAACCTTAAACCCTCAACCCTCAACCCTTAAACCCTAAACCCTTAAACCCTCTACCCTATACATTGAACTCTCAACCCTTAATTCTCAACTCTCAACCCTTAATTGATCAATATTCAACCCTCAAACCCTAAACCCTCAATGCCGATACCCTCTACCATATACATTGGACCCTCAACCCTAATCCTTCAACCATATGTACCCTAAACACTAATCCCTCAAACCAATACCCTCAACCCAGTACCCTAAACCATCAACCCTATAGGTCCTCAACACTATACCCTCAATTCTCAACCCTCTACCCTATACATTAGATCCTCAAACCTCATATATCTTTGTACCTCCCTCCTCTTCTCTCATTCTCTTTATCTCACATATCCCTCCATCTCTCACTCCATCCATCCCTCCCTCTCTACCCTAATCCCTCAATCGTATACCCTCAACCATTAAACCCTTAAACACTCAACCCTAAACCATAAACCATAAACCCTCAACCCTCAACCCTTAAACCCTCTACCCTCTGCCCTCTACCCAATACCCTCTACCCTCAACCCTAATCCCTCAAACCTATACCCTAAAACATCAACCCTATATGTCCTCAACCCTATAAATTCAATTCCAAACCCTATACTCTATGCATTGGATCCTCAACCCTCATATATCTTTTTTACCTCCCTCCTCTTCTCTCCTTCTCTCTATCTCACTTATCCCTCCATCTCTCCCTCCCTCCATCCCTCCCTCTCTACCCTAATCCCTCAACCATATACCCTCAACCCTTAAACACTCAACTATAAACCCTAAACCTGCAACCCTCAACCCTTAAACCCTAAACCTTTAAACCCTCTACCCTCAACCCTAATCCCTCAACCCTTAAACCCTTAAACCCACTTAGTAAACTATATAACCTAATCCCTCAACCCTCTTGACCCTTAATCCCTCAGCCCTCAACCTCTAAACTTTTAATCCCTCAACCCTCAACCCTTTAACCCCAATCCTTCAACCCCTATACCCTCTACCCTATACATTGGACCCTCAACCATAATCCCCCAATCCTATACCCTTAATCCTCTACTCTCAACCTTAAACCCTCAACACTCAACCCTTAATCCTTCAATCCTCAACCCTAAAACCCTAAACCCTCAACCTCAATACCCTCTACCCTATACATTGGACCCTCAACCCTAATCCTTCAACCATATGTACCCTCAACCCTAATCCCTCAAACCTATACCCTCAACCAAATACCCTAAACCATCACCCTATAGGTCCTCAACCCTATACCCTCAATTCTCAATCCTCTATCCTATACATTGGATCCTCAACCCTCATTTATCTTTGTCCCTCCCTCCTCTTCTCTTTTTAAGACCAAGGAGGAGTTGTATGATTGGTTAGTAATGCCCTCTGAATTGAAAAATATACCTAGCACATTTATGGAGTTAATGAATGAAGTGTTGAGAGAATTTTTTAAGAAGAATTATAATTGTTTACCTTGATGGTATTCTAATTTTTAGAAACAATAGAGAGGAATATTTATTAGCCAATTATTGCAAAGGATTAAGGAGGATAATTTGTTAATGAACTAAAAGAAATGTAATTTATAAAGGATAAATTATTCTATTTTGGATATGTTATCTCAACCCAAGGGCTAAAAATGGATCCAAAAAGGGTAGGAACAATAATAGAATGGCTTACACCCAGTAGTTTGAATGAGGCTTGAATTTTCCATGGTTTAGCTAGCTTTTATCATGAATTTATTTAAAACAATAGTGGGATATGTGCAATGATAGCTAAAATGATAAGAGGTGATAGAAAGGTACTTAAGTTGACAAAATCAATGGATAAGTGTTTTGATATCTTGACGAAGGTCACTAAGGAACCAGTGTTGGCATTACTTGATTTTACAAAAGTGTTTCAAGTGGACTGTGGCATGATTGGGACAACCATAGGAGTGGTTCTTAGCCTAGAGGGTAAACATATCACATACTTTAGTGAACATATTAATGGTGCCAAAAGAAGTATTTTTTTATGATCAAAAGTGTTATACCATAGTATATACCTTAAAGAAGTGGCAAATTTTTTTTCTTCCTATAGAGTTTGTGCTTTACAATTTATTAATAGTCACACCAAGCTTAAACAAAAATAGATGAAGTGGAGGTTCAAACATAGTAGTGGATGCGTTGAGTAGGAAAGAAACATTATTAATTAAATGAGAGCTACAGTAGTTGGATTTGATGCAATGAATAATTTATATAAAGATTATTGGGACTTTAAGGATGCATAGACATCATGTACGAATCCTAATCTTATGGATAAGACACCATGGATGGATTAATTCATACATGATGAATTTTTACATAAAGGACAACAACTATGCATACCTCAAGGATTGATCATGTAGATTTAAATAAGAGAAAAGAATTGTGGTAGTTTGACTAGACATTTTGAAGCTCGCAAGGCCATGGAAAAACTTAGTGAAAGATATTATTGGGCAAGGATGACGGTAAAAATCCAAATATTTGTGCAAGGATGTCAAGTTACCAATATGCCAAAGGAGGGAGTCAAAATATAAAACTATATTGATCATTACCCATATCGAAGAAACCATGGGATGATATAATCATAGATTTTGTACTTGGTCTTCCAAGAACATGGAGAGGTAAGGATTCTATTTTTTTTGGTTGTTGATACATTTTTAAAATGACTTATTTTATAGCTTGTAAAAAGACAAATGACACCACACATATTACAAATTATCTTTCATGGAGATTTTTTATGTTGCATGGCTTACCAAAATGTACAGTTTCAAACCTTGACACTAAGTTTGTTGGATATTTTTTGAGGAAACTTTAGAAGAAATTAGGTACTCATTTAAAGTTTTTTTCTACATATTAGGAAATTTGCTAAGATACTCTGTTGGTGACAAGCCAAACCGGTTGGATTTAATACAAGATGAATTTTTATACAATGATTTATCCAACAAAACTAGAGGTAAGAATTGATTACAAATTGTTTATGGACACAATCCTAGGGGTATCTCAAAATTAAGGGAGCTTGCAAAAATTAAGGGTCATAAGAAAAGTGCTAGAGGAGAATAATTTATAAAACACATGCAAGATTTGCACTAGTAAGTAAGGGAAAGACTCAATTGGAGTAGTTGATAGTATAAAGAGAAAACATATTCAAAGAGGAAATAAAATAATTTTGAAGTAGGAGATATGATTTTCACACATCTATCAAAGGAAATATTCCTAAATCATACCGATGACAAGCTCTAGTGGAAAAAGATTGAACCATGTAAAAATGTCAAGAAGTTTTTACCAAATGCTTATGAGTTAGAGTTACCTACAGTCCTAAACATCTCTCCAATTTTTAATTTATTTTTATTTATACACTTGCTCTGAAGAAGAGATATTGTAGAAGCAAGAAAAAGAAGAAAGTAGAAACACCATTAGAAAAATGGAAGAGATATTGCATAAGCAAGAGAAAGAAGAAAGTAGAAACATCACTAGAAAAATGGATGGAATAGATACTTGAAAGAGAATAGGAGTTGATTGAATGTATTTTGGGCTCTACAAGGTTAGAAGTATGAGGGACAAAAAATACAATGAATAATTGGTTAACTAGTTTAGCCTATGACAACATAGTTGTTAAAAATGTAGAAAAAATACTATTCCTATAGCAATTGATTTCTAACCAAAAATAACCAGAATTTGACCTATACTAATGCATAGTTTAGGCAACAAGGGCTCACAAAATTTATACCTTGGTAGTTTGATAAAGGGGTGTCATATATTTTTGAGAATTTTTTATTATTTACCCTACTAGCCACTACATATGTACTTGTTGTAGATTAAATTTGTTTTTTTGACCATTCGAGGGATAAAACACCAACCTTCTAGCACATTAATGAACAACAACATGGGAAACAAGAGATGGAGCAATATAAGAAAGAATTTTGAACCTATAAATGACTTGTGCATTTATGGTGGGATTTTGAATGCTACACCCATTTAGGAACAATTTTGTAGAAACTTTGAGATTTTGGAGAAAGTTTTTGTGATAGAGAAGAAAATAAGAGAACAAAGTTAGTAGAAAGATAGAGGAAGAAGAAGGAAACATTTAAGAAGAATAAAAAAATAGGAATAGAGAAGAGGAAAGATAAAGAATAAGAAAGGTATACATGATAGACCAACAACAAGAAGAGAAAAATAAGAGAGTCTTGAATTTTAGCCTAGTATTCTAAAGGAAAGTAAATGTGTATAATGAAAGTATTCATGAGATAAATGAAATTAAATATTATCTTTCTAAAACTGCCTTCTTTCTTGGAAAATGTGTTTCTCTGAATGGTATATTTCTTGTGAGTTTGCTATTCTAGAAATTGTTTATTTCTATGTGAGTATCTAGGTTATTTGGTGGTTGATGATGTCTTGCCAAACCTCTATAGCATAATATTTTTTTGTTCTTGTAACACAAATTTTTGTTCCTGTAGCAATTGACTATTGCGCCTATAATATAGTTATGTTTCCCTGCAACTAAAGATTTTTTTCTTACAACAAGCATTTTCAAGCCTCTGTAGAGGTTGTGTGGGTTTCTTTCAGCAACACATCTTCCCTCCTTCACCTGTTGGCTCTGGTTTGGTTAGGTTTTGGGAACCTAGATGGTAAGAGTGCATGCAATTAGTTTACGAAGCTGCAACATGTTTTAATAAAGGATACGACCAAGTAGCCAAAATAGAGTATAATTTTCAAATAATTTATAAACATTTTCAAAATCAAGAACAATAACATTACCTTGTGTACTACATTCTGAATAAATTTACATGACTATTTGAGATCCAGTTTCCTCCACATGCAAACCTACCATAATCCTAGTACTCAATGTGTGGTGATTTGAACACGTCACCATAAAAATAAAAATAAAAAAAATAACCCAAAAATAAATAAACGAGAAAAACCTGCCGTAAATGTAAACTTCTCTTTGTTTCACACAAAGATTTCAAGGATAGCAGAGAGATACAAACCTAACCAAAACACTAATAGAGCCTCCGGCAAAATAACAGAATTCCTCACACGTTTTTTGAATGATATTTTGTTCCAATAAGTTAGTTTAAATTTCCAAATTTGAGAAAAAAAAAATTCTTAGAATAACACCATGATATTGAGTCAATAAATGACCAGCAACACAGACCACCCTTCGAAACCTGCCCGAAACGTCAAATGTGCCATCATAGCGCCTCCCAAAATTTAACGGTGGACACCACTCTGCTAGCGACTTCGTGCCTATTTCTATGCAATTCAAATCAAACTTCCCTCCGGAGAAGAGGCTAAGACGAAACTCTGAAACAATAGGAGAAACGAAAGCTTGACTTGCTCTTAGAATTAAATTGTCAATGAACTGACATGTACAGATCATGTCTCTTTCATACCGAAAATAACGAGAAATAGATCTTTAATTCAATCTTCCACGTATTTTCAGTGTTACAATACAAATTTAATTTGAACAAGTATATTCTTGTACAGACCAAAATATACGCTAAAGAGAGTCCTAATCAAACAACAATTAGATTTAGCATTGCAAAAATCACTCAGCACGGTAGAAAGATTGTAATCATATATTCAACAGTACCAGCATGTTTTTATTTCAAGAGACGTGATGGAATGAAGAGGAAAACGTTTTGACACGTGAATTGAGTCGGTTGGTGATATGTTGATGCAAAGAGAAGATAAAAAGGATATATATAGGGTCTCGGGCTTATAAAATTTACCAGGCCTTCATTTATCTTCCCAGTTGGGCAAGTTTGTTTAGCATTTGATACTCTTTTAGCTTTCGAGAAAATTAAAAAATGGCAGTTCCTGTGATTGACATAAAGAATATTGATGGAGAAGACAGGAAGGCCATTATGGCTAAAATCGCGCAGGCTTGTGAGACTCCTGGATTCTTTCAGGTACATATGGCTGCTTCTTATCTGGGTTATAATAGCAACATAATCATAGGAGGTGGTCTTAGTTATTTGATGTCATTTTGTCCTTAGTTTTGTTGTCCTTTTACATGGGGTGTCATGGCTTGACTTTGTGTTATGATTCTTCATGTTACGGTTCTATGGTGTTTATCTTGCCTCTTTCTATGGGTTTGGTGTTTTCAATTCATAGCTCCAGTCAAATTTGTTTACCGTAATCAAACACAGTACAGATCAGAGCTTGACTGATATCCTGATATCCTTTTTTTTTTAAATTGCATACTTGTGTGATTGATAAAATGTAAATTTCAGGCTTTGTTGATTCTTCTAAGCTTATATGACCATTCAATCTAATTCAATTGTTAAGTCTATGTTTATTAGTTTACAATTAATTTTTAATAGTTTATAATTTTTTTTGTATGATCATAATAGTCTATTAAACTATTGTCTATTTATCCATTTGGATCTGCATATCTGATCATTCTAATCATAATTTCAATTAATTAATAAATATGATTAAATATACATACTCATTACTGATATAAATTGTTGAATATTTAATATTCATTAAATGATGTTTATGTGATTAAAATTAACCATCTCAATATTATTCTCAAAATAACTATTTGAATTGGTTACCTTGTAAACTATTCATTGGAAACTTACGTGCTTGAGGAACTCTTCTATAACATAGATGAAATTGAAGTGTTTTGTTTTTGAAAATTTCAGCTTATAAACCATGGGATTGACCATGGTCTGATGGACCGTGTGAAGGAAGTGTGCTCACAGCAATATAAGATTAACAGAGAGCAAAACTTCAAAGATTCTTTAGCAGTAAGAGCATTGAACAAAGCCATTGAGGCTGAAACGAAGGAAAACAATGTTGCAAAGATTGAGAATATAGACTGGGAGGATGTTTTTCAAGTACATGAGATGCGGGACACAAATTCCTGGCCTTCAGAACCCAAAAATTTCAAGTACGCTATTCAACCAATTCTAATATATCCACTGTACATCATTTAATTTGGTCTTTCTGTATCAATACTCTCCTTAAAAATGTATAAGTTTTGTATGATATATTGTTTTAATTATTTATAGCTTAGAACCTTCTAATTCTAAAATCTAAGTTCTATTAATATCCCTAACATAGTAATCTATGCATCGTATGTAGGGAGATAATTGAGGAGTTTCGTAGTCAAATATTTGCACTCACAGAGAAATTGTTGGAAATAATAAGTGAGAATTTGGGGTTGGAGAAAGGATATATTAAAAGGGCATTTGCAGGGGGAGGGAAGCCATTCTTTGGCACCAAGGTGAGCCACTATCCTCCCTGCCCTAGGCCAGACCTCATAAGGGGTATCCGTGCTCATACAGATGCAGGTGGTCTCATTCTTTTATACCAAGATGATGAGGTGCCTGGCCTTCAAGTGCTCAATAATGGTAATTGGGTTGATGTCCAGCCTCTACACTACTCAATAGTTGTCAACATAGGTGATCAACTAGAAGTAGTGAGTAATGGAAAGTATAAGAGTGCATGGCATCAAATTCTTCCAACAAAGGACGCAAACCGGTTATCAGTGGCATCCTTTTATAATCCGTCATATAATGCAGTGGTAAGCCCTGCACCTCATCTGAATGGCAACACCACTCATGAATTATCTACATATCCAAAGTACCTATTTGGTGACTATATGAATGTTTATGTTGAGCGAAAATATGAAGAAAAAGAGCCACGCTTCAAATCTGTGGGAAAGATGAATGAACAAGTTTCTTACTAAATGAAGAATATATTCTAGGAATAGTCAATAAAATTACCAGAAGGACCTAATATAGTAGAACTTGTGGTATTTAGAGATAGGACTTGATATAGTAGAACATGTCGTATTTAGAGATGGTATTAGAAGTTTAGGTTTTACTCGATCAAATTTCTTGATGATGAGAAATATTGAATACAATATTTGGAGACATTCAAATGATCTATTCAATGATGCATATTTGATTTCTTTACTACCTTTTAGAAAGTTGTATAAATTGATTATTCTTCTCTGCGATATTTACATTCATTTGGTAAGTGTGTAAGTGCACAATTAATGTCTTTAAATTAGATAACTTGACATAGTAAAATGTCACTTGAAACAATGTTAAGTTGATTTACGATAACTAATGAAATGTAATGAGTTTGTAATGTGAGTTAAGGTTTCAAATGTTTGATCTTGAGATCTTGAGTTTACATTGTACAATTTAACTCTTTACGCTTTTTTACATTACTCAATTTCTTTTTAAGCATTGTTTTCTTGAAATAATTAAATAAAGAATATGAAGTATTTGATTAAGTTTATGAATACTAAATAGTTTAAAATATATATTGATTAGTGTGATATAGGAAAAAATAGTTTAACTAAATATTACTACTTTCAATTAAAATATTTCTTCAATTACTTAGACACATATTTTCCCCTTTTTTAGTGCAAAATTGAAAATAAAATAAATATACTAGAAATCTACATAATGTTGCTAGAAGAAACAAGACATGATAGTCTTGTTAAAGATAACTAAGCATTGAATTACCTAAATGCTACAAAATAAATAATATTAAAATTTATTTGTAATTTATGATAATAGAAATACTAATTAAGCATAGAAAAGAACATGACACTAAATGTTGAAGTTCATTGCTAGGGGCACTACTACATCATGTTTGAATGTATGCGTTGCACCATCATCTATTTACCACTTGTGTAAAAAAGTATTAGAACACTCACTCTCTTGTTAAAACCTATCCAAACTTACAAATAGATAAAGAAAAATAAAATGTTAGGGTTATTTAGGGCCTTGCCTCAATCAAACCCTTATTTTGGTATTTCAACCTCCACAAACAACCAAGAGAGAGAAAATAATAAAAGTATTTTCTCTATCTTAAGTGCATTAAGGAATAAAGGAAAATGACATAAAATGATATTGATAATGGTGTCAACCCTAGTCTACGGGGAAAACCATCATTACAAGTGATATTTTAAAAGCAATAATAATAAAAGAAAACTTATTATTGCACCAATTAATTTTGTTAACAAATAAAATATATATAATAGAAAAGAACATGTATTAATATTTGAATGGAACATTGTTAAATATAATAAGAAGAGACCTTAAAAAAATTATGATATATTCAAGTTGTATATGTCTTTTGAGTGCTTCAAGTGGATAAAAATAGGACAATGTTGAGAATTAGATAGTTTCAGAGAAATTTTTCCAAAGTTTCCCTAAGGAAACCATGAGAGAGAGAGTTGTAGATGATGAAAATATCATTTCAAAATGAAAAGGAAAACATTTTTATTTTCTTAAAAGGGGGAAAGATGAGAATTAATTATTTAATCAAATCTTAATATAGGTATTGCAAGCAATCCACATAGAAAATATGTTTTTTTTACTTTTGAGAATTTTTTGAAAACCAATATGTTGTGTAGATATCTATATTTTGTGCTATCATTGAAACAACTTATTTAAAAAAAAAATTAAAAAAAAAATGTCTTTTTTTTTTTTAATTCAAGGGGTAAACGCTTTTGACCGGAGCTATGAACCAGGATACAACCATTCAACAATACCACCCCTAATGGGGTTTTGAACCTTGGTGGCAAGAATAACAATGCCACCTATAAACCATCACACCATGCCAATACCGGCGAAAAAAAATAAAAAAAATAAAAAAAATTTCTTGATAACAAATATGTGAAGAGTATTTTTTTCTTCAAATGCGGGAAAATCCTTTGGTTCAAATAAGATAACTTATACTTTCTATTAAAGTGGATGCTAAAATGAATTCACCATGCAATGTGAAAATGTGAGAGTGCATCATTTTCAACATTATACTTGAGTTTAGTAGTTGCATTTCCCTTTGATCTAAAGAAAATTAGGATATGGTGGTTTGAAATAACCTATTTACCAATTCTTGTAGCTAATCCAATGGAGAATGATAGCGTAGTTGCTAATATAACTATTTATATATGGCTACTGATTATTTTATTTTCAATTCTTTTTTTCTAAAGACTTCCTTTGACCTACTTTGATTTGAAGTAATATATTTTTTCAAGTGTTATTGTTTAAAGTTCATGAGTGTAATGAACATTTGATTTATTTTGTAGCATATTTTATGTCATGATCACATGTTGTGTAACTCTATCAAGGAGATCATTTGTTGAGATTTTCCTTTCTCACATGCCAAAGGGGGAAATTCGTGTGTGTTAGATTCAAGTGAAGACTTCATAGCTTATTGACACCTTAACTTGTGATCCATGTGGTAATTACAGTCCACAATGTTGCACATAATGTGTGTCATTTCAAATATTATTTTTAGCAATAATGCAAAGCTACCCTAGATTGATAGTTGGTGACTACTCATATTGAACACTAAAGTTTGGTCTTTTTTTCAAATTGCAGTATGGACAAAACAAGTCAAAAACTGAGACTTGTCAAAGAAACAAGCCTATTCTTCAAAATTTGAGACTTGTCAAAGTAACAAGTTTCATTATCAAAAGTTGAGACCTATCAATGTAACAAACTCATTATCAAAATCGAAACCTATTGAGACAACATACTCAATATCAAAGTTTGAACCATGTAAATATAACAAGATTAGTTCAAACAAATTTAAAACTTGTCATAGTACTAGGATTTTTAAACAAGCTCCTGATCAGCTACCGAATATATCTCACCAAAGTGCCTGATCAAGTGTTGTTTGAGCAATTCAAAATACTATTTGGTCTTACCATAAGCCCATGTCAATGCAGCATGCTTAGTTCAAACAAATTTAAAACATATCATAGTACTAGGCTTTTTAAACAAGCTCTTGATCAGCCACCAAATATATCTCACCAAAGTGCCTGGTCAAGTGATGTTTGAACAATTCAAAATTCTAACATGTTGATCTTTTAAATTAAAACATTTATAAATATATTTTTCTGTTTAAATAGTTATGATAGCTAAACTGCTCTTCTACCAATGAAATAAAGATGTAAATATCTCTTTCAGAATGTAATTTTGATATGCAATATAATATATGTTTTACTATTTGTCCCTCCTTGGCCTAACAAAGCTTAATAGAGAGAGAAACTTCAAAAAAATTTATGTTCATTCCAGCACTGATAGGGGTGGATCTCACATCCACAAGACATTCAAACTCATATACAAAATATGAAACATTGAAAAAAGACACACATAAATTTAATTCATAACTGCGCTGCTGCACCTCATTCCATTGCTTCCTCTATTGCTTGTCAAAAAACATTACATGGTGCCTCTTTTATAGAGGGCTTAAGAAACATCTAGAATTAGCCGACATATTTCTACAAACATCTAAAATATAACTTCTAGAACTTTACCAAATTTTACATTATTCCTAATCTCTAGTCCAGCTGGAACTTCTAGAAACCTCTAATTTAATTAATATTTTTACATCTAATTTGAGGGAGAAATTACATTTCCCAACACTCCCCCCTAATTTCAACCTCAAATGCTGCTGCATAAATTTCCTTGCTCTTGACTGTTGTCTTTGCAAATCATTTTCGTTGCTTGATATCTTCATGCCTAATGATGCCTTTGTCTTTGTCCAAATCTTCAAACTTCAAACCATCTCTACGATCTGCAAATCTCTTTCCTCAACTCTTTTCAACTCTCATCCCACTACTGCGGCAGTCCTTCAAACCTTGATTATCAAATATTTCAAAAACTTCAAACTGGAAGTCTTCTCTACAAACTTGCTATCTGTAACTTTCCATCAAACCTCTCTTGATTTCTTTCATCTTTGACATATGAACATTTCCACTTGAACAACCTTTTGAACATACCTGTCATCTTTTGCCAACTCGATCCGTAATACCATCCACAATCCATTTGCATGCTTCCTATATTTGTTTTCTCTCTTTGCCAACACATCTTCTCTGAATGATTTCTCAAACCACATATTCTGCACAGATGTAGATCCCAACATGTATCCTTTGTATGGCCTTTCCTGTTACAATGACAACATTGCACACATTCCTTTTCTTTAAAAAAATTGGTTATACCTGTATTATTTCCTTTACCTGTCACATATCCAAGTCCTTCATGCTTTGGCCTCATTATTGGATTAATTGGCTCTCTCATCCCTTGATCATGCCTTCCTAAACCTTTACCTTTGTATCCCATTCTTTCCATGATCTTAAAACCAATATTCATTTCATTGCCATTACATCTAACAACATTATCATTTTGACAATTTTTATCACAAATTTCTTCAGCAAAAACACATTTATCAATGCACGACTTCAAATCTTCTGTACCACAAGAAACATCACATATGGATTTATTTTCCTTCAAACATTCATTCTCTTCATTCAATCTTGATATTTCATTTTTGTATAAACTATACTCTACTTCTAATTTCTTCACCTTTTCTTCTAAATTATCAACCAACTTTATTCTTTGTTCCAATTCTTCATTCTTTTCCTTGATCTCCTCAAACAATTTTAACTTTTCCACTAACTCTTCATTCCTCTTTTTAACCTCATCAAATAATTTTAACTTTTCCTCTAACTTTTCACTTTTATCTTTAACTTCTTCCAATTCCTTTTCAAGATTATAATTTTCATCTAAAAGTTTACAGTTTTCTCTCTACTTCTCTTTATTAATTTCAAAATAGAATCTATTATTCTTTTTAACAATATCCAATTGTTCTTTAAGCTTTGTTAATTCTTCTTCCAAAAAATTATTTTCAACCACTAAATTTTCATTCTCTTTTTTAACCCTTTTTCCTATTTTTCCCATTGAAACAAATAATTAAACTCACCTTACTTTTGCAATCTTCGCCTGCCTTCACTCTTCCACAATTTCCTTCAACTTGTTGTAACCTTTTGAAACCCTTGTTGCAATATTTCTTCAAACTTCACAAATCATTACTTTCAACA
The DNA here is from genome assembly GCA_007258455.2 of Sequoia sempervirens. Lineage (NCBI taxonomy): Eukaryota > Viridiplantae > Streptophyta > Pinopsida > Cupressales > Cupressaceae > Sequoia > Sequoia sempervirens. The sequence continues at coordinate 43,572,537 of VDFB02379711.1, forward strand.
AATTTTTGATACATGTTATCTCACAATTCTTTTTCTTTAAACATAACTTATGTAATCTGAAAATTTCAACAAAAATATACCAAACCCTAACTAGGGCAACACAGATTTACTATGACAATCCTTTCTATAAAAAAAAACTTTTCAGAAATTCTCAAGCCAATGCTCATACCAATCTTTAGCAACACTGTAGTCTTCACTTACAGCTGTGACTTTGTCTCTTCTCCAAAAAGCTACGATCTGCAACAATCCTGTTTTCTTTTAACCTAGCTTTGATACCAATTTGATAGGGGTGGATCTCACATCCACAAGACATTCAAACTCATATACAAAATATGAAACATTGAAAAAAGACACAAAAATTTAATTCATAAATGTGCTGCTGCACCTCATTCCATTGCTTCCTCTATTGCTTGTCAAAAAACATTACATGGTGCCTCTTTTATAGAGGGCTTAAGAAACATCTAGAATTAGCCAACATATTTCTACAAACATCTAAAACATAACTTCTAGAACTTTACCAAATTTTACCTTATTCCTAATCTCTAGTCCAGCTGGAACTTCTAGGAACCTCTAATTTAATTAATATTTTTACATCTAATTTGAGGGAGAAATTACATTTCCCAACAAGCACCTCTTTTCGAATGAAAATGTATGTGTTGCGTGATTTTTCTAAAGATAAATCTATTTGATTAGGTTTCTCAATTTAACCTATATTATGGTCTGTACAAGAATTTACTTGTTCCAATTAAATTTGTATTCTCATAGTGAAAATGAGTGGAAGATTGAATTCAAGATCTATTTCTCGTTATTTTGGGTATGAAAGAGACATGATCTGTACGTGTCAGTTCATTGTCATAATCTATTTGTCACAGCTTTCATTTTTGAGGAGGCCAGTTTCTATGAAGGGAACTTTCATTTGAATTGTATAGAAATAGGCACAAAGTCTCTCGAAGAGTGTTGTCCTGCATAAAATTTTGAGAGGCCCTATGATGGCACATTTGACATTTCGGGCAGGTTTCGATGTGTGATTTGTGTTGTTGGTATTTTATTAGCCAATAGGCTATATTATGTATGAGCTTCTAGCCTAATACAAGTCTCACGCCATAAAACAACTGTGGTTTGCTGCAATCTCCTGTCGGAACTGCTGGAATACTGTGAACGGTACAGTATGATCAGTTGCAAGTTGTTTACTAGAAACAAGTCTCACACTGTCAAACTACTTTGGTTTTCTGTCAAACTTCTTGGTGGAATGCTGGTAAACTGCAACTTGGTTTTCTGTCAGAGCCCAGTTGAAGCGCTGGAGTGTCTTCCAGTAGTTTTTGGTACTTGCGCTGTCTTTGAATTAAATGCAAAACTATCGATTCCCCATCTGCTTGAGGACAGTTTAACTACAGCTACCTTAATGCAATGTACAACGCACCCACTAAAATTGAAATCCCGTCTAGTCTAAAAATATCAACCGCCAGCTGGTAAGAAGCCTACACAATATCAAACGCCATCAATTTCCACAAATATCAAACGCCATCAAATCTCCACCCTCTTCATTTATTGATGTTGGAAAATATCTGCTAAATCACCGCTGCTTTTGCCTACAAGAAGAATGAATGCCGGCTTTGATTGAGACCAGTACTCGAAGCAACTATATTTCTCGCACCAAATTGCACGCGGAGTCTACGTAGAAGACAAAGGACACATCAGGACAAAGAATCTACACAGAGTGCAGACCACATAGTGCACGGTAATATCGAGCTTCCAACTTTCATTGTAGTTTGGAAGTTGTTAATATCCACCTTTCATCTTTGACCTTTGTTAGGAGTCGACACCTCTCCTTACTGCATGCCTCCCACCCTTCCTTGCTACAGTACACCTCCAACTCTTCCTCTCCATGGCGAGGTCTCTCTACTCAGTCCTTTGTCTCCCGTAGATTGTCCACTTTAACACACCCCTCTCTATCACCAGCTGCACATAACATTCGTTTACAAATATGCTCTGTTTAGTTTTTCTTCAAATCTTTTTGCTAGGCAATTGTTTACACTATTGTACAAAAAATTTTCTTTATTATTTGATCTTTGGATTGTCTTAATCATTCATTTTGGTGGGTAAACTAAACATGCTTAAGAGTACGAAACTAAAGAATTGTGTATACTTTTGCATATTTTATGGTTGAAGAATTGTATTGATCATTTGCAGTTGCTATTCTTCGATAAATAAAAATAAATAACTTTATTATATTAACAATATTTCCTCCTTCACTTTTTACCTATATTTTGTGTGCTGCACCAACCGGGTAGCTAAGCTGCTGCCATCGATAGCATATTTTATCCACTTTCACAGGCTTATTCTTTCACCACTATTGGTTTCCAGATTTACACAGGCTCTTCTCCTTGTCATTAATTCCCTCCAGATTATGTGAGGACTGAAAACATCAAACTCATAACACCCTTACAGCCTGTAGTAAATTCTTTGGCTCCAGGTTACCTTCCAAGCAGCCCCTGTTCCATATATTGTGTGCCCCTGTCACTTGCCAGTCTCCTTCTCATGTTGCTTGCTTCTTTATCAGTTGCCATTTTTTTTTTTTTGATTTACAACTCGATAATGTGTGTAGCCCATCTACTGGCAACTTTCCTCTGCCACGCTCTTGAATTCTGCCTTTTATTTATATCAATTATAAACTTTAAAAGGCCCTAATATTATTTTCCCTCACAATCTAAAAAAGATTTAAATTTTATTAATGACAGATCTAAAAAATTTAGAAGAAGATACCAATATCACTATTGTCAAATTGTTTCATTAAAAATAACGAACTAGATATACACACCTTCACATATCTTTTTAATCAAAGCTGTTTCTTAACTTAATTTCACTGCACAATCTGAATGAAGATTTTTTTTGCTTTGAACGCCATTACCATGCCCATTTGGAGCACTTTTCTCCCTGTTAGCTACAGATAGAATATATTTATAGCTTTTAAAGGAGTCTCTATGAAATTTTTAGGTTGCATTTATGTAATCGGGGTTGAAAATATGGCTCTACATTTTGGATTAGATTTATTTCATTTTACTTCACTTGAGTTAAACGTGTATGGATATTTAGTCTCCTTGTCTTTTGGCTTGTATTTATTTTCATTGCCTGGTTGAGTTGTTAAGATTTCTCAAGCTTGAAGATTAGGGTAAAATTTATTTTACTTTATTTTATCCTTGAATCGTTCGCTGCCATTAGAATGTTATTAACTAAGCCGTCTTTATACTATTTTCTTCAGGTTAAAATATACTACTCTTATATCCAAAAATACACAATCACATTACTAATAGTTTTTTTTATTATTAAGTATCAGATAAAGCTGGCTATTCGAATTCCTAACTTCCCCTTCACTATTTCGCCTACAGTTATTGTTTTTATTTCTTTCAGTACCAATTGACCTTCCAAAAAAAAAAGCATATAAACACTTCAACACCCCAAAACGGTAGACCCTAATTAATTTTTAATTTGTTAAATAAAAAAATTATATATATATATATATATTTGCTTTGTAATTATATAATATATATCTTAAATTTATTATTATATATTATTAAATAAAATTAATTATAATAAGTATATTTTTTACATATACTATTATTTTAATTAATTTATAGGAAATTTAACATTTTAATTGATTTCTTAGAGAAAAATGTATTATATAATCTATTAAAATTTAAATTCATTTTTGGAATA
>VDFB02379711.1:43576350-43634646 GCA_007258455.2 Sequoia sempervirens
TCCACATATGGTTGTAGACATTGTGGTTGACATCACAATGAGGTGACGTGTCTTGTGCAGCAGGAAGTATTCCTCCCTAGCTGAGAGGGAGTGTTGATGTAATTGCAGCTTTGGGCTTCATACTTCCTTATTTATATGTGATTATTCAATGTAAAGAGGCGCTTCACATGACAACTTTGTAATTATCTTCTTGGTCGACCTTCCTTGTAAATTGTATTTATTAAATTGAAATTATATTTTTATGATGGCCGACCTTGCATGAAAAGGTATGACCTCTCTCCTTCAAGTTGTATAAATACAAGATCATTCCACTCCATTTGTGCATCAATTAAGTTCGAGTATTTCTTCTCTTCCAAGTGCGAATTCTTCAAGGGCAGATCAATCAAGTGCAGATTGTGAATTATCAAGAGCAAATAGCGAATTTCTTAAGGGCAGATCTGAGTTACAAGGAAGTGCTGATTACTTGTTATCATTGCATCTTGTGAAGGTGCTGCATATCGGCCTTGAGATTGGCCTCATTGTAAAGAGACTTGTTGCCATTATTGATATATTATAGAGTGATATTTGTTGTCAGTTTTTTTCCCTCAAGAGGAGGGCTTTCCTCGCATTTTGATATGTCTTTGTGTTGAATTTTGAATGAATTTCATGCATTAAATCTGATCATAAAACCAAATAAAAAATATATTTATAATTTTTAATCTTAAAAGATAAACATGTTAGCATCTAATTGAAGGGTTATCATAAAATCAAACAATATTTTTAATTGTTCAAACATCACTTGACTAGGCACTTTGGTGAGATATATTCAGTGGGTGATTAGGAGCTTGTTTAAAAAGCCTAGTACTATGATATGTTTTAAATTTGTTTGAACTAAGCATGTTACATTGACATAGGGTTATGGTAAGACCAAACAGTATTTTGAATTGCTCAAACAACACTTGACTAGGCCCTTTGATGAGATATATTTGATGGCTGATCAGGAGCTTGTTTAAAAAGCCTAGTACTATGACATGTTTTAAATTTGCTTGAACTAATCTTGTTACATTTACATGGTTCAAACTTTGATATTGAGCATGTTGTCTCGATAGGTTTTGAATTTGATAATGAGTTTGTTATGTTGATAGGTCTCAAATTTTGATAATGAAGCTTGTTACTTTGACAAGTCTCAAATTTTGAAGAATAGGCTTGTTTCTTTGACAAGTCTCACTTTTTGACTTGTTTTGTCCATACTTCAATTTGAAAAAATGACCAAAATTTAGCACTTGGTCAATATGAGTAGTCACCAACTATAAATATAGGGTAACTTTACATTATTGCTAAAAATAATATTTGAAATGACTCACATTATGTGTAGCATTGTGGACTATGATTACCACATGGATCACAAGGCAAGGTGTTAATAAGCTATGAAGTCTTCACTTGAATCTAACACACATGATTTTACCCCTTTGGCATGTGAGAAAGGAAAATGTCAACAAATGATCTCCTTGATGGAGTTACACAACATGTGATAATGACATAAAATATGTTACAAAATAAATCAAATGTTCATTACACTCATGAACTTTAAACGATAACACTTGAAAAAATATATTACTTCAAATCAAAGTAGGTCAAAGGAAGTCTTTAGAAAAAAAATAATTGAAAATAAAATAATCAGTGGTCATATATAAATAGTTATATTAGCAACTACGCTATCATTCTCCATTGGATTGGCTACAAGAGTTGGTAAATAGGTCATTTCAAACCACCATACCCTAATTTTATTTAGATCAAAGGGAAATGCAACTACTAAACTCAAGTATAATGTTGAAAATTATGCACTCTCACATTTTCACATTGCATGGTAAATTCATTTTAGTATCCACTTTAATAGAAAGTCTAAGTTATCTTATTTGAACCAAAGGCTTTTCCCACATTTGAAGAACCAAATACTCTTCCAATATTTGTTATCAAGATACATGTTTTTTTTTTTTTTAAATAAGTTATTTCAATCATAGCACAAAATATATATATTGACACAACATGTTGGTTTTCAAAAAATTCTCAAAATCAAAAAAAACATATTTTCTCTGTGGATTGCTTGCAACACCTATATTAACATTTGATTGAATAATTAATTCTCATCTTTCCCCCTTTTGAGAAAATAAAAATGTTTTCCTTTTCATTTTGAAAGGATATTTTCATCATCTACAACTCTCTCTCTCATGGTTTCCTTAGGGAAACTTTGACAAAATTTCTCTGAATCTATCTAATTCTCATCATTGTCCTTTTTTATCCATTTGAAGCACTCAAAAGACATATACAACTTGCATATATCATAATTTTTTTAAGGTATCTTCTTATTATATGTAACAATGTTCCATTCAAATATTAATATGTGTTCTTGTCTATTATATATTTTTTATTTGTTAACAAAATTAATTGGTGCAATAACAAGTTTTCTTTTATTATTATTGCTTTTAAAATATCACTTGCAATGATGGTTTTCCCCGTAGACCAGGGTTGACACCATTATCAATATCATTTTATGTCATTGTCCTTTATTCCTTAATGTACTTAAGATAGAGAAAATACTTTTATTATTTTATCTCTCTTGGTTGTTTGTGGAGGTTGAAATACCAAAATAAGGGTTTGATTGAGGCAAGGCCCTAAATAACCCCAACATTTTTTTTGTCATTATCTATTTGTAAGTTTGGATAGGTTTTAACAAGAAAGTGAGTGTTCTAATACTTTTTTACGTGAATGGTAAATAGATGATGGTGCAACACATACATTCCAACATGATGTAGTAGTGACCCTAGCAATGAACTTCAACATCTAGTACCATGTTCCTTTCTATGCTTAATTAGTATTTCTATTATCATAAATTATAAACAAATTTTAATATTATTCATTTTGTAGCATTTAGATAATTCAATGCTTACTTATCCTTAAGAAGACTATCATGTCTTGTTTCTTCTAGCAACATTATGTAGATTTCTAGTATATTTATTTTATTTTCAATTTTGCACTAAATAAGGAAAAAAAATGTGTCAAAGTAATTGAAGAAATATTTTAATTGAAAGTAGTAATATTTAGTTAAACTATTTTTTCCTATATCACACTAATCAATATATATTTTAAACTATTTAGTATTCATAAACTTAATCAAATACTTCATATTCTTTATTTAATTATTTCAAGAAAAGAATACTTAAAAAGAAATTGAGTAATGTAAAATAGAGTAAAGAGTTAAATTGTACAATGTAAACTCAAGATCTCAAGATCAAACATTTGAAGCCTTAACTCACATTGGAAACTCATTACATTTCATTAGTTATTGTAAGTCAACTTAACACATGTTTCAAGTGACATTTTACTATGTCAAGTTATCTAATTTAAAGACATTAATTGTGCACTTACACACTTATCAAATGAATGTAAATATCACAGAGAAGAATAATCAATTTATAAAACTTTCTAAAAGGTAGTAAAGAAATCAAATATGCATCATTGAATAGATCACTTGAATGTCTCCAAATATTGTCTTCAATATTTCTCATCATTTTTTTTTACCATCAAGAAATTTGACCGAATAAAACCTAAACTTCTAATACCATCTCTAAATACGACATGTTCTACTATATCAAGTCCTATCTCTAAATACCACAAGTTCTAGTATATTAGGTCCTTCTGGTAATTTTATTGACTATTCCTAGAACGTATTCTTCATTTAGTAAGAAACTTGTTCATTCATCTTTCCCATTGCTTCGAAGCGTGGCACTTTATCTTCATATTTTCGCTCAACATAAACATTCATATAGTCACCAAATAGGTACTTTGGATAAGTAGATAATTGAGGAATGGTGTTGTCATTCAGCTGAGGTGCAGGGCTCACCACTGCATTATATGACGGATTATAAAAGGATGCCACTGATAACCGGTTTCCGTCCTTTGTTGGAAGAATTTGATGCCATGCACTCTTATACTTGCCATTACTCACTACTTCTAGTTGATCACCTATGTTAACAACTATTGAGTAACGTAGAGGTTGCACATCAACCCAATTACCATTATTGAGCACTTGAAGGCCAGGCACCTCATCATCTTGGTATAAAAGAATGAGACCACCTGCATCTGTATGAGCACGGATACCCCTTATGAGGTCTGGCCTAGGGCAGGGAGGATAGTGGCTCACCTTGGTGCCAAAGAATGGCTTCTCTCCCCCTGCAAATGCCCTTTTAATATATCCTTTCTCCAACCCCAAATTCTCACTTATTATTTCCAACAATTTCTCTGTGAGTGCAAATATTTGACTACGAAACTCCTCAATTATCTCCCTACATACGATGCATAGATTACTATGTTAGGGATATTAATAGAACTTAGATTTTAGAATTAGAAGGTTCTAAGCTATAAATAATTAAAACAATATATCATACAAAACTTATACATTTTTAAGGAGAGTATTGATACAGAAAGACCAAATTAAATGATGTACAGTGGATATATTAGAATTGGTTGAATAGCGTACTTGAAATTTTTGGGTTCTGAAGGCCAGGAATTTGTGTCCCGCATCTCATGTACTTGAAAAACATCCTCCCAGTCTATATTCTCAATCTTTGCAACATTGTTTTCCTTCGTTTCAGCCTCAATGGCTTTGTTCAATGCTCTTACTGCTAAAGAATCTTTGAAGTTTTGCTCTCTGTTAATCTTATATTGCTGTGAGCACACTTCCTTCACACGGTCCATCAGACCATGGTCAATCCCATGGTTTATAAGCTGAAATTTTCAAAAACAAAACACTTCAATTTCATCTATGTTATAGAAGAGTTCCTCAAGCACGTAAGTTTCCAATGAATAGTTTACAAGGTAACCAATTCAAATAGTTATTTTGAGAATAATATTGAGATGGTTAATTTTAATCACATAAACATCATTTAATGAATATTAAATATTCAACAATTTATATCAGTAATGAGTATGTATATTTAATCATATTTATTAATTAATTGAAATTATGATTAGAATGATCAGATATGCAGATCCAAATGGATAAATAGACAATAGTTTAATAGACTATTATGATCATACAAAAAAAATTATAAACTATTAAAAATTAATTGTAAACTAATAAACATAGACTTAACAATTGAATTAGATTGAATGGTCATATAAGCTTAGAAGAATCAACAAAGCCTGAAATTTACAGATTATCAATCACACAAGTATGCAATTTAAAAAAAAAAAAGGATATCAGTCAAGCTCTGATCTGTATTGTGTTTGATTATGGTAAATACATTTGACTGGAGCTATGGCACCCCATGTAAAAGGACAACACCATAGAACCGTAACATGAAGAATCATGACACAAAGTCAAGCCATGGCACCCCATGTAAAAGGACAACAAAACTAAGGACAAAATGCCATCAAATAACTAAGACCGCCTCCTATGATTATGTTGCTATTATAACCCAGATAAGAAGTAGCCATATGTACCTGAAAGAATCCAGGAGTCTCACAAGCCTGCGCGATTTTAGCCATAATGGCCTTCCTGTCTCCTCCATCAATATTCTTTATGTCAATCACAGGAACTGCCATTTTTTTATTTTCTCGAAAGCTAAAAGAGTATCAAATGCTAAACAAACTTGCCCAACTGGGAAGATAAATGAAGGCCTGGTAAATTTTATAAGCCCGAGACCCTATATATATCCTTTTTATCTTCTCTTTGCATCAACATATCACCAACCGATTCAATTCACGTGTCAAAACGTTTTCCTCTTCATTCCACCACGTCTCTTGAAATAAAAACATGCTGGTACTGTTGAATAAATGATTACAATCTTTCTACTGTGCTGAGTGATTTTTGCAATGCTAAATCTAATTGTTGTTTGATTAGGACTCTCTTTAGCGTATATTTTGGTCTGTACAAGAATATACTTGTTCAAATTAAATTTGTATTCTGACACTGAAAATACGTGGAAGATTGAATTAAAGATCTATTTCTCGTTATTTTCGGTATGAAAGAGACATAATCTGTACGTGTCAGTTCATTGACAATTTAATTCTAAGAGCAAGTCAAGCTTTCGTTTCTCCTATTGTTTCAGAGTTTCGTCTTAGCCTCTTCTCCGGAGGGAAGTTTGATTTGAATTGCATAGAAATAGGCACGAAGTCGCTAGCAGAGTGGTGTCCACCGTTAAATTTTGGGAGGCGCTATGATGGCACATTTGACGTTTCGGGCAGATTTCGAAGTGTGGTCTGTGTTGCTGGTCATTTATTGACTCAATATCATGGTGTTACTTTAAGAAAAAGAAAAATTTCTCAAATTTGGAAATTAAAAGTAACTTATTGGAACAAATATCATTCAAAAAAACGTGTGAGGATTTCTGTTATTTTGACGGAGGCTCTATTAGTGTTTTGGCTAGGTTTGTATCTCTCTGCTATCCTTGACATCTTTGTGTGAAACAAAGAGAAGTTTACATTTACGGCAGGTTTTTCTAGTTTATTTATTTTTGGGTGATTTTATTTTATTTTATTTATGGTGACGTGTTCAAATGACCACACATTGAGTACTAGGATTATGGTAGGTTTGCATGTGGAGGAAAATGGAACCCAAATAGGCATGTAAATTTATTCAGAATGTAGTACACAAGATAATGTCATTGTTCTTGATTTTGAAAATGTTTATAAGCTATTTGAAAATTATATTCTTTTTTGGCTACTTGGTTGTATCCCTTATTAAAACATGTTTGCATCTTCATAAACTAATTGCATGCACTCTTACCATCTAGATTCCCAAAACCTAACCAAACCAGAGCCAACAAGTGAAGAAGGGAAGATGTGTTGCTGAAAGCAACCCACACAACCTCTACAGAGGCTTGAAAATGCTTGTTGTAGGAGAAAAATCTCCATGAAAGATAATTTGTAATATGTGTGGTGTCATTGGTCTTTTTACAAGCTATAAAATGAGTCATTTTAAAAATGTATCAACAACCAAAAAAATAGAATCCTTACCTCTCCATGTTCTTGGAAGACCAAGTACAAAATCTATTATTATATCATCCCATGGTTTCTTCAATATGGGTAATGATCGATATAGTTCTATATTTTGACTCCCTCCTTTGGAATATTGGTAGCTTGACATTCTTGCACAAATATTTGGACTTCTACTATCATTCTTTCCCAATAATATCTTTCACTAAGTTTTTCCATGGTCTTACGAGCTTCAAAATGTCTAGTCAAACTACCACAATTATTTTCTCTTATTTAAATCTACATCATCAATCCTTGAGGTATGCATAGTTGTTGTCCTTTAAGTAAAAATTCACCATGTATGAATTAATCCATCCATGTTGTCTTATCCATAGGAGTAGGATTCATACATGATGTCTATCCATCCTTAAAGTCCCAATAATCTTTATATAAATTATTCATAGCATCAAATCCAACTACTTTATCTCTCATTTAATTAATAATGTTTCTTTCCTATTCAATGCATCCACTACTATCTTTGAACTTCCATTTCATTTATTGTTGTTTAAGCTTGGTGTGACTATTAATAAATTGTAAAGCACAAACTCTATAAGAAGAAAAAATTGTTGCCACTTCTTTAAGCTATATACTATGGTACAACAGTTTTGATCATAAAAAAATACTTCTTTTGGCACCATTAATATTTTCACTAAACTATGCGATATGTTTACCCTCTAGGCTAAGAACCACTCCTATGGTTGTCCCAATCATGCCACAGTCCACTTGAAACACTTTTATAAAATCAAGTAATGCCAACACTGGTTCCTTAGTGACCATCTTCACAATATCAAAACACTTATCCATTGATTTTCTCAACTTAAGTGCCTTTCTATCACCTCTTATGGTTTTACCTATCAGTGCACATATTCCACTATTGTTTTAAATAAATTTACGATAAAAGCTAGCTAAACTATGGAAAATTCAAGCCTCAGGCAAACTACTAGGTGTAGGCCATTCTATTATTGTTCCTACCCTTTTTGGATCCATTTTTAGCCCTTGGTTTGAGATAACATATCCCAAATAGAATAATTTGTCCTTTATAAATTACATTTCTTTTAGTTCATTAACAACTTCTCCTTAATCCTTTGCAAGAATTGGCTAATAAAGCTTCCTCTCTATTGTTTCTAAAAATTAGAATACCATCAAGGTAAACAATTATAATTCTTCTTAAAAAATTCTCTCAACACTTCATTCATTAACTCCATAAATGTGCTAGGTATATTTTTCAATTCAAAGGGAATTACTAACCAATCATACAACTCCTCCTTGGTCTTAAAAATATTCTTCCACTCATCACCTTCTCTTATCCTAATTTTGTGAGACTCACTTTTTAAATTATTTTTTTATTAAAATATTTAGCCTTTCCCAAACAATCCATGAGATCATCCATTCTTGGTAAAGGAAACTAATAAGTGATAGTTAATTTTTTGTGCCTCTTGAATCCATGCACATCCTCCATTCACCATCCTTTTTTGGTGCTAACATACATTGTATTGCACAAGGGCTAATATTTTCTCTAATTAGTCCTCTTTCCAATAGCTCATGCTCTTGTTTTTTCACTTATTCACTTTTTCTAGTGTTAATCTATAAGCATCCTTGTTGAGTAAATTTACACTAGGATCAAGTCAATGTGATGGCTATCAAAAAAAATCTTTGAACACAATTTCATCAAATTCTTGTAGTGGTCCTTTTACTTCTAAAGGTATATCATTGGTGTCATTAGTTGTACCTATTTATATCACCATAGAAACTACTAAGTTAAACATAGTTTTTAATGCCTAAACTCCTTCAATAATTATTTTTCATGACTAGAAATATCCATGGACCACCTCCATCTCTTCTTCCCTAGTTATCAATGGTGTAAGAGTATGCTAAATCATCCAATTTTCTCTACATTATAGGTGTTTTCTCTCCCATCATGGATTATCTTCCTATAAAATTAATTGGTCTTCCTAAGAGTAAAGGACATGCATCCATAGACATGATATCATGTGAGGGCATGTGCTAGAGTTTCATCATTAGGAATCTCCTGTTGGTTCTCGGGTTTGGGATTTTCTTCAATAACATTTGGCTTCTTTGAATCCCTAATAGTTTTTCCCTTCTTTCTTCCTAACTTAGACCTTCCCATTTCCTACAACCAATTCAAATTTGGTTATTCTCAAGGTAACTCAAATCTAGTTAAGGTCTACTATTCCCTAATTCAACCATCGTGGGATCATAGGCCTAGAGTTGAACATTAAGCTTTGATACCAAGTGTAACATGCCCAACTAAAATTTTCTCAATAAATTAATAATTGACATTATGAATATAAAGTTAAGACATAAATCCCATAGCTATTTTCCAACATAGCAATTTCATGTCCATAAATTAAAAGAAATAACAAATCTAATTATATTCATTTCCAAATGTCAATAGTCAATGTACAACTTTGACTTGGAATTCAATTGCCACATAGTCAATACAATATTTAATTTTATGATAAAAGTACATAAAATATAATTCCATTGAAATTTTTTTGTGATAGCTTGCCTCCACTAGTGGACAAGAATATGGTTGAGGTGCTTTTCCACCCAACCACAAAGCAATGTTTCCTCAAAATTCTTCAGTTTGTCAAAGAATACCTGACCTTGCATGAAACACTTAGCAAGAGATATAGTTTGCAAAGTGGAAACTGTGCATCTCTAACTACATGCATTTCTATCAACTATTAGGATATTCAAGTTCCATGTTAGGTAATAAAATAAATAATAGAGAGATGATAAATAGTAAATAGTTGGTTTCATCATAAAAATGACTCCAAATCTTGGCCAAGATCATGCTGCATAAAATGCAACTCAAATTAGATTTGGAAAGGGAAATCTACTCTCTAACACCCATTCCTAACAAAAAATCTTTCCATAACAAAGGGGTGTCCCTCCCTTCTAGACCATCTACTAGCATTGTAATTCCAGTGTGCAACAATCTATCTTATTACTCTTGTATCATTCCATTTCAATTTCATCAACAAATATTCCATCTAAAATCTGGTATAACCATTCATCTATTCATCATACAACTGTCTTTCCATTAAGATTCGTATTGCAATCAAACACTGTTCAATTTCTATATTTCTTTCCTTTGTAAAGAAGTTTAACAATATTAATCAATGATTAATTCAAGATGAAATCAGAAGGTATACCACATGTATGTGCACATGCATAAATGAAGCATTTATGCATGTACACATAAATGCATGGAAATAAACACAATTTGGAATATGCAGATACATTTTGAATATTATCAGAAAAATCTTCCTTACATACAAGTTTCCATATTAAAAAAAAAAAGGTATCAACTTCATTCAAGTGTTCCATTTGATCTTTTAGTAACAACTAGTCTCAATTAAGATACAAAAGGAATCATTAAAACTATAGTAACTTGTCTCATATGGATCATAAATCAATTCAAAATGGAACATGGATAATTTACAAGATAGAATAATCAATTCCAGTGAAATAAAAGTATCCTTTAGTTCGAGACAATGTAAGGTTCTTCATTCATTCTATTTTCATCCAAAATATGTTCACATATCATTCAATTTTCATTCCTCGCCCTATTATTTGTTTAAAAATCAAAACACTATAATGTTGGTTGCTTTGTTCTAATAGTAATTATATTTCACATAAAGGCGCTGATAAGCATGTTATTGCGTAATCGATAACATGATATCATTTATTATTAAGTACCTTTGTTTACCCATTATCTTTTGTGCTATGGTTCGATCGGCCATATGGTGAAGGCATAATTTATCTATAAGAAATAGAGTTTTATCATCCTCTGATTTTGATTTAAACATTGGACTAAAGTGATAGTGTACATGTATATATATAGACACTTTGTATGAGAGAGATGATTCAAATGATTCTTATAACCTATGGCCTGAGATGGCTCAAACACTGATGACACAAAATAACATCATGTATTTTTGTCATGTAAGGAACGTTAACAATGTTTAGTAGAGGGTTATCCTTTCAATAATAGCATCGTTCATGCTCCTCTTTTTAATAGAGTGAGGTGATATTTCTCGATAGATTATAAAATACAAAGGGATGATGAGTACATCATTTATCTCATGCTTATAGTAGGGCTCTAATCACCACATAAACCTCACCAAATGGTGGGTGTGATAAGCATAATATAGGATTGAATGAAGCATGTCATTCATGGATAAACAAAGTAATGAAATGATATAAACCATTAGACTAGCAATAGCTAGATGCTCACAAAGCACTAATGAAATAGTATTCATCAAATGGTTTCCTTTTGACCTAGTTAAGCATGAACTTAATTGTTAAGAGTATTAATATAGGTTTGGCCAACATGGCATGTTAGTGCTAATTGTGGAAGTGGTGTGTTGTTTGTGAATAAGTTGAGTAGTGTGGTGATGTGAATTTGGGTTCTAGTTAAACCATGGTGTGGTTGTCTTTCGCTTCTTTCCACTGTGGAGGTGTTTGGTGTTGACCTATTTTGGTGTTACACATTTTAGGTGCATACATTTCATTAAGACCAACCTAATTGAGATTTTTCAAGTCAAGGATGGTATATAAGCAAGGTAAATTATTGAATATGTGTGTTGATCTATAGAAGGTGTACAAAAAATATGAATTTTATTAAGTATGGAGATCTAAGTGAGAGCTTAATGCCTATGAATCCAATGTAATGAGTAAAAGGGTCTACATTTGCAATGTGCTTGAAGTTACTAGAAGAAGTGAGTCAATGGTTGAGGATGGTTGAAAGTTTAGTGGTGGATTCTTTCTTGTTTCTCTAAGATGGATTTCTCTTTGTAATAGTTCCTTTCTTCATTCTAATTTGGCAATGAGCCATTAGCAGTGAACCTTTCTCTCTTTGGGTAGTGATCCCTCCAGCAATGAGACTATTGTATGTAGTGTTGCAATTCATTTATATAGTGAGCTAATCCTCACAATAGTTTTTCCCTCCTTGGGTTTTCCACTTAAATCTAGTGTTCTATTGTGCATGGTGTTTTTATGTGTTGTTGTTTCACTTGTTTACTTTCATGCTAAACTTGATTAAGGGTTTAAGGGTTGATAAAGATCTGAATGCTAATAAGGGTTTTGATGTTTTAATGTACAACTAATTCACCCCTCCCCCCTTTTAATTGTCATGTGCATATAACATATCAATCTCTATTGGATTGGCTACAAGAGTTGGTAAATAAGTTATTTCAAACCAAATACCCTAATTTTCATTAGATCAAAGGAAAACACAACTACTAAACTCAAGTATAATGTTGAAAGCACTCTCATGATTTCACATTGCATGACAAACTCATTTTAGCATCCACTTTAATAGATAACCTAAATTATCTTATTTGTACCAAAGGATTTTCTCACATTTGAAGAAAAAATACTCTTCCAATATTTATTGTGAAGAAACATGAAAATTTTAAAAATAATTTCTTTTGATGATAGCACAAAACTTATATATCTACACAACATGTTGGTTTTAAAAAATACTAAAAAATTCAAAAATATGTTTTCTATGTAGATTGCTTGCAACATGATATTAACATTTTGATTAAATAATTAATGTTCGTCTTTCCCTCTTTTGAGAAAACAAAAATGTTTTCCTTAATCATTTTGAAAGGATATTCTCACTTTCTACAACTCTCTTTGGCTCTGTCATAATTTCCCTAGAGAAACATCGATAAAATTTCTTTGAAGCTATCTTATTGTCAGCATTCTCTTTCTCACTTGCAGTGATTGTTTTCCATGTAGACTAGGTTTGACACCATTATCAATTTCATTTAATGTCATTTCCCTTTATTCCTTAATGCACTTAGGAGTGAGAGCAAATATTTTTATTATTTTCTCTTTAAACGCCTGGTAAATTTTACGTGCCTTAGACCCTCTATATATCCTTTTTATCTTCTGTTTGCGTCAACATATCACCACCCGATTAAATTCACGTGTCAAAACGTTTTCCTCTTCATTCCACCACGTCTCTTTAAATAAAAACATGCCGCTACTGTTGAATATATGATTCTCAAAGTTTCTAATGTGCTGCGTGATTTTTGTAATGGTAAATATAATCGTTGTTTGATTAGGATTCTCTTTACCGTATATTTTGGTCTGTACAAGAATATACTTGTTCAAGTTAAATTTGTATTCTGACAGTGAAAATACGTGGACGATTGAATTCAAGATCTATTTCTCGTTATTTTGGGTATGAAAGAGACATGATCTGTACGTGTCAGTTCATTGTCATGATTTATTTCTCCGATCGTTTCAGAGTTTTTTCTTGGCCTCTTCTCCGGAGGGAACTTTCGTTTGAATTACATAGAAATAGCGCTGTAAGGCCAGTTTCTCCGATCGTTTCAGAGTGATGTCGCTAGCAGAGTGTTGTCCACCGTTGATTTTGAGAGGCGCTATGATGGCACATTTGACGTTTCGGGCAGGTTTCGAAGTGTGATCTGCGTTGCTGGTCATTTAGTGACTCAATATCATGGTGTTATTTTAAGAATTTTTTTTTTTTCTCAAATTTGGAAATTAAAACTAACTTATTGGAACAAAATACTATTCAAGAACCGTGTGAGGAATTGTGTTATTTTGACGGAGGCTCTATTAGTGTTTCGGCTAGGCTTGTGTCTCTCCGCTATCCTTGACATATTTGTGTGAAAGAAGAGAAGTTTACATTTATTGGAGGTTTTTCTAGTTATTTATCTATGGGTGATTTTTTTTCTCTCTTATATGGTGACAAGTTCAAATGACTACACATTTGATACTAGGATTATTCTAGGTTTGCATGTGGAGGAAAATGGATTCCAAATAGTCATGTGAGTTCATTTTCAAAGTAGTATATAAGGTAATGTCATTGTTCTTGATGTTGTATTGTTCTTAATTTTGAAAATGATTGTAAGTTATTTGAAAATTATACTTTTTTGGTTATTTGGTTGCATCCTTCTAAAAACATCTTTGTAGCTTGATAAATTTGTGGTGCACACCCTTGTTATACATGTCTGAAACCTAACAAAGCTGGAGCCAATAGATGAATAAGGGAAGATGTGTTGCTGAAAGCATCGGACACAACCTCTACAAAGGCTTGAAATTGTTTGTTGTAGGAAAAAAGTTTTTAATTTCAAGTAAAAATTACTATATTATAGGTGCAATGGTCATTTTCTACAGGAACAAATAATCTATGTTGTGAAAACAAAAGTTCTTATACTATAGAGGTTTGGCAACACATCATCAACCACCAAATAGCCTAGATACTCAAAGAGAAATAAACAATTTCTAGAGTAATAAACTCACAAGAAATTTATCATTCATAATTAAAACACATGTTCCAAGAAAGAAGGAATTTTTTAAAAGATAAAATTTTATTTTATTTATCTCATAAATATTGTCATGATACATAATTACTTTCTCTTTTTGTTGTTGGTCTACCATGTATATCTGTATTCCTCTTTATCTTTCCTCTTCTTTATTTCTATATTTTTTTTATCCTTTGTCCTAAGTGGTCTCCTCTTCTTCCTCTATGTTACTCTTTTTGTTCTCTTACTTTCTTCTTTATCAAAAAATACCCTCCAAAATCTCAAAGTTTCTATAAAATTTGGCCTAAATGGGTGTAGCGTTCAAAATCAAATCATAAATGTCAACTCATTTCTAGGTTCAAAATTCTTTCTCAAATTGCTCCATCTCCACTTTCCTATGTTTTTGTTCATTAATGTGCTAGAGAAGGTTTATGTTTTCTCCCCAAAATGGTCAAAACAAATTAAGCTACAACAAATTCATATGTTATGGTAGGTAGAAGAAATAATAAAAATTTCTCAAAAATATATGATGCCCTTATATCAAAGTACAAGGGTGCAAAATTTGTGAGCCCTTACTCACTACTTAACTATGCATTTCTAAAAGTCAAATTTTGGTTGTTTTTGGGTACAAATTAGTTGCTATAAGAATACTATTGTTGCTAGAAGTTAACAATTATGTTTCTATAGGCTAAACCAAAATGAATGAACATTTATTGGGCTTAAACAAGTAACATCCTCCACTACCCTTTCTTCTATTTCCCCAAACATTCATTGTATTATTTACCCTCATCTTCCTAACCACTCTAGAGTCCAAAATACATTCAATCTTTGACCATTCTCTTTCACGTAGCTATTCTATCTATTTTTCTAGTGGTTTTTTGGCTTTCTCTTCCTATTGCAATTTCTCTCCTTCATACTAAGTTTATGAATATAAAACATTAAAAACTTGGAGAGATATCTAGGCCTGTAGTTAACTCCAACTCATAAGCATTTTGCAAAAACTTCTTGACAATTTTATATGGTTCAATCTTCTTCCACTTGATTTTGTTATTGTTATGGCTCAAAAAACTTTTCTTTTGTAGATGTTTGAGCACCATATTTCTCACATCAAAATTATTTTCTCTCCACTTTGAATCTACTATCTCTTTATATTGTTGGTTGCTCCAACCAAATCTTTCCTTTACTTAGTAGAGAAAATATTACATTTGTTTTGTAAATTCTTCTGCTCTAGCTCCTCACTCATGATCCTTAGTGTCATAAAAACTTAGTGTCACAATCTAAAACTTTACCTTTTATAAGGCATGCAACCTAACAACCTTCATGAAAAGTAAATTTGTAACATCTATGACATCATTAGTCTTTTTACAAGCTAGAAAATGATTCATTTTGAAAATCTATCAACCACAAAAATAAAATCCCTACCTCTATATGTTCTTGGAAACACAAGCATAAAATCCATGATTATATCATGACGCAATTGATATAGTCCATAAGCATTCACTAGAGGAGCTACTACTAATTGATCCACAATGACTTGGCCCTTGATTTCTTTCTTATTTGCATACTCAATATCAAACTCACTGAGAAGCATGATCCACTTAGTCATATGACTTGTCGAGAATGTTCTTGATAGTATATACTTGAGGGTATCAACCTTAGATATGAGTTTGATAGAATGAATAAGCATCTAATGTTTGAGCTTTTGAGAGCTAAAACACAACTATGAGGCATTTCTTTTTTATAGGAGTTTCATTGATCTCATAGCCATGTACCAATGGAGTTCTCATACTAAGAATATTATAAGAAGAATCACTATATTGTATTTGAAAATAATATCCTTTGAGATGATATTTACTTTTCATGTTAATTAAGAATTCATATATACTTGAAGTAAAATTTATTTCGGATTTACATTCGCATCAAAGTGAGGTAAAAATGTAATGGTTAACTTACATTTAGTTTTATGTCCACCTTGATGAGAAGTTTTAACTCAACAACATATCAAAAAGTGGCATTCTCTTATGCTAAGTATTTTTGATGTACATGATCACAATGGATCTTCATTTCATCCTTTTTTTCACGAATATCCTTACATCCACTATGTATTTAACTCTATTTCTTCCCATTATCATTGTTTTCCATGCATTAAGTTTACACATTATAATCTCTACCCTATCTCTATAAAAAAAAAAATGACTCAAGATTGATCAAGAAAATTACATGAAGAATGGTAATCATCCTTTAATTCTATGTGATTTAATTAAATTTTAACTTTCACCCCCCTTTTCAATTGATATAAGTTAAGTAGGTATAGAACAACTTTGTAGAATAAAATTTAATTCACAAGTTCAATATAACTTTTTTTGAAAGACTAAATGTTTGTTTGATCTTATTTCAATTCAAGAGTGTTATCCAATGAAGGATTAATAACTATATACACAATTGTTGCAGATAGTTAAAATGGGTCAATGAATTCTATGATTTTAATTAATAAAAGATAATGAGAAAGAATACTATCCTATGAAATAAATTTAAAAATTAAAACTACTAGCTATAAGAACAACTACTATTGACTATAGGAAATGTATTATTCTATTCTATAAGAAGTGATAAAAAAATGAGAAAATAAGAATTTTCAAACAAATGAAACTAATTAAAGGAGTAGAATTACAATAATAGTATTTAATCGAGATATTACTAAAGTGATAAGAAACTAAATAACATAATTTTCAATCATGTACCCCTCATTAAATAATAAGAAAAGTATTCATAATAATGTATTTTCACACCACAAACTTATAAATAAATAAAACTACAAACTTATAAATAAGTTAAACTAACACATAAAATAATAAAAAAAATACAATTAAACATAACCATGTGCAATCATGTAAATGGTCCCTACCTCATGGTCTTACAATGAAGATGGTCCTCTAATAGCCTATATTAGTATTTTAATCAAAATCACAATAACTACTTTATCATATAAATTAGATCCGATCAACAAATGTAGACATCCTACCCCGAAGGTGAATAGGGAGGGAAGATGGTCCCCTCCTCCTCATGGAGTCCTAAAACTCAACTCAGATGGCTCTTCTCATGGAAATCTGGGTCATGTTGGCATTGGAGGTGTTGGCTGGGATAGCTCTGGAGATGTTATGTTTATCTTCTCTTTCTATAAGGGTCTTCATACTAATAATCTTATGGAAGCTTAGGCCATTTTAATGGCTGTGGAGCAGGGCAGTCATTTGGGATGGCGAAGGATCATATGTGAGTCTGGCTCCCAGGTTGTGGTGAACTTACTAAAGAGGCGGCATTTAGATGATGTGAGCTGGTAGCTGGCTCTGATTGTTGAACAAATTCTTACTCTCTATGCTTCTTTGGAGTATAATACTTTCACTCATATTCCTCGAGAATGGAATGGTGTTGTTGATTGCTTGGCTAAATGGGCTTTTGATCATATTCATGATTGGAATTTGGTGGATCGGGGTCAACTACCCCTGAATTGGTCTCATCAATTGGATCTATTGGTTGATCTTGACAGGGCTATTTAATACCCTTGCTTTGTAATGTTTCCTTACTTTAATAAAAAAATTACACCTCCTTGATGTTAAATATTGCTACAACATATACATACACAAAGTACAACAATACTTTGACATTTTTATTAGAGATGGCATTAAATAGTTTAAAAAATACATTAGTTGTTCATTGCGTGCATGAAATTTAGATAATAATATTTTTAAAATAAAAATGTTCATTAAAATAAAATTTTGTCACAATAATCTTAAGAAAAAAATAATTAAAAAAATGAAAAATTATTGATTATATATAAATAGTTTTGTTAGCGACTACTATATCATTCTTAATTGGATTGGCTACAAGATTTAGTAAAAAAGTTATTTCAAACCAGCATACCATAATTTTCTTTAGATAAAAAGGTACGCAACTACTAAACCCAATTATAATGTTGAAAATTATGGACTGTCACAACTTTACATTGGATGGTAGACTCATTTTAGCATTCACTTTAATAGAAAATGTAAATTCTCTTATTTGCACCAAAGGTTTTATTCACATTTCAAGAGTACAATACCCTTCCAATCCTTGTTTCAAAGAAAAGTGCACAATTTTAAAATAAACTATTTTGATGATGGAATGACATATGGACATATATGTGATGCGCTAGTGTCCCAAAAATTCTTAAAATCCAAAATGGTAGTTTCAATATGGATTGCTTGTGACACTTCTAATATCTAGTTAAAAAAAGTAATATGTGTCTTTCTTGCATTCAAGAAAACAAAAAATTTTCCTTATCATTTTGAAAGGATCTTATCATTTTCAATAGCTATCGTTGGCTCTCTCATGGTTTCCTTTGGGAAGCTCTAACAAAATCTATTTCAACCTATTAGATTTTCAACATTCTCTTTCTTCTTAGCAATTTGAAGCCCTCAAAAGGAATATATCGCTTGGATATCTCATTAATCTACTGAGGGATCTTTATTTGATATTAAATATTCTTTACTTGTTAAATAATTTTGTTTGGTCCAAATAGCAATTTTTTCTTATTATTATTCCTCTTTCTATAACACTTGGAATGGTGGTTTTCCCCATTGACCAAGGTTGACATCATTATCAATATCATTTTCTATCACTGCTCTTTATTCCTTTATGTACTTAGGAGTAAGAATACACACATTTTTTATTTTCTCTCTTTTGGTTGCTAATGGAAGTTGAAAGACCAAAATGAGGGTTTGATGGAGGCAAACCCTTAAATAGTCCCAACATTATTTTTCCCTATGTATTTGTAGGTTAAGCTAGGTTTGGACAAGATGGTGAGAATTATAATACTTTCTAGGATGAGTGGTAAATGGATGATAGCACGATGCATAGATGTTAGAATGTTGTGTTAGTGTCTCTAGCAATGAGCTTCAACATCTAGTACTAGTTTCCTTTCTATGCTTATTTAGTATTTCTATTATCATAACTTATAAGTAAATTTTAAAATATTTTTATAGCATTTACATACTTCCTTCGATGCTTAAATAATTTTTAAAAGACTATATCCTTTTTGGTTTCTTCTAGAATTTTTTTGTTGATTTCTAGCATATTTATTTTCCTTTTTAGTTTTGTATTCTAAGATAAGGAAAACACTTTGTTTTCAAGTAATTGGGGAAAGATCTTAATTAAAAGTAGTAATAGTTAGTTAAATTAAATATTCTTCCATCACCTCAATTGATATCTATTTTAAGATATTTAATCTTCATAAACTTAATTAAAAACTTCATAATTTTAATTTAATTATTTGAAGAAAAAATGCTTAAAAAGAAATTGAATGAAGTAAAAAATGGTAAAGAGTTAAATTGTATGATGTGAAATCAAGATCAAACATTTGAAGACTTAACTCACATTACAAACAAATTATCTTTTACTATTTATTGTACTCCAACTTAACACATGTTTCAAAAGACATTTTGTTATGTCAAACTATCTAATCTAAAGACATTCATTGTGCACTTACACACATACTAGATGAATCTAAGGATCAAATAGAAGAATAATCAACCCATACATTTTTCTAAAAGATACTAAAGGAAAAAAATATGCATCACTAAATAGATCATTTATTTGGATGTCTCCAAATGTTATCTTCAATATTTCTCATCCTCATTATTTTTTACCATCAAGAAATTTGACCTAAGAAAACCTAAACTCCTACTACCATTTCTAAATACCACATGTTCTACTATATTGGGTCCATGTGGTAAATTTATTGACTATTACTATAATGTATTGTTCATTTAGTAAGAAACTTGTTCATTCATCTTTCCCATTGCTTTGAAGCGTGGCTCTTTATCTTCATATTTTTGCTCAACATAAACATTCATATAGTCACCAAATACGTACTTTGGATAAGTAGATAATTGAGGAGTGGTGTTGTCATTCAGCTGAGGTGCAGGGCTCACCACTGCATTATATGACGGATTATAAAAGGATGCCACTGATATCCGGTTTCCGTCCTTTGTTGGCAGAATTTGATGCCATGCACTCTTATACTTGCCATTACTCACTACTTCTAGTTGATCACCTATGTTGACAACTATTGAGTAACGTAGAGGTTGCACATCAACCCAATTACCATTATTGAGCACTTGAAGGCCAGGCACCTCATCATCTTGGTACAAAAGAATGAGACCACCTGCATCTGTATGAGCACGGATACCCCTTATGAGGTCTGGCCTAGGGCATGGAGGATAGTGGCTCACCTTGGTGCCAAAGAATGGCTTTTCTCCCCCTGCAAATGCCCTTTTTAGATATCCTTTCTCCAACCCCAAATTCTCACTTATTATTTCCAACAATTTCTCTGTGAGTGCAAATATCTCACTACGGAACTCCTCAATTGTCTCCCTACATAAAATGCATAGATTGCTACGTTAGAAATTTTCCATTAATTTGAGTCAAATAAGTTTGAAAATTCTTGGTCCTTTAAAGAGCGTGTATGGTTTCATACAAACAATATATCAAAACAACATTAGAATTTGAAAAGTTATAAATAATGAAAAGATTTTAAAACTATTTATCATTCAAAACTTATACATATTTAAGGTGAATATTTATATAGAAAGACCAAATAAATTGATGTACAGTGGATAGATTAGTACTTGAAATTTTTGGGTTCTGAAGGCCAGGAATTTGTGTCCCGCATCTCATGTACTTGAAAAACATCCTCCCAATCTATATTCTCAATCTTTGCAACATTGTTTTCCTTCGTTTCAGCCTCAATGGCTTTGGTCAGTGCTCTTACTGCTGAAGAATCTTTGAAGTTTTGCTCTCTGTTAATCTTATATTGCTGTGAGCACACTTCCTTCACACGGTCCATCAGACCATGGTCAATCCCATGGTTTATAAGCTGAAAATTTAAAAACAAAACACTTCAATTTCATCTATGTCATAGAAGAGTTTATCAATGAACAGTTTATAAGGTTCAAATAGTTATATTGGCAATGGTATTGAGATGGGTAATAATGAATATTAAATATTCGATCATTTATATTCAGGAAATATACTAATAAATTGGAATTAAGATTAGATCAATCAAATGTGTGTCCAGATTTCTATATAGTCAATAGTAAATAGACTCATGATCATGGAAAATATATTTTTACAAATTATTAAAAAATAATCATAAACTAATAAAAGGAGACTTAGCAATCGAATTACATTCAATGGTCATATAAATTTAGAAGAATCAAGAAATTTACAGCTTATCAATTACACAAGTGTGCAATTTTTAAAACGAAAAAATATCAGTTTGATTATGATAAACACTTTTGACTGAAATTATAAATTGGAAAAATCAAACCCATATAAAGAAGCTGAAAAAACACCCTACAATAATCTAAAAGAATAGAAAACACCAAGAATCATAACACAAAGTCAAACCATTACATCCCACACAGAAAGCCAACAAAACAGAAAACTAAATACCACCAAATAGCAGGACCACCTCCTATGATCTGTACTGTTATTAAAAAGTAGATTGTTCAATTAAATTCAGTTTTCAATACACATAAAAATATCAGTTAGAATACACAGTCAACAGGTAATCCATTATTTGCTCTTGCTATTATAACCGAGATAACAAGCAGCCATATATACCTGAAAAAATCCAGGAGTCTCACAAGCCTCTGCGATTTTAGCCATAATGGCCTTCCTGTCTCCTCCATCAATGTTCTTTATGTCAATCACAGGAACTGCCATTTTTAATTTTCTCGAAAGCTAAAAGAGAATCAAATGCTAAACACACTTGTCCAACTGGGAAGATAAATGAACGCCTGGTAAATTTTATAAGCCTGAGACCCTATATATATCCTTTTCTCTTCTGTTTGCGTCAACATATCACCACCCGATTCAAAGGCATAAGCAGATTCAATTCACGTGTCAAAACGTTTTCCAGTTCATTCCACCACGTCTATTTAATTAAAAACATGCTGGTACTGTTGAATATACGATTCTCAATTTTTCTACTGTGCTGCGTGATTTTTGTAATGCTAAATCTAATTGTTGTTTGATTAGGATTCTCTATAGCGTATATTTTGGTCTGTACAAGAATATACGTGTTCAAATTAAATTTGTATTCTGACAGTGAAAATACGTGGAAGATTGAATTCAAGATCTATTTCTCGTTATTTTCGGTATGAAAGAGACATGATCTGTATGTGTCAGTTCATTCTCCTAATTCATTTGTCACAGCAAGTCAAGCTTTCGTTTTCCAGGAGGCCAGGTTCTCCGATTGTTTCAGAGTTTTGTCTTAGGGAACTTTCATTTGAATTGCATAGAAATAGGCACGAAGTCGCTAGCATATTGTTGTCCAGCGTTAAATTTTGGGAGGCGCTATGATGGCATATTTGACGCTTCGGGCAGGTATCGAAGTGCGGTCTGTGTTGGAGGTCGTTTATTGACTCAATATCATGGTGTTATTTTAAGAAAAATAAATTCTCAAATTTGGAAATTAAAACTAACCTATTGGAACAAAATATCATTCAAAAAACGTGTGAGGAATTCTGTTATTTTGACGGAGGCTCTATTAGTGTTTTGGCTAGGCTTGTGTCTCTCCGCTATCCTTGACATCTTTGTGTGAAACGAGAGAAGTTTACATTTATTGCAGGTTTTTCTAGTTATTTACCTGTGGGTGATTTTTTTTCCCTCCTATATGGTGACCAGTTCAAATGACCACACATTTGATACTAGGATTACTCTAGGTTTGCATGTGGAGAAAGATGGATCCCAAATAGTCATGTAAGTTCATTTTCATAGTAGTACACAAGGTAATGTCATTGTTCTTGATGTTGTATTGTTCTTGATTTTGAAAATGTTTGTAAGTTATTTGAAAATTGCATTTTTTTTTGGTTATTTGGTTGTATCCCTTCTAAAAACATCTTTGTAGCTTGGTAAAGTGGTTGTATGCACCCTTGTTATACGTGTCCAAAACCTAACAAACCTAGAGCCAATAGGTGAACAAGGGAAGATGTGTTGCTGAAAGCAACCCACACAACCTCTATAGACGCTTGAAATTGTTTGTTGTAGGAAAAAAGTCTTTAATTACAATTAAAAATTACTATATTATAGGTGCAATGGTCATTTTCTACATGAACAAATATCTATGTTGTGAAAACAAAAGTTCTTATACTATAGATGTTTGGCAATACATCATCAACTACCAAATAGCCTAGATACTCAAATAGAAATAAAAAATTTCTAGAGAAATAAAATCACAAGAAATTTATCATTCATAATAAAAACACATGTTCCAAGAAAGAAGGAATTTTTTAAAAGATAAAATTTTATTTTATTTGTCTCATAAATATGGTCATGATACATGATTACTTACCTTTAAAAAACTGGGCTAAAATTCAAGACTCCCTTATTTTTCTCTTTTTGTTGTTGGTCAAACATGTATACCTTTGTTCCTCTTTATCTTTCCTCTTCTCTATTTCTATTCTTTTTATCCTCCGTCCTAAGCCATCTCCTCTTCTTCCTCTATGTTACTCTTTTTGTTCTCTTATTTTCTTCTCTATCAAAAAAATCCCTCCAAAATCTCAAAGTTTCTATAAAATTTGGCCTAAATGGGTGTAGCGTTCAAAATCCAATCATAAATGGGCAACTCATTTCTAGGTTCAAAATTCTTTCTCAAATAGCTCCATCTCCACTTTCCTATATTTTTGTTCATTAATGTGCTAGAGAAGGTTTGTGATTTCTCCCCAAAATGGTCAAAAGAAATTAAGCTACAACAAATTCATACATTATGGTAGGTAGAAGAAATAATAAAAAATTATCAAAAATATATGATGCCCTTATATCAAAGTACGAGGGTGCAAAATTTGTGAGCCCTTACTCACTACTTAACTATGCATTTCTAAAAGTCAAATTTTCGTTGTTTTTGGGTACAAATTAGGTTCTATAAGAATACTATTGTTGCTAGAAGTTAACAATTATGTTTCTATAGGCTAAACCAAAATAAATGAACATTTATTGGGCTTAAACAAGTGACATCCTCCACTAGCCTATTCTTCTATTTCCCCAAATACTCATTGTATTATTTACCCCTCATCTTCCTAACCACTCTAGAGTCCAAAATACATTCAATCTCTGACCATTCTCTTTCACATAGCTATTCTATCTATTTTTCTAGTCGTTTTTTGACTTTCTCTTCCTATTGCAATTTCTCTCCTTCATAGTAAGTTTATGAATATAAAACATTAAAAACTTGGAGAGATATCTAGGCCTGTGGGTAACTCCAACTCATAAGCATTTGGTAGAAACTTCTTGACAATTTAATATGGTTCAATCTTCTTCCACTTGAGTTAGTTATTGTTATGGCTCAAAAACCTTTTCTTTTGTAGATGTTTGAGCACCATATTTCTCACATCAAAATTATTTTCTCACCACTTTGAATATACTATCTCTTTATATTTTTGGTTGCTCCAACTGAATCATTCCTTTACTTAGTAGAGCAAATATTACATGTGTTTTGTAAATTCTTATCCTCCAGCTCCTCACTCATGACCCTCAGTGTAATACAAACTTAGTGTCAAAATCTAAAACTATACCTTTTTATAAGGCATGCAACCTAACAACCTTCATGAAAAGTAAATTTGTAACATATATGACATCATTAGTCTTTTTACAAGCTATAAAATGATTCATTTTGAAAATCTATCAACAACCACAAAAATAAAATCCCTAACTCTATATGTTCTTCGAAACACAATCATAAAATCCATGATTAGATCATGACACAGTTGATATAGTCCTATATTTTAACTCTATCCTTTTGCATATCGATAAACATGGAATCCTTACACAAATTTTTGGACATCTACCCTCATCCTTGGCCAATAATATATTTGGCAAAGTGGTTCCATGGTATTATCAACTACAAAATATCTATTCAAACTACCACAATTATTTTCTCTTATTAAATTCAATGTCATCGATCCTTGAGGTATGGATAATTGTTTTCCTTTGACTATAAATCCATGGTATCTTATCTATACCAGTAGGCTTCATATGTGATGTCCATCCATCCATAAATTCATAAACTACTTTATATAATCAAATCCAACTCCTTTAGTTCTCATTTCATAGAATCAAATCCAACTACTTTAGTTCTCATTTCAATCAGTAATTTTTCTTTCATACTTAATGCATCAATTAACCTTTGTTTGAATTTCCACTTCTATGCTTGATTAAATGAACTATCAAAAAATAACTTTCATGGGAATTTTTTTGTAATTGTAAAAATAGACTCATTAGGAAAATTTGTAACCGATGTCCATAAGCATCCACTAGAGGAGCTACTACTAATTGATCCACAATGACTTGGCCCTTGATTTCTTTCTTGTTTACATACTCAATATCAAACTCACTAAGAAGCAAGATCCACTTAGTCATATGACTTGTTGAGGATGTTCTTCATAGTATATACTTGAGGGGATCAACCTTAGATATGAGTTTTATATCTATGAATAAGAATGTAATGTCTGAGCTTTTGAGAGCTAAAACACAACTATGAGGTATGTCTTTTCGATCAGAGTGTCATTGATCTCATAGTCAAGTATTAATGGAGTTATCATAATAAGAATATTATAAGAAGAATCACTATATTGTATTAAAAAATAATGTCCTTTGAGATAATATTTACTTTTCATGTTAATTGAGAATGCCTATATACTTGAAGTAAAATTTATTTTGGATTTGCATTCGAATCAAAGAGAGTTAAATATGTAATGGTTAATTTACATTTAGTTTTATGCCCACCTTGATGAGAAGTTTTAACTCTACAAAATACCAACAAGTGGCACTCTTATGCTAAGTATTTTTGATGTCCATGATCACAATGCATCTTCAATTCATCCTTGTTTGCAGCAATATCCATACATCCACTATCTCTTCAACTCTATTTCTTCCCATTATCATTGATTTCCACACATTAAGTTTACACATTATAATCTCTACCCTATCTCTATAAAAAAATCATGACTCAAGATTGATCAAGAAAATTACATGAAGAATGGTAATCATCCTTTAATACTATGCGATTGAATTAAATTTTAACATTCACCCCCCTTTTCAATTGATATAATTTAAGTAGGTATAGAACAACTTTGTAGAATAAAATTTAATTCACAAGTTCAATATCAATTTTTTGAAAGACTAAATGTTTCTTTGATCTTATTTCAATTCAAGAGTGTTATCCAATGAAGGATTTAATAACTATATATACACAATTGTTGTAGATAGTTAAAATGAGTCAATGAATGCTATTATTTTAATTAATAAAAGATAATGAGAAAGAATATTGTCCTATGAAATAAATTAAAAAATTAAAACTACTAGCTATAAGAACAACGACTATTGACTATAGGAAATGTATTGATCTATTCTATAAGAAGTGATAATAAAATAAGATAAAAGAATAAATAGATAATAAGAATTTTCAAACAAATGAAACTAATTAAAGGAGTAGAATTGCAATAATAGTATTTCATCGAGATATTACTAAAGTGATAAACAACTAAATAAAATAATTTTCAATCATGTACCCCTCATTAAATAATAAGAAAAATATTTATAATAATGTATTTTCACACCACAAACCTACAAATAAATCAAACAACAAACTTATAAATAAGTTAAACTAACACATAAAATAATAAAAAAATTACAATTAAACATAACCATGTGCAATCATGTAAATGATCCCTACCTCATGGTCTTACAATGAAGATGGTCCTCTACTAGCTTATATTAGTATTTTAGTCAAAATCACAATAACTACTTTATCATATAAATTAGATTTGATATACATTAATTAATATTGCTACAACATATACATACACAAAGTACAACAATACTTTGACATTTTTATTAGAGATGGCTTAAATAGTTTAAAAAATACATCTATTGTTCATTACAACCATGACATTTAGATAATAATATTTTTGAAATAAAAATATTCATTTAAATAAATTAAAAAATGAAAAAATATTGAAGAACAAAATAAATTAAAAAATGAAAAATTATTGATCATATATAAATAGTTTTGTTAGAGACTACTATATCATTTTTATTTGGATTGGTGACAAGATTTTGTAAAAAATTATTTCAAACTAGCATACCGTAATTTTCTTTAGTTAAAAAGGTACACAACTAGTAAACCCAATTATAATGTTGATATTTATGGACTGCCACAACTTTACATTGGATGCTAGACTCATTTTAGCATTCACTTTAATAGCAAATCTAAATTCTCTTATTTGCACCAAAGTTTTTATTCACATTTGAAGAGTGCAGTACCCTTCCAATCCTTGTTTCAAAGAAAAGTGCACAATTTCAAAATAAACTATTTTGATGATGGAATGGCATATAGACATATATGTGATGCGCTAGTATCCCAAAAATTCTTAAAATTCAAAATGGTATTTTCAATATGGAATGCTTGTGACACTTCTAATATCTAGTTAAAAAAAAGTAATGTGTCTTTCTTGCATTCAAGAAAAAAAAACATTTTCTTTATCATTTTGAAAGGATCTTATCATTTTCTACAGCTATCATTGGATCTCTCATGGTTTCCTTTGGGAAGCTCTAACAAAATCTATTTCAGGCTATTAGATTTTCAACATTCTCTTTCTTCTTTGCAATTTGAAGCCCTCAAAAGGAGTATAATGCTTGGATATCTCATTAATCTACTGAGGGATCTTTATTTGATATTACATATTCTTTACTTGGCGAATAAATTTTGTTGGTCCAAATATAATTTTTTTCTTATTATTATTCCTCTTATTATATCACTTGGAATGGTGGTTTTCCCATAGACCAAGGTTGAAATCATTATCAATATTATTTTATATCACTACTCTTTATTCCTTAATGTACTTAGGAGTAAGAGTACACACATTTTTTTATTTTCTCTCTTTTGGTTGCTAATGCAAGTTGAAAGACCGAAATGAGGGTTTGATGGAGGCAAACCCTTAAATAGTCCCAACATTATTTTTTCCGATGTATTTGTAGGTTAGGCTAGGTTTAGACAAGATGGTGAGAATTATAGTACTTTCTAGCATGAGTGGTAAATGGATGATAGCATGATGTATAGATGCCAGCATGTTGTGTTAGTGTCTCTAGCAATGAGCTTCAACATCTAGTACTAGTTTCCTTTCTATGCATATTTAGTATTTCTATTATCATAACTTATAAATAAATTTTAAAATATTTTTATAGCATTTGAAAACTTCCTTCCATGCTTAAATAATTTTTAAAAGATTATCATTTTTGGTTTCTTTTAGAATTTCTTTTGTAGATTTCTAGCATATTTATTTTATTTTTTAGTATTAGATAAGGAAAACACTTTGTTTTGAAGTAATTGGGGAAATATCTTAATTAAAAGTAGTAATAGTTAGTTAAATTAAATATTCTCCGAGTACGCCAATTGATATCTATTTTAAGATATTTAGTCTTCATAAACTTAATTAAAAACTTCATAATTTTAATTTAATTGTTTGAAGATAAAATGCTTTAAAAGAAATTGAATAAAGTAAAAAATGGTGAAGAGTTAAATTGTGTGATGTGAAATCAAGATCAAACATTTGAAGACTTAACTCACATTATGAATCCATTATCTATGCTTTAAAAGAAATTGAATAAAGTAAAAAATGGTGAAGAGTTAAATTGTGTGATGTGAAATCAAGATCAAACATTTGAAGACTTAACTCACATTACGAATCCATTATCTTTTACTATTTATTGTACGTGAACTTAATACATGTTTCAAAAGACATTCTATTATGTCAAACTATCTAATTTAAAGACACTCATTGTGCACTTACATGCATACTAGATGAATCTAAGGATCAAATAGAAGAATAATCAACCCATACATTTCTCTAAAAGGTACTAAAGGAAGAAAATATGCATCACTACATAGATCATTTGGATGTCTCCAAATATTATCTTCAATATTTCTCATCCTCATTGTTTTTTGCCATCAAGAGATTTGCCCTAAAAAGAAAACCTAAACTCCTACTACCATCTCTAAATACCACATGTTCTACTATTTGGGTCCATGTGGTAAATTTATTGACTATTCCTAGAATGTATTATTCATATTCTTCATTTAGTAAGAAACTTGTTCATTCATCTTTCCCATTGCTTCGAAGCGTGGCTCTTTATCTTCATATTTTCGCTCAACATAAACATTCATATAGTCACCAAACAGGTACTTTGGATATGTAGATAATTCATCAGTGGTGTTGCCATTCAGCTGTGTACTGAGTTGAAGTGCAGGGCTGACCACTGCGTTATATGACGGATTATAAAAGGATGCCACTGACAAC
The DNA here is from genome assembly GCA_007258455.2 of Sequoia sempervirens. Taxonomy (NCBI): domain Eukaryota; kingdom Viridiplantae; phylum Streptophyta; class Pinopsida; order Cupressales; family Cupressaceae; genus Sequoia; species Sequoia sempervirens. Next base: position 43,606,067 of record VDFB02379711.1, read on the forward strand.
CGGTTTCCGTCCTTTGTTGGAAGAATTTGATGCCATGCACTCTTATACTTGCCATTACTCACTACTTCTAGTTGATCACCTATGTTGACAACTATTGAGTAACGTAGAGGTTGCACATCAACCCAATTACCATTATTGAGCACTTGAAGGCCAGGCACCTCATCATCTTGGTATAAAAGAATGAGACCACCTGCATCTGTATGAGCACGGATACCCCTTATGAGCTCTGGCCTAGGGCAGGGAGGATAGTGGCTCACCTTGGTGCCAAAGAATGGCTTTTCTCCCCCTGCAAATGTCCTTTTAAGATATCCTTTCTCCAACCCCAAATTTTCACTTATTATTTCCAACAATTTCTCTGTGAGTGCAAATATTTGACTACGAAACTCCTCAATTGTCTCCCTACATACAATGCATAGATTACTATGTTAGAAATTTTCCATTGACTTGAGTCAAATAAAATTGAAATTTCTTGGTCCTTCAAAGACCGTGTATGCTTTCATATAAACAATATTTCAAAACAACATTCGAATTGAAAGTAACATTGAAGTTTGATAATTGTTTCGTTCAAACAGATAAATTATTGTAAACTTATTCAAAGTTGAGTGATTTGAAAAACAATAAAATAAAGCTCTATTTGAGATAATTTCTTAGAGAGATTAATAGAACGTAACTTTTAGAATCAGAAAGTTTTTAAGTTATAAAAAGGTTTTTAAACTATTTCTCATTCAAAACTTATACATATTCAAGGAGAATATTTATATAGAAAGACCAAATAAATTGATGTACAGTGGATAGATTAGTACTTGAAATTTTTGGGTTCTGAAGGCCAGGAATTTGTGTCCCGCATCTCATGTACTTGAAAAACATCCTCCCAATCTATATTTTCAATCTTTGCAACATTGTTTTCCTTCGTTTCAGCCTCAATGGCTTTGTTCAGTGCTCTTACTGCTGAAGAGTCTTTGAAGTTTTGCTCTCTGTTGATCTTATATTGCTGTGAGCACACTTCCTTCACACGGTCCATCAGACCATGGTCAATCCCATGGTTTATAAGCTGAAAATTTGAAAACAAAACACTTCAATTTCATCTATGTCAGAATAGAAGAGTTTATCAATGAATATTTTATAAGGTAACCAATTCAAATAGTTATACTGGGAATAGTATTGAAATGGGTAATATTTTATATTCAAATGTTTAATTATATAAAGATCATGTATATTAATCATCATTAAATATTTGATCATTTATATCTAACAATAAGGATGTATATTTGATCATATTTATTAATTAATTGAAATTAAGAATAGAACAAACAAATATGCAGTCAGATTGCTAGATAGACCATAGTAAATAGATTATCATGATGATGAAAATAATATTTTTATAAAGTATTAATAATTAATTATAAACTAATAAAAGTCGACTTAACAATTGAATTGCACTAAATGGTCATATAAATTTACGAGAATCAACTATGTCTGAAATTTACTGTTTATCAATCTACATAAATATCAGTCAAGCTATGATCTGTACTGTGTTTGATTATGATAAACACTTTTGACTGAAGTTATAAATCGGAAAGGCCAGAAAAACACCCTATAACAAAATGAGACCAACAAAACAAAAGACTAAATAACACAAAATCAAACTATAAGACTAATTAAATTTACAGTTTTCAAAAACATTAAAATATCAGCTAGGATACCCAGTCAACAGGTGATCCATTTTTGCTCTTGCTACCATAACCCATATAACAACCCAGATAATAAGCAGCCATATGTACCTGAAAGAACCCAGGAGTCTCACAAGCCTCTGCGATTTTAGCCATAATGGCCTTCCTGTCTCCTCCATCAATGTTCTTTATGTCAATCACAGGAACTGCCATTTTTAATTTTCTCGAAAGCTAAAAGAGAATCAAATGCTAAACACACTTGTCCAACTGGGAAGATAAATGAACGCCTGGTAAATTTTATAAGCCTGAGACCCTATATATATCCTTTTTATCTTCTGTTTGCGTCAACATATCACCACCCGATTCAATGTCATTTAATTCACGTGTCAAAACGTTTTCCAGTTCATTCCACCACGTCTCTGTAAATAAAAATATGCTGGTACTCTTGAATATAAGATTCTCAATTTTTCTAATGTGCTGCGTCATTTTTGTAACGGTAAATCTGATTCTTGTTTGATTAGGATTCTATTTAGCCTAAATTTTAGTCTGATTAGGATTCTCTTTAGCCTAAATTTTGGTCTGTACAAGAATATACTTGTTCCAATTAAATTTGTATTCTGACAGTGAAAATGCGTGGAAGCTTGAATTAAAGATCTATTTCTCGTTATTTTCAGTATGAAAGAGACATGATCTGCACGTGTCAGTTCAGAGTTTTGTCTTAGTCGCTACAGAGTATTGTCGACCGTTAAATTTTCAGAGGCGCTATGATGGCACACTTGACGTTTCTTCGATGGGTGATCTTTGTTGGTGGTCGTTTATTGATTCGACACAATTGTGTTATTTTAAGAAAAAGAAAAATTTCCCAAATTTCAAAATTAAAACTAACTTATTGGAAAAAAATACAATTCAAAAAACGTGTGAGGAATTGTGTTATTTGGACGGAGGCCTGGTAGACATGTATGCATGGTTTTTCTAAGGATTTTTTAATATTTTTTTGGTCTGTTATTTTAATTTTTATTATTATATATAAAAATGTATAAAACCCTATTCAAGTGTGTTAGAGATGGATTCTTGTATGAAAATGACAAGATCTACCTAAGAGGAAGTCAAAACACCCTTAGGAAATTTGAAATATAATGATACCCTGCTTTATGCTACAAATGGGATGAAGCTTGAAGATGAGAACACCAGGAAACAAGTCATTAGGTTGAAGGAAATAGCCAAATACATCTCCCAAACCTAGAATTCATCATGCTTTTCTATTGGCATCAATCTTCAATTATGACATAAGGCTTGATCAAAATCTGCAAATGAGCTTGAAAACTTGCAAATTTAAATGTGGTGAAATGATCTCTTGCTTCTCTTTTATTTTCTTATTTCTTTAATCTTTCATTCTAGCTTCAAATGGTGAAAAGGCTAGGTATTTATAGGTGTTTCTCTAATTTCCCAAAAAATGGATCCCGATAGCCAACATTTGAAATTTGAATTTTCAATGTTAAAATGGCCACTCCAATATATCAAAAATTGATCCCCAACAGAATAGGGGGCGAATGGGTCATGGCCCTATTCTCTAAGACATTTAGTGTTGTGGGAAAAATATTAATTGGATGCATTTGTTCAATGCTTGCAATTTCTCAAAAAATGGTAAAATAGGCCACATAATGCATAAGTTAGGAGATTAGGGCCTAATTAGGAGGTGTTGAAAATGCATAAATGCAAAGGTCACTAAAATAGGTTCAAACTAAGAATGAAATTTTATTATCACCTACAAGGGAGTATAATTTCTGACGCTACATTTAGCTCCCACTTTAGCGGCCATATGACACTACATGCATATGCAAGCTAAAGTATTGAAAGTAAATCATGTTGTACAAAAAGGATACTCATATGGATATTATGAATTATTCATGAATGGGGGAATGAAGCCCCCAATGTATTCATTTGCAAAACTACAATGTTAGTAACCTCATCCTGCAAAAAAAAAAATTAGGTATTCAAAAATCATCTTAAACAAGACATATCAAATTCTATGAAAAAACAAATTTGAGGGTAGATATACGCCCCCTAATTCCACTTGGTTTATGGAGGTGAAATTAGGGTAGCAATCTAACCGTATTGAATTTTCAAGCTTGGTTATGGAAATTCTTGCAATAAGGTCATGAGATCACAACACCAACTATTGGCAAATGTTGGATATGAATGGGTATGAAACTTCAAATCCAACACAATAGATAACATCAAAATTGGAGTTCGCTAGCCCCCACTATGGTGAATTGAATGAGATATACAAGTATAAACTTTTACTAGATGTTAGTGAAAAATCATCTTTTGACTATCATTTTCACTTTTACTTTTTGAAGGTTTAGAGAGAGATAACATTGCACCAAGGAGTGAGGATGTTGAGCTAATGAGCATACCAACCCCTGAGGCTCAAGGTCCTATGAGAGGAGGTTGAACAATGTGTAGTGGCACCAGTGGTGAGTTGATGATTCCTTTTCTCTATAGTTTATTTAATTAGTTTTCATGTTTTTCAAGATTTTCTTAAGAAGCATGGCGTCCTTTTCCAAACTGGGTGACTATGTCCACTTTGGGCATCTGAGTCCCAAAGTGGTTCCCTATCCCAGGATGATGCCCCTATCCCAGAATGGTGCCTATGTCCTACATTACAGTTACTTTACTTTTAATTGCTTCATTACTAACTTTACTATATGAATGATGGTTCCTCTTGTTTGTTATAGGTCCCACCATGCGCTCGATAGCATTTAGGAGGACACTTATTTTCACTACACTAAGAGCAGGTTACTTGACTATCACCAGGCTTGAGGAGAAAATTTTAACACTACTAGACTATTTTGGGTGTATCTCATGCCACCGATAAGATATCATGATGCTATGCTGATGGCACTCGTCGAGTAGTGGAATGTAAATACTTCCACCTTTCATCTCCCAAGAGGGGAGATGACAGTTATGCTTGATGACATACAATATATCTTCAAATGTCTTGTACGATGTAAGGTTGTTCATTTTGATGATATTTTGACTCCTCATCATATAAGGGATGATATATAGTATTGCACCAAATATTGCATATCTCTTACGGACCATAGATATCGCATCACTCGTTTAAGTGACTCCTTCATGTGAATGTTCCATTGGTTTGTCAAAACATGTGTGTTATCGTTGCCTTAGCCCTTGCACCTGATGGATGAGGTGCACACCTTGATGGGGGCCTATTTCATACTATACGAGAAATAGAGGAGCATCAGATAGTCTATGCCTGGGGATGGAGCATGTTGGCACATTTATATTATGATCTTGAATGCTTCATCTATTGCACGGTTCATAATATCTTCCTTTGCACTCTTCTTTGGGTTGGGAATTTGAGCATATCACATGTACCAGGTCAATTAGATTTTTTGGTCCTGCACCTTATATTTATCCATAGCTCTTTTATTACACCCTCAAGCGACCTTGGCAGCATGGAGATCTATTATACTAGAGATTGAGATTCGATCATCTCAAGGATGATCACATCATATGGAGACCATATAAGACTCTATAGTAGTGGTCAGGTCTTACATAGTAGATAGCAAGGATGTAGTGAGATAGGTTACTAGTTTGGTGACATGATTATATTATCATGCCATTTTACTATGATCATGTGATGAGATAGTTTGGTCTGCTCAAGATAGCACCCAGCTCACATCCTACATATCTGATATCTGCATGTAGTGGTGCTAGACCATAGGACATTCATCGACCCACACTCATAGACATCACCTATAGTGACTCAGAGGATAAGGGGTGATGTGCATGTCCAACATCTGATGAGGATGATGTTGGCACAATGATTGCATATGATAGGTGGTGGATGACAACACGTCTTCCCTAACGATTATCGCACAGGTGATCCTAAGCCTTAGCCACATCTTTAAGGGGATGAGAGAGACGATGAAGACATGGATGGGGATTCTATAGGTGTGATGATGAGGATTTAGAGGAGGAGGAGGAGGATCTACAACTGGCAGGAGAGGATCCTAAGTAGCTCATAGAGGCCATAGATGCCCCCAAGGAGAGACCTAGATCTCATCCTTACATCACGTGAGCACATCTTGCACCTACAGAGAGCATCTAATCTCACAATCATGGAGAGAATAGCCATGCAGCTCCTACCACACCACTAGCCCATTAGAGGAGTTCTGATATGGTTCCCATAATGTCCCATTGATATCTTAATTGGTGGGTTGGAGATCCAGGCGATGATATGCTTATTTTTATCTTTTAGTTATGGTTAGTTTTTAGCTATGTTTGTGTATTATATCTTGTTCTAATTTATGTCATGTTTTCTTTGTTACAATTGGTATGTGAGATTGGCTTGACTTCTTTAGGTGAGTCACTATAAACATAGTTCCACCAATGCCTCCACACCAGCCAATATAAGCTAAGCATAGGCCACCACCAAGTGTGGGTGGTATGTTGATTTGATTGATCCCCTATCTCTATGAAGGACATCTTGTAGGATGATTCAATGAGGACCATTGGTGATGTTAGATTTGAAAATGAGGAGGTCTAAGCTAGAGAGGAGTCGGTGAGAGTTGCCTATGAAGAGCTCTAAGCTATGCATGAGGAGCTAAGGGATACACATGAGGAGCTTAGATCCACTCAAGTTCCCTACCAATATTGATGCACATGCCATTCTATGGGAGGAACTAAGCTGGGTTCAAGTAAAGAGGGATCAAATCATGTAGGAGAGGGATCGGGTTGAACAGGAGTGGAATAATCCAATAATGCATAAGAGAGATGAGTATTCCAATCTTTGTTATGCTTACTAACCATTTTTCATAAGATTTGTTCAATTTTTTTTTTTGTTGCTTCTACTTGACCATTAGATAATGGATAATATGGTGTAGAAAAATGATATTGAATGTGAAATTTTCCAAAAAAATTTTAACTTCCTTGTTTTTAAATGGTGTTTCATTATATGTAATTAGGACTGAAGGAATACAAAATCAAGCCACAATGTTTTCTAGGATAAATGATAGATTACATCACTAGTCATGGAATGAAGAGGAATTCCTTCTATCGACCTGATGAAATAATTTGTAGTAGTGACTATAAATGTACATGTCCTGAGGATGAGGGGGGAGATATCTTCCTAATCAAATCCAAACCCCAAATTGAAAATGACCAAATAGCAACTTGAGCACGAAGTTTGGATGTAGAAGCATGAATCAAATTGTTATGTTCTTAACACTTGTGACATTTCTTAATGTGATCAAAGCAATCTTGTTCCATTTTTTGCAATAATAATCAATATGAATTAACCTTTAAACCAAAAATTATCCTCCAAAATGTCGCTCACAAGCACTTGTATGTTCTTCCTCAAGGGCTATAGGAATTTCATATTTTATTAGACTTCTAAGGAGGAGACCATTGAATGATCATCTATACAACACATCATATAGAATTATATAATTGGCTTCCAACTTTCATATACGAGCCTTAGTATTTTTAGTGGTTGGTGTAGGAAAGATTCCATCCTTAAAAAAATTAAATATTGGCACATACCACTCATTGGAAACTTCAATATTCGAAACCATTATTTCTTTTGTATTTTCATTTATTGATGGTTTTGTGAGAGCGTGAATAAAAATGGTGAAGTCTGAGGAAGTATCATCAAGAGATACAAGGGAAGCTTCAACACTTTCCATTGCATCTGCATGTCGATTATCCTTTCGCAGAACATTGTCAATAGTGTATGATGTGAAATGCTCTAGTATGTTAATGTGAGGTCTTTATTATTAGCTAACTTATCATGTTTTTCTTCATAGGACCCATTAATTTTTTTATGATTAATTGAGAGTCCCCAAATATAAAAAAATGTGTCGAACAACTAAGGACAAGGTTGCATATAATCCTATGATAAGAGCCTCATACTCAATGGTGTTATTTATACATAGGAAATTTAAGCGATAGGATAGGGGAATTGGCTTCCCTAATGAAGGTATTAATATAACTCTAGCTCCAAAGCTCGTTCGACACTTAAGAGCCATCAAATTATAACTCTCATGTTGTATTATCATCAATTTTCAAGACACTTTTGTCAGGGAAGGAATCTTGATTTGGTAATGCTAATGGTGCAAGGGCCTCAGCTAAATGGTCAATCAATGCTTATCCTTGGGTATATGCAGGATCATCATGGAAAAAACAAGCCCTTAAGTGGCAAAAAAATTAGAAAAATCAGAGTTAGGCAACTTGAAGTAAAAATTTGAATAAGTTATCTATATTATTTCAAAAATATGTAAGAATAGAATCTGTAGCAAATTGAATGTAGTTTTTAAACTACTAGGTTTGTTTTAAAAAAATCTATTTGGTGAAAATTTAAAATTTCAATGTAGTACTTAAATTTCAAGGAAAAATTAAGTAGGGTGTCAGGACCACCCTAACCACAATAAAATGATAATATTTTTTATAAGATTTTAGATATAAGTAGAGGACTCATGTTCGATGTGATGCATATTTTTTGTAATTTTTTCCAAGTAAATAATTAATTATGAATTTTTATTACAACTTTTAAAAATATAAAAACTCAGTTCTAACCACCTTAACTTGGTCAAAACTTCATGAAATTCAATTTTTTTAATCCTATAGTATGTGAAGCATAGAATGTGACACATGTTTTGGATTCAAAAATGTGATACTATTTGAAAGCTATAGATGTTTTTCAATTAGTCTATCAATCAAGACTTTAGTCGTAATTTGAATAGAAAATGAATAATAATTACTTATTAAATTCAAAGTAAAGCATAATTTATATTGGTGGAAATCTGAGAATCTTCTTTAAAACCCTTTTCATTTCATCAATTTTGGGTAAAAAAAAAATTCATCAGCCACATACCCATCATATTTCCACTTTTTGGCCCATCATGATCCTGCACATACCCCCTTGATTTATTTTGGAAAAATGACCTTAAGGTCAAACTTAGTTAACAACATAACCCATTTAGCCAAGTGTCCTAACATATCTATTTTAGCAAAAGGGTGTTTTAAATGATCAAATTTTGTGATAAATTTCACCTCAACAATTAACAAATAATGCCTCAACATATTAGTCACAAACACAAGAGCCAAACATTGTTTTTCTATAGTTGTATAATGAGTTTCATAATCAATTAATTTTTGACTAATGTAATACAAAAGATGTTCTTTGCCATTCCCATCTTGTTGTGCTAATAACACCACAAAGGCATGATTTGAAGTCGAGATATAAAGGATAAAAGGTTTTCCTTGAACCACTAGTTGTAAAATAGGAGGATTGGCCAAATATTGTTTCAAGTCTTAAAATTCTTTGTGGCAATCCTCATTCCATTTAAATTCAAATTCTTTCTTAAGGAGATGAGTAAAGGGAAGAGTTTGATCTACCAAGGATGCCACAAAATGATGAATAGCTTGAATCTTTCCTTGTAAGCTATGCAATTGTGAAATGTTCCTAGGAGGTGGCATATTTGTTATTGTACATCAATCTTCTTTGTTTCCACTATCCACACCAAAGACACATTTCTTTGGATTCAATCTCATGTTGTACTTATGTATTCTTTCAAAGATTTTATGAAATATTTTGACATGATCTTGACGTATTATAGATTAGCCAAAATATCATCAACATAATCTTCCAATATGTTATGTATTAAATTATGAAATATTAACGTCAACTCTTTGATATTTTTCTCTGAATTTTTTTTATCTGAAATTCATAACAAACCAGCAAAATGTTCCCCAAGGTGTAGTGAAAGCTATTTTATATTGATCTTGAGGGTTGATGAAAACTTTATTATATCATGAAAAACCATCCATAAATGATAATAAAGCATGTCCCACAGTTGAATCCACTATCATGTCAATATTAGGAAGGGGAAAATCATCCTTTAAAGATGCTTTATTAAGATCATGAAAATCTGTACACATCCTAATGTGATTATTAGGTTTTGCCACCAACACAATATTAGATATCCAAGGTGAATAATCAATAGGGTAGATGAAACCTACTTGTAAGAGATTTTCAATCTCAGCCTTAACTAATAAAGCTATCTTAGGGTTCATCTTGTGTATCTTTCGTCTCACCAATTTAGCATCTTTTTCAAGAACAATATTATCTATGACTATCTTAGGGTGAATACCCGGCATATCCAAATAATTCCAAGTAAATATTTCAAGAAAGTCATGTAATAAAGTTGTGTGATCTTCTTGTTTATCATCATCAAGACACTTTCCAATTTTTATCACGTTTTCTTCATTAGATGGATCCATAGGAATGTTGAGGGTATCTTCCCCAAGTAATTCATTACGGTTTGGAACATCAGGAATTTTTTTGGATATATCTTGTTCATCATCACATAGTTCCTTTTCTTTCCCACACTACGCCTTAGCATTCAAACCATAGGATCCCTATTGATTATGATGATAAGTAGGTATTTAGTATCATTCATACCCAAAAATTTCCCTCGAGACTCATCATTTTGAAACATATCCAATGACATATTCTCACGTGTAGTGTCTATCATTTCAGGATGTACCAAGGTTAAAGTTATCTTAGGAGAATCTATTGGAAACTTTTTGTGTTGTCATTGATAATGATAAAGGGGTAGATTGTTAGAAGTTTGTGTTGCCATTGATCTGTCAATAGACCTTTGTTGTTGCATTGATGTCAACCTATGGAGATTCTTTTATTGGTTGTGTTAGTATCATTGATGTTAACCTCTAGTGTTATTTTGATGACCATGTGTTGGTGATGTTCAACCTCTTGTGTGGCTGAGATACTGAGAAGGTTTTCTAGATGTTTCAAGTCTGTGCTTTTGGTCGTTGGTTTCCAAGTACTTTTGAGAAAATTTGAATAAAAGAGGAAACAATGTGGTGAAGTGTGCTCAGTGTGGTAGAGTGGTTTTCAATGTTTTTCTCCACATTTATTTTGTATTGAAGATCTTCTTATGTGGTTTAGATATTTTTATCAGAGGTATTCAAAGGTATTATATACAAAATTTATTTTCCTAGATCATTGTGCAGAGAAATTTTTGTTCACTAGTGTGTGAACTATGAAAGTAGTGTTGTATAGGAGAAATGGTTTTGCTCTGCATTTCTCCACAGTTTGGTTTCTAGTCTTTCAAATACATGGAATTTTGTATATTTCTCATATCTATGTTGAATCTAAGTTGTTTGTGATTTGGTGCCCTGCAAGGTTGGATTCAGGTGTTACAGTATGTGGAAGGTTACAAGATGAGTACATGTTCTTTAAGTTAAAGTTGTTTTGAAGGATTTATTGGATTTTGAGTTGTTTATGGAATATTCTAGATTATGTTCAAGTTATGTATGTGGTCCCAAAGTTGTCTTTGGATCAAAGGAAGCATGTACTTAATTTTTTAATGGTGTTGACATAGGTTTGGTCGACTTTGGGTGTTTACACTAATTACGGAATGTTTTGGTTCTGGCCTAATTTGAATTTGCATGTTTGAGGTGCATAGCCGACGTTGTGAATTATTTTCAATTTGAGGATGGTATATGAGTGATGAGTTGATGGAGGATGTATGAGTGGTGTGTGTGATGTGAAGTGTGAAAGTGTGAAATGCGGTGTGAGATTTAATGCCTAAGACTATTGGAAGTAGTGAGTAACATGTTTCTATATTATACAGAGAAAGAGTGAATGTTCTGGTGAAGTAGTGGTGAATCTTTTCTATTACTTTGAGATGAATTTCTCATTGTAAACAATCTTCTATCTTCTTCTTTCTAATCTGGTAGTGAGCCCTTCTTTTCTTTTGGGTGGTGATCCTATTGTATTCGGTGTTGCAATTACTTTATATTGTGAGCTAATCCTCATTGTGGTTTTTCCCTTCTTGATTTTTCCATGTAAATCCAATGTTCTTATGTGTTTGGATGTGTCTACATTTTTATTTCTCATGTTTACATTCTACTAATACATGATATGGTTTTAATGGTTGTTAAGGATTTAAGAGACTAATGCTAAATCAATACAATAATGTAAGGATTCATAAGGGTCTAAAAATTAATGCGGGTTTTGATGTTTTAATGTACAACTAATTCACCCTCCCTCTCAATTGTCTTTTGCATTCAATAGAATATTGTGTGATAACATTGATATTAAGTGAAGGTATTTTTGATGCTTTTATTTATTTTGAAGGGAAATAACCAAGAACTCTTATTTTTTCTTGTGTATTAAGCTCTATAGGAACACGAATACCTTGTTCTTTCACTCCACATTCTTTTCCATTATAGCCAAATTGTTTCACGAGTTGGTATCCTCTTCCATAAAGTGCTTCCATTTCTTTCAAGGAAGGTAGTCTTTTATAATTACTATCATCATAAGTATATATATAATTCATGTTGTATTTATTACTAAAATTTATGGATTCTTGTGTCTTGGATGCTTCAATGATAGATTGTGTTGATACCACTGCAGCTTCCTTCTCTTTCTTTTTTTACTTCACTTTTTATAATTTTTATTGTGTAATCTTATAATCCCCATGAATGTAGGTGTGAAATATAATGAGCCCCATCATCCTCCAATAGCTTTGTTACTAATGAAAGAAACTCCTCTTTATCTTCAGGTTGTAGAGGTTCCACTTTTGTAGTTTTTGTCAATGTTCTCAAAGGGTTTTACATCCCTATGTCAATTTGTATGTAATTTTTAGATATTGGAACAAATTTTATCATGTAAACCTTATTGTTGTATGTGTATTTCATTAAATGATGAATCATTGAAGGAACTCCTTTCATCGCATGGATCCATGGTCTATCCAAGAGAAGATTATATGAAAGATCATGGGGCATGAAATGGATGGGATATTGTAACACAATCTTACAAACTTTGACAAGTAATGTTATCACACCAAGCAGTTGTTTACATGCATTACCAAAACCACAAATGGAAAAATTACTGGTCGAATTTTATTCTTATCCGCTCCAATTTTGTCCAAATGATTCACATTGCAAACATTCAGTCTTGAACCATTATCAATAAGGGTATGTCTAATCCCAACCTTAATAATATTCATTATCATCAAAGCATCATTTTTCTTTTATGCTTCCAAAGGAAGCAATTCACTTTGATGAAAAAACAATATCCAAATTAACTGAATTCATACCCTCAATTAAGGCTGCTACATCATTTGGTTGTGCACTAGGAGGGATCACCACTTTTTTACAAAACACTTTGAAGCAGACCATGGTAAGTTGATGAGGTTTGAATTAGATTCCACAATGAAATCTTAGTAAGAGTGTTATGAAGTTGCTCCACAAGATCATACTCCTTTCCACTATGTTGAGGTAATTGAGGGGCACTAGAGAAAATAGGTTGTGGGAGTGGTATTGATGAAGGAATCATTTTCATTTATCTTGGTTGCTTGTTATTCCTTGTGTTATATGTATGAGCAACTGTGTGGTAACTTGAATATTGTGACACATGATAAATAGTGTGTTGTTTTGTGAAATTTAAGATATGACTTGGAGGTTTGGGTTTGTTTTGAAGTGGTCCTATTGTTAGCATGGGTTTGGTTTAAACTTGAGGTTGCCACATAGGTGGGTAAATGATAAGTTGAGGCATGATTGCATTGGTTGTTCTTTGTTGTCTGGGAATATTGTAAGCCTTGGTAGATGAGCTTAGTGAGAAGAAGTCCTCAAGAGCTTCATCTAACATGTCAAAGTCATCACAACTAAAGGGCTTGATAGGTATACAATGCACTTGTAGAAAGAAATCTAACTTGATCAAATGATTATGCTTTCTCCAAGATTAATCATTAAACTTCAAGAGAACTTATAGACCTTATGCAAGTACAAACATAGAAACTAGGTTCCAGATTAGTAAACTAACAAGTATTAGTTTGTTATAGAAATTTTAGGCGGGTTTATGGAGGACTGAGACACCGTAGGGTGTTTGGGTCTTGGTAGGATTCTTTTTTAAATTTTAGTTTTAGAGGCACTAGTGATAGAATCTAGCTATGTGATAGTGTGAAAACTCATATTTTGGATTCATTTTAGTGTTTTTTTTGTGAGTTTATGGATTAAACAATGTGTTGTAACAACCTATGGTTTTGAATCTTTGCAAAAATGTCAGTTAATCCACCCAAATTATACAATGCTTTAGAAAATGTAAACAATTGTTCTATAGATCTAATAATATTCAATTTTGAAATACAACAATTTTGAACATAAATTTGCAACAAATGAAGCAAAATGACAAATTTCTTTAACATGCAATAACACTTTTCCATAATTTCAAATCAAATATTCGCAAATAGAATCAGATAGATAATATAGCAATAGAGACCTAGGGTATGTGCAGGATCATGATGGGCCAAAAAGTGGCAATATTATGGGTATGTGTAGGGTATGTGGCTGACGACTTTTTTTTTACCCAAAATTGATGAAACGAAAAGGGTTTTTAAAGGATATTCTCAGCTTTCCACTAATATAAATTATTCTTTACTTTGAATTTAATAAATAACTATTGTTCATTTTCTATTTGAATTATGACTAAAGTCCGATTGATAGGCTAATTGAAAAACATCTATAACTTTCAAATGGTATCACATTTTTTTGAATTTGAAACATGTGTCACATTCTATGCTTTACTTATAGGATTAAAAAGAAAAAAATAAATTTTATGAAGTTTTGACCAAGTTAAGGTGGTCAGCATACATTTTTATATATTTTAAAAGTTCTAATAAACAATTCATGATTAATTATTTACTTAGAAAAAAAATACAAAAAAATATGCATCACATCTGGACATGAGTCCTCTACTTATATCTAAAATATTATAAAAATAATTATCATTTTATTGTGGTTAGGTGGTTAGACAAACACCTACTTCTTATTTTTCCGAAATTTAAGTACTATTGCATTAAAATTTCAAATTTTCACCAAATAGATTATTATTTTTTTAAAATAAACCTAGTAGTTTAGAAACTACATTCAATTTGCTACAAATTTTATTCTTACATATTTTTGAAGTAATATAGATAACTTATTCAAATTTTTACATCGAGCTGCCTAACTCTGATTTTTCTAATTTTTTTGCCACTTAAGGGCTTGTTTTTTCTATGATGATCCTGCACATACCCCCTATGCAAAAGTTTTATGAGCCACCTATAGAAAGATAGAGGCACCCTAGGGTGTCTAAGTCCCTGACAGAGGTTTAAAAAAATGAAAACCTGAATGTTTAGGTTTGTGTTTAAAGATGTTGTTTCTATATGCAAACTAGTTTGGTAGTGAGTATTTTTCTAGAATATCCCCAATTGAAGATAATGTAAGTCAAATACAAATGCTTGAACAAGAAATGGCAATTATGGGTACAATTTTGAATGTAAATTTGATCTAAATGATTGAAACTAACCCTAGTGCTTGACCTATGATGTAATACGATACATCAATTTTTTAAATTTTTGTAAATGTTTATAAAGAAAAAATGAAACTCTATATGAGAAGTTCAAAATCATGCAATGTAAAACCTAGATCTAGGGTTGAATGAGTGTCATTTTAAAAAAAAATCTTGATGTCAAAATTTCAGGTTCACCAAAATGTAACATAAGAAAAAAAGAAACCTAAGTTTAATGTCTATTTACCTAGGATTGGTTTTCTTCCTTTTTTAAAGGTACATTAGAATGCAAATCCATAAGGTTTTTTGGTTGACTTTCAGCCATCAAGGTGAGTCAATTAGACCTAGATCTAATCATTTTGAGTCTTAGAAATGAAATGAACTAGCTTGCTATGATTAACCAAACTCAACAATATACCCTAATGTGAAAAATGTAATAAATAGATTGTTAATAGACTAAAACAATGACTTGCGGGAAGACCTTGGAAGTGTAAAGGACTGTGTACCTATCACCCGAAGTTGGATCTGAGTGTTGTACAAGGACTAAGTCACCTTGGGGTGAATGGGTCTTTGTAGGCCTTGCTTGAAACTTTAAATTTGATCCTATAGCTCTCTTTCTACTCTCTGATGTTTGTCCTATAAAACTTCATCTTCGGATCCAGACTTGCAATAAATCTACAAAAGAGATGGGGGTGGTCATATAGGATTTTGTCTCAGTCAAACCCCTGTTTTGACATTTCTACCTCCACAATAGTCCATAAAAATGATTGATAAAATTGTGTGTGCCCTAACATTAAGTGTATCTAAGGTTATTAAGGTTATTATGCGCTAAAAATGCATAAAACCCTACTCAAGTGTGTTGGAGAAGGATTCCTATAAGAAAATGACAAGATCTACCTAAGAGGAAGTCAAAACACCCTTAGGAAATCTAAAATATAATGATACTTTGCTTTAAGTTGCAAATGGGATGAAGTCTGAAGATGTGAACACTAAGAAACAAGTTGTTAGGTTGAAGGAAATGGCCAAATGCATCTCCCAAACATAGAATCCATCATGCTCTTCTATTGGCATCAATCTTCAATAATGGATAAGGCTTGATCAAAATTTGTAAATGAGCTTGAAAACCTGCAAATTCAAAGAGATGGGGGTGGTCATATAGGATTTTGTCTTAGTCAAACCCTTGTTTTGACATTTCTACCTCCACAGTAGTTCGTAAAAATGATTGATAAAAGTGTGTGTGCCCTAACATTAAGTGTATCTAAGGTTATTATGAGCTAAAAATGCATAAAACCCTACTCAAGTGTGTTGGAGAAGGATTCCTATAAGAAAATGACAAGATCTACCTAAGAGGAAGTCAAAACACCCTTAGGAAATCTAAAGTATAATGATACCTTGCTTTAGGTTGCAAATGGGATGAAGTCTAAAGATGTGAACACTAAGAAACAAGTTGTCAGGTTGAAGGAAATGGCCAAATGCATCTCCCAAACCTAGAATCCATCATGCTCTTCTATTGGCATCAATCTTCAATCATGGATAAGGCTTGATCAAAATTTGTAAATGAGCTTGAAAACCTACAAATTCAAATGTGGGGGGATGATCTCTTGCTTCGCTTTTCTTTTCTTATTGCTTTCTTCTTTAATTCTAATTTCAAATGGTGAAAAGACTAGGTATTTATAGGCGGTTCTCTAATTTCTCGAAAATTAGATCTCGATAGCCGACATTTGAAATTTGAATTTTGAATGAAAAAATGGCCACTCCAACATATCAAAAATTGGTCCCTGATAGAATAGGGGGGCAAGACATTAAGTGTCAGGGGAAAAATATTAATTGGATGAATTTGTTCAATGCTTGCAATTTCTCGGAAAACAATAAAATAGGCCTCAAAATGCATAATTTAGGAGATTAAGGCCTAGTTAAGAGGTGTTGAAAATGCATAAATGTAAGGGTCACTAAAATAGGTCCAAACTAAGTGTGAAATTGTACTATCACCTACAAAAAAGTACAATTTTCGACGCTACACATTCATCATTAAAAAATTTGACCTCAATCAACAATTTTTTTTAATCGATCAAAATTGAATTGCAAAAGAAAATAACTTCACCTATCTTTTATATTTTCTTTCTAATTATATTTGGTAGGTTGTATTCCTTAATTATAAAATATTAACCTACCAAACAATTCTTAAAATATAAAATCAATGGAAACCTTGGGAATATAATATTATTAAAAATAAAAGATAGAATGTCAACTCCGATAACATTAGTTGAAGTGGCTATATTCATCATCACAAAAGTTACGGTTTCGCCTTTGTGTGGCGGCTCTACCCAATCGAAATTAGACGTAACGTGGATAATGACCTATATCTAAATTGTCAACCGCCGTCTGTGGGAATCGAACCCACGACCACGTGGTTAAAAGCCACGCGCTCTACCGGCTGAGCTAAGACGGCTGCATAGAATAAGTTTATAGGGTTTAAATATTTTTTTTCTATCCACATTGTCATATTTACGTCATGACGTTTTACACATAACAGTTAAAACAGGGTGTGGCAGTAAAAACAAGACACACACAATAAGTACGCCATTCTAAGTTATAGCTCTAAGAGTAGTAGGAAATTGATCTTATGAATTTTTTTTAACGTTAAATAAAAAAATTGCGAAATTATCTTTAAATTCATTTGTTAGAATTAACAAATTATAGATATATGGCATATGATCATAAAATAAGTTGGCGAGAAATTTCTAATCTTATTCAAATCACCCTTTAAAAATCTAAAAACAAGGGGCTTTTATTTTCTTGAACAAGATTCAAATATATCTTGTAGCAATTTCTTTTTATCATCTCAAGGGATTGGGTTCTACCAAAATAGTTTTTGAAGTTGGAAGCATTGAACTACTTAGTGATAATAAGTTTTGCCTCAAAAAGATAGAATGTATAACAAATTACTTTACAAATTACTAAGTTATTTAGCATAGACAAGCAAAAAATTCTTTAAAAAATTGTGTAGATGATATTTTGTGATTTATATAATTGTGATGATGAATTACGAAATGTGATATAAAACATTGATATGATTAAAAATATAGCCTTCTCTTTGGAGAAGATCTCATAGTTTGTGTTGAAAAAACAAAATCCTTTCAGCATTTACTTGTGTTTTTATCTTTCACATACAAGAGCTAATCCAAAAATTGGATCAAGTATGTTAGAATAGTGCAATCAATTGGAGTTTACTTCTTAAGAGTGACACTAGTGAGAACATTCCTTTAACAAACTTGATTATGCATGATGTTTGACAATTAGAAAAGTGAATTTCATGGTGTACAAGGTAGTTTGGAATATGTCCATGCACTTTGGTTTAGATTGTAGATATTAGCCCTAATTGAAAAGGTAATTGTAGCAAGTTCACCACTTAGACAAGGGCTTGAATATATCAAATATTGTGATGAACACTTTATTTGCCTTAGTAAATAAGTTAATCCTATAAAAAATAATTTGGCACCTTGATGAAATCATCATGAAGTGGCAAAAGAAATGCTAGCAAACTAAGAAGTTTATGCATTATCACAAGAAAGAGTGGAAGATGAATGGTTTTAGATGTTTAATCAAGTCATTGGACATTCTTTTTTCTTCATGGGCACCATGGAAATTAAATAAGGTTTATATCTTGTGAAAATATATGGTTGAATGGGTTGGATATTGTAACAAGCCTCATTTCTATGCTCATTTGGTGGGTTGTATCAAGAAATTCAAGCTTTTCAATATCATAGGAAGTAGATCAAGTTGAAGAGGATTGTATATGATATAATTTAAGATTCAATGAACCATTTGGTGATTTATGTAAGGAAGCTAAGTAGCGGAACAACTTCCTACACTAATCTTGAGAGGAGAATAATGCAAAACTTTTACAGATCTTTAATAGTTACATAAACTTAAATAGAAATAAACACAAATATCATGCATACTGTTGTGCCCTTAGCACACACGCCCCGTTCAGAATGGGGACCCTCTTTTCTTTTGCCTTGTCGGGTCCTTCGGGGCCGCCTCGTTTTGTGTGCCCCTCTTTTTTTTGATGTTCCGCGTGGTCGATGTTGTTCTAAAAGTTTTATTGTAAATCGACCATGCCTCCGTTTTGGTTCTTTTTGCTGCCCTCCGTGGGCCTCGGGAGTCTCTTCGGCATTTTGGCTCTGGGCAGCCCTGGCCCCTCCGGGCCCGGGCCTCCAGGTTTCCCTTATCGGGCTTCCCCATTGCGTTCGCCGCCCTTTGTGGTGTTCCCCGAGCGTCTTTCCGCCCCTCGGGGCCCGGGTTGCTGCTCGCCACCGCCGTCACCCATGCAGCGCGAATATCTCAGCGGCGAACCCCTCGCGGCTTCCCGGCATCCGAGCCCCAGGTCTGTATTTGACGTGGCCATTCGAAGTCGCAAAATCAAACGGCGGTCGTCTCTCCACGTCTTTCCGGCCGCTGGGCCCCGAGGTATCCGCCGACGCCGCTGACTCAATTTCAAATTCCACCAACTTTTGGCGCGTCTGTACCTGCAATTAATGAGTACATTAATGGGGCCTGGGGTATATAATGCCTGGCCCACCAAAATCATTATCACAATCCGAGTTGAAGCGAATTGCAGAGCCGAGCATTCGGAGCACATCACGATCGATGGCGTCACGACCGTGGCCATCAACCGCACTCCGTCGATCCCCGGTGAATTTTGTGCCTCCCCGCTTAGCGTTTTCGAGGTAAGTCGTCACCGTCTGCCCTCCCGTGAATTTTCATCATTTTGGGGAAATTTAATAAATTAAATAAATGGAAAAAATGAAGCAAATGGAAGAACACCCCATGGCACCCCTTACCCATGTTTTAGAAATCTCCTAAACCCATTGGAATGGCCCTCCCTGTCGATTCGGAGCTTGCCCGTTGCGCGGCCGTTCTTCGCGCAGGGCGACAGGCCCCCTCAGGCCCGGTCCCCTCTTTCGCCGTCCCATTGCAGGGTATGGTATCATGCCAGTAGCGGTTCTCCTTTTTGGGCCTGGGTCGTCGAGATTCCATCCCCAGAATGCCTGTTGCGTTTCACCACGCCAAGCTGCCCAAGCCACCCTGCCTCACGACGGTCGGACCCCGATCTTGCCTTGACCGTTGAATTGAAACCAGGTTGTCCTCCATTTCTGTGCTCGGGCCCCGGACACCGTGGTTTCGTGGCCCTTTTTTTGCCGCTTGGCTGGGTGGGGCCTCCGCGGCGAAGTCGCATCTGCCGCCCACCCTCTAGGTCCCGGGCTTCCCTTGGCCGTCTGAATGTAGCCTAAACTTTGCCCTGCCTCGGGACCCACCGGGCTTGGCCATCTAGAGTTCCGTCTTTGGAACTCTGTGACAGTTCTGCCGTCGTCCACGGCGGAACCCTTCTGGCTGCCCGACCTTCGGGCCCCGGGGATCCCTTCGCCGCTACCGTCGCCCAATCGATGCCGAAACCTCACGACGGCTGTCATCTCCCGTCTTTCTGGCCGCCGGGTCCCGGAGTCCCTTTCGCCACCGCCATTCAAACCATTGCCAAAACATCACGACGGCCTTCGCGCTGCATCCTCCCAGCCGTCGGGCCCCGGAGGTCCGAATGCCGCTGTGCCTAAATGTCATACCCTCCATGCCAGCCATCTTTTGGCCTCGCAGACCCCGGCCCCTGAACTTTCGCCCACTGTCTGCCGATTGCCAACTTCCTTCGCCTGACAGCTTCCCAGCCTAGAACCTCCGAAGCTCCTTAGATTGATCCAAACCAACTCAAATCCAGAATCTGACTTCGACCCATCTCCTAAAAATTGCTGATCTCCGTCATGGGCCTCCTAAAACATTGAAATTTGGCCAAGGAGGGTCTCCAAGAACCTTCGGTTACATTCTCCCTTCCAGACAACATTCCTACTAGGGAAGTCCGGCCCCCCGGGCCCGGATTGTCCAAATGCCCTGAAATGAAATTGATAACATCGGAAAGCAAAATTTATGATGTATTCAATTGATTATTTAGATGATATGCTCAAAATATGGACTAACATTAACGCTTTGATGTTTCATTGCACTAACTTTGCCCTTGCTTGTAGAACATATGGAATCGACTGCAGGAACTTCAGGGGCCTCCGCCGGAAAGGACAAGGGCAAGAAATCTGGGAGAGCCGCTCAGGGAAAAGACGATAAAGATCAAATGAAGTTTTAGTTCCAAGGTGAGCCGCTCTAGTCAAAGGTTTCAACAGACTGGAAAGAGATCTCGGATACCAACATTGGCTAGGTGGACATAGATGAGTTCACCCAGAGGGTCAAGGTCGACCCTAAAACAAAGAATGCCAGATTGATATGTAAAAGTGGAATCGCTAAGGCTGTCGGCTTCCCTCCCTCTTTGGTGGCACCTGAACTCGTAATGGCTTGCCGAGAAGCCTACCAAGCTGACACAAGAATAATCATGGACAAGGAGGGGAACATCCTCACCGACATGTCGCCAGAAGGAATCACAAAAACATTCCACATTCCCACATTCCCACACATGGAGGTCCCCACTTTAGAACAGTGCTAGGCGGCGTGGGATGCCAATCCGTTGGGCTGCAAGAAATCAATTAACATTTACTGGCTTAAGGAGAGACGGGGCAGCGCTGCAAAGGTTCCCCAAGAGCTGTTCCGCAGCGACTTCCATGAAGATTATCACGATTTGGTGACTATGTTAAGCAGGGTCATGGGTCTCTTGACAGCTGCCTACTTCCAAGAATGGATGGCATATTACATTGAACAGATCCTGCAAGGGAATGGAGACGTTAACACCAAGACCTCATTCGACTGGGGAGGCATCATCAGCAACTGCTTCCATGAGCAGTTTGTAAACGTTAAGAAAAGTTCCAAGTTTTACATGACCTCCTACCTGGTATACTCCTTGGCAGGACGAAGACAATACAGTGGGTTGTTTGTGGCGCCAGACCAGGGGAACAGGTGAGGGCTCAAGCCATTTGATAAGTACCCTCAACTCTAGTACTGAAACTTCAAGGAGTACTGTCGGGTCAATGACACCTTCATAGGCCACATTATCAGATTGATCGTTGGAGACTTCGAAAGGAGGGTCTCCCACAGCGCCAGGGCACTCCTGAAGGAGTACGCCTTCCTATATATCCAGTTCCCCAAATTTACCTACATCTGAGCTCAGTGGTTTACAGAGCAGCCAAACAAGTTGCCAAGGTACCGAATGACATGATCATTCTCCTAGAGCTTTCCCAGCAGCTCCAACACATTCAGACAGTCTTTGGCAACAAGCACGTAGTAGGGATCCCCTATCTCATGACCCTTGGCTAGGGCCAGTATCGACTGTAGACAACCCAATGCGCCGGCAACTCTGAGAAAGAGCTTAAAGAATATAACTTTGACTGGTACACGGCTCGCCCATGAATGGACCCACATGGCCATGTCAGGAAGGCGCTTGGGTCGGCATATGCTCACCAATACCACGTTAAAGACTTCTGGGCAAACTGCCAAGATGACAAGGAGGTCCGCATGAGACACTACATGCGCATGACCGTACAGTTCCTGAGAAGAGTGCAACTGATCCAGGTACCGGACCAACTCAAGGAAGCTGAGTCCACCCTTATGCATCCAAGGTACTCAGCAGTTGCCAACCTGGCAATCCCCTCCATAGACTAGGATGAGCAAGAGGTCGACGACCTAGACACAATCACCCAACCAATCATAACTCGCACAAAGGAGTGGGTCGATGGGCAGGTGGTGCAACTGAGGCAACAAGGAGTGGTCCTAACATATGAGGCACTCAAGAGTGAGCCAAGCGTCATGGAGGACGTTGTCACCACCGCATCAACTGGTGAGACTTCCAAGTCTCCCCTGATTACCAGGTCTCAAAAGAGGAAAGGAACACAGACGGTGCAATCTGCGGACCCCAAGGAGCAAGCAAAGAAGGACACGGGAGGCTCATCTTCCAAGAGGCTCAAGAAAATAGTGACAACAATAGAAGTGCAGCCTACCTTGCTTCTCCCTGCCCCTCCTGGCGCACCACTCGCTTCTCAGGCTATGGTCGCCTCATCTCCGCCGGCAGTGGACATCTCTGTCCATCTTGCCCCTTCGCCCACAGCCGGGTTAGTGATCGTTATTGACTCCTCTTCCGGCATGACCACTTCCCCTTCCTCTTCTGCTGCCATGTCACCTATTGCATCCCTCCCTCTGGCTACAATTACATCGCCCATTCCTGTTGCCGCCATGCCTAAAGCCCTCACTAGACATATGCAGAACCTTCCCCCTAAGCTCTCACAAATACTGATGAATCCATCTCTCCAAGCGGCCCTTGCCCAAGTCCTCGTGACGGCTCAGCCTTCACAACCGCCAACAGGGCTGCCAGCCATGGAGGCTACCATGCAAATCTTGGAGAAGTTGGAGGAGCAGGAACGGGAAGCTTCGAAGTCCATAGAGGAGGAGGCTGATGATTATTACGAGCACCCCAAGTACGAACACAGGACCATCGACAAGGTGGCTTATAAGGAAGAAGAGACAAGCTCTTCTGAGAGCGAAAACGAAGAAGATGGCTCGGGTGCCAAGGAGGTTATCCAAACATTTGATGAGGACCTTGAGGAGGAGTTAGCGCAGCAGTTAAAGAGTGTTGGGGAGGAGGCTGAGGAGTCACCACATGATGAAGAAGGGGAGCCACCAAAAGAGCAGCAGATGAAAGATATCATCGAGGCCGAAACTCATGCTGTCAAGAGCCCCAAGGCCGAGGCTGTGAAAGAGAAGAAGGAAAAGGAGACAGCAAAGGGAGACAGTCCCACCTGGATATTGTCCACCAGGTTGCCCATCAAGCACCTCGTGTTTTATCGCGACTTCGACGAAGAGGAGGAGGACACTACCAAAGAAAGAGGGGACACTGCTTAAGAGAAGGAGGAACCCCAAAAGGAAAAGGAGGCAGAAGTCTTGCCTATAACCAAGAAGGGTGAGGGTAGCCATGATGCACCCAAGGAAAAATCTGCCATGCCTGATTAGTTGGAGAAACAGCTTGAAAAGACTACTCCTGTTCTGAAGGACCCGAGGGCAAGATTGGAAGCCATCTTGGCTCGATCCCTGACCACAACAAAGAAGGAGAAGAATCCTAAGGTCCGTTCCAAGATAACGATGGACGCTTCCGGCTCCCGAGCAGCACAAGTTGCAACGCCTATAGTTGGCCAAGCAGGCGTTAGCTATAATATCTCCACCATTGACTTGGGGATAGCAACTAGGGAGCAGAAGGTTGAGCATCTGGAAGAATCGGTGGCCATAGTGGTACATCTGATTAAGTAGTACAAGGTCACCAAGGACGAGCTCAAGGCACGAGTTGCTGCCCTAACCAACTACATTCAGCAATGGTCCTCAATAGACGACCTGCCCACCACCTCCACAGTCGCACCATAGCTGCTCTCCAAAGAACAGATAGATAAACTGGAAAGAAGGAAGAACTTGGAGAAGACCACTGAGGATTGGTTTCGATAGGTCGTAAGCATCGGAAATGAGGGGATCAACAGGGCTGTGCAGATAGCCAATAAGTTCTTGGACCTAACCCAATCCCTAGAAAGCACAAGGAAGCTTTGCACCAATTTCCTTGCGATTTACGACTCCACCTTCCCAAGGGTTGAAGCCATCCTCCAGATGCCTGAGAGCACATGGGAAGAGAAGCTAGAACTAAAGAAAGAAGATCATTGGATGGTGGATGTATGGCACAGAGATCTCATCAACCGGAAGGACATGCTAGAGCAAATCCTGGGCAGGGTGAATCCGGATGTTGCGTGGATCAAGGAAATCTGGGCAGAATGCACCGAGTATCTCAAGCTAATAACAGGCTATGATATGCCCACGGTGCAAATGGATGCTGAGAAGGTGAAGTCATACTTCTAGGAGAGGATGAAGGACAGGGCAGCCGGAGAAATCACCACAGAATTCCTAAGTTTTACCACCCGTTCCTTCGATCGATCAGAGCTATTCAGAGACCAAGGCTCGAAGTATGATGAAGACTGGAAAAGGCTGGAGGATAACACCAAGGAATGGAGCTACCAGGAATTAAGATGCGAGATCATCGAGGTAGATAAGCTCCAGGCCGTCATCCTCAAGTATATAGAGCATGCAGCTTCCGAGAAGCAAGAGGATAGCCCAGCCAAAGAAGAAGACTACCCTGAAGAGTAGCTACTGCCAAGAAAATAGCAATTAGCTACAGGACGAAAGAGCAATAGTGTCATCCACTAGATGATGAAATAAGGAAGGGACAAAGAATGTTTTTAAATTGTAAATCTATTTGGGGGTAGGTGAAACCCTATTTTGTAATGAATCTTGGCCACACAATTGTAATGAATCTTGGCCATTCATTTAACTTTTGGAAAACTATAAATAGAGCACTCCCCTCATTTGCAAAAGTGAGAGTTGAGTTGTTGTAAAGGCATGCTGCAGAAATTTATAAGAAATATCATTGACTTGGTGTATTTCCTTGATTTCTCTCTTGCCATTTGATTCATTTCTCCAAGTTCACATGTTTAGTTTAGATCTTGTGGCTGTTTAGTTAGCTGTTTACTGTATTTAGTTGAATCTGAGAAATGTTGTTTGGTGTTTGTAAAAATTCCTGCATTGTTGATGATCCCTTAGTCCATACTTTTTGCTATTTGCTGAAGGTAGATAGCTGCGCAAAGTTAGCCTGGACTTGATTTGAAGCTGCCCCAAACATTTATCTTTAATTCATGCATGTATATGGTGGATGAAGGATGAAATATCTGCAGCCCTTAGAAGATAGCACAATTTCCATGATATTGTGAAATCCCTGGTTAAGTGGGATATTGTTTTGAAGGATTGTCCATTGCAGGAACTCCATTGTCACTGGTCGCAGCAAGCTTCAGACTTAGGAACTTCTCATTCCCTTCACCCTTTTTCACTTTTTTTTAGAAACTGAACAATACCAAGGTTCATTGCACATTGTAAAGCCAAATCCAACAATTAAAATGGAGTCCAAGATTGCTGTTTGAACCTACAGCCGATGCATAGCTACCTTCATCCCAAGAACTCCATTCTAAAATCCAACTTCATGCTTTATGTCCACACTTTGTATTTTCTATAAGACCGCCTTGTGATTCCAGCAAATCACATCAAACTACTGAGGTATCTAAGCACTGTCATGACCTGACATCCGAGAGACCTTGGAATAGTGTTCTGCAATTCGATTGTGGGAGATTGTCTTTCAAGAGAGGTAGTGCACCTACGCACTGCCTGTGTTGAGAAGTGCATAAAAACACCATCAACACTTACCATGACACAATGATTTACATGGGGAAAACCCTTTTGGGAGAAAAACCCCACACTCCAAAAGCCACCCAATATATTATTCAATAAATCACAAAGATTGCAATATATTGGCAGAGCAAGCTTCTCATAGGAGTATCACCACTTAGAGATCAAGAGACAACATGACTGTTATAAGACTCTCAGAATACATCACCATCTCTCTCTACCGTACTCGTAAAGCAATGCCCTCATAAAATAGGATTACATTCTAGGGCAAGACATGCCAACAAAATATCCACCATTAGATCTAAAACCTAATAATTAATGGTCTAGATTTACAACATTTGTATCATTTATCTAATGTATGTCGGTCATTTTAGTAGTTTCCTAAAAAAGATAACAAAAATTATTTACACGCATCCCACTCTCCCCCCTTTATGCCATTGTATACACCTATCAGTGTAACTAGAAAATATATATGGGTAAATGCAAAAGAATGGGGTGCCAAAAAGGGAGCTTAAGGGACCAATTTTTTTAATGAAATAAGGAAATACTGACCTTGGACATGAAATTGAGGATAGTTACACTCAAAATTTTGAGATACAACAAAAACAAGGATCGAAGTGCTCTGAGTCTAATTTCTAAACTACCAATTTAATTTGAAAATGGTTGAGATTAAGGGGTTCAAAAGAGGGATGTACATAAATTGGTGTTATTTTTGTCAGAAAAACATAACATAGCAACTTTTGTACATCCCTAGCATGGTGAACTTTTTTTTAGTATTTTTAAAATCACTTCGGTGAGAAATTAGCTAACAGCATGTAGTTGATGCATGATTTTTCTAATAATTTTTTAATGAATATTTTTTTTTTCTAATTTTTTAAGTGGACACTTCCTGAAAAATAGATTTTTGGCCATGCTACACCTACAAATTTTGGATAATTGAAAATTTTTATTTATTTTTTTAAATTTGTAAAGTGGAGTCTAGTTTCTAAGAATATAATTTATTTGAAATTTTGATGAACGGTTAATTTATAATGAAAAAACACCAAACACTACTTTTTACCAAAAAAGAGACACATAAACAAAATAAATTATAGATGTTCAAAGGCTTAACATTGTCAAAAAGTGAAAAAAAAACATCATTGGATAGCTAAGAGAGAACCTAACATTACCCAGGTGTTTGATTTGTTTGACATTGAAACACGTGCAATCCTGATGGTGACAATGAACCTAATTATGTGAAATATTGTAGAATTTGCAAAAACACATCATTATTCATTAGGAAGGCTCTCCAAGCCTTTGGGTTGGTATTCCAAAGAAAATACCAAGCCTAAGTCTTGGGGATTCCCAAAGCAAGATATAACACGAGTGCGTTATATCTTAGTTTTGACATGGTTTTTTGTGTTTGTGCGGGACATGTCTAGCAAGACATAACGTGAGCATGGTATAATGTGCTCGCGTTATGTATTGCTTTATGTTAAATGCTAGTCTTTTGAATGTATGTTTATATAGTTGTGTGTTTGTATGTACATATATTCTTGTATGCCATGTATGTATGTATGTATGCATGCTTGTATGTATGTGTGTGTGTATGCTTGTATGT
Organism: Sequoia sempervirens; assembly: GCA_007258455.2. NCBI lineage: Eukaryota > Viridiplantae > Streptophyta > Pinopsida > Cupressales > Cupressaceae > Sequoia > Sequoia sempervirens. The sequence goes on from VDFB02379711.1 coordinate 43,633,971, forward strand.
ATGTATCAATACATGTATGTATGTATTCCTATATATATGTAAGATTGTATCTACACATGTACATGTATGCTTGTATGTATGTAGGATCATATATACATATGTATTATGCTTATATGTATGTATGTATGTATGTATGTATGTATGTATGTATGTATTTATGTATGTCTTTAGAAGGAGGGAGAATTTTAAGAGAGAGAGAGAGTTAGAGAGGTAGTGAGAGAGAGTCTAAGAGAGAGGGAGTGGGAGAGAAGGGGTTGGAGTGAGAGGGACTTAACTAGGTATGGTGTGAGTGACAGAGGGAGAGAGAGAGAGAGGGGGGGGAGAGAGAGAGGGAGAGAGAAAGAGAGTTATGTAGGTAGGGTGCCAAAGTGAGAGACTTGAGAGTGTGATGGGGGGTGAGAGGGAGAGACTTGAGAGATAGGTAGTGAGAGGGAGTATGAGAGAGGAGTGTGAGAGTGAGAGACCTGAGAGAGGGAGAGGGTACATGGGAGAGAGTGACTTGAGAAAGGGAGAGATAGAAGGGGGTGGAGTGAGAGGAACTTATCTAGGTAGGGTGGGAGGGATTGATAGCGAGAGGGGGGAGAGAGAAAGAGAGAGTTACCTAGGTAGGGTGCTAGAGGGAGAGACTTGAGAGAGAGAGGGGTGGGAGGGAGAGACTTGAGAGAGAGGGAGAGAG
>VDFB02379711.1:43634746-43877489 GCA_007258455.2 Sequoia sempervirens
GCGATTTAAAATAGAACTTTCTTAAAAATTAGTAACTACTTCAGTTGTGCATTGCTTACATACTATTGCTTCTATCCACCTAATACTGTAATTAGTAGTGGTAATAATGTACTTGTGTCCCGCAGACGATGGAGGGCTTACCGGATCGATGAAGTCGAGACCCCATTATGCAAACGACCTTACCTCCAACACAGGCTGCAATGGGACATCATTCTTTTCCCTGGTGGCAGCGATCTGACATGTGTGACATGAACGAACATGGCAATGGGCATCCTTGAAGACGGTTGGCCAATAATACCCTGCTCTCAATATCTGATGTGCTATAGAATAACCAAAACCATGGCCCATGCCAAATTTGTTGTGGAACTCTCTTAAGACTCGATCTGCTTCTTCCTTGCCAAGGCATCTTAATTAAATGCCTTCATAATTCTTCTTGTAGAGAATGGAACCCTGCAGCATGTAGCCATTGCTTTTCAATCTCAGGGCCCACTTTTGGACTCCTTGTAGGTGTGGCAGACACTTATGGTTCAGCAAATAATAGATGACATTCTGGTACCACTCTCCGGGGGAGACATCCTCAAGCTAGTAATGCTTCATGGTGAATTCGGGTCCAGCTTCTGTAGCTGTTTTGATAATCATGCGGGTGAGTGCCTATCCTCTCACTAGTTTCATCGGTTGGATCTCCATGTCATATTTTTGGAGCAGGGTGACCCATTTAGCTCTTCATTCACCCAATTCATTTTGCATGAGTAGTGTTTTTACTGATGGGTCGGGGACAATGGAAAACACCTTATTGCATAAGATATAGTGCCTAAATTTTTTTACTCCTTTGATGAGGGCATATGCCTACTTTTCAATGTTGTGATATCGCAATTCAGCATCCTTGAGGGGAGCACTCATAAAGGTGACCAGATGCTCATTTCCTTCATCGTCCTTCTGGGTCAACATGCTAGCACAGGAATGCTCTGAAGCAAATGAGTAGATGTAGAAAGACTTCAGATAATCTGGGCTAACTAACACAGGCACCTCAGCGATGGCCCATTTAATTTCTTCAAAAGATTGTTTGGTATCAGGTGTCCATTCAACTTTGGCGTCTTGTTTCAACATATCATTGAGAGGTTTAACAATCTCCGTGAAACCTGTGATGAATTTTCGGATGAAGTTGATCTTTCCAAAGAAAGATTTTAATTCTTTCTTGCTTCCTGGGGGCATGATTTTGAGTAAGGACTCGATATGTTCGGGGTCTATGGAGATTCCCTATTTTGAAATGATATGCCCGAGCAATCTGCCTTCAGTCACCCTGAAAATGCACTTCTTGGGGTTAAGGGAAACCCCGAACTCCCTACATCTCTAAAATATCTTGCATAAATCGGAGACGTGATCACCCCACCTTTTAGAAAACATGTTCAAATCATCCATGTAGATTATTATGCATTTTCCAATTAGGTCTTTGAAGGTGATATCCATGGCGCGTTGGAAGGTGGCATCGACGTTGATGAGCCCAAAAGGCATTCTTCTATATGCGAACGTCTCCCACTTAGTGGTGAACGTCGTTTTGTGATGATCCTCATACTGTACCATTACCTGGTTGTACCCGGAGTATCCATCGAGGGAAGACATCATTTGGGAGCCGTTGACGATCTGTAGCACCTCATCCAATGAAGGTACTGGATAGTTGTCTTTCTTTGAGGCGCGGTTCAGATTGCGAAAATCTACACACAATCTAATCTCCCCATTCTTTTTTTTGACTGGGACCAAATTGGCCACCCATGTGGAATGCCTAACCAGAAAAATGATTCTCGCTGAGAGCAACTTTTATACCTCTTTATAAACGATAGGTTCCTCTTTATAAACGATAGGTTCCAACAAGGCATTGATAGGGCGTTGCCACTAGTAGAATGGCCTCACCTCCATCTTAAGAGGGATGGTGTGTGTAATGACAGAAGTGTCATATATTTTTAAATCTTCATAGCTTCATGCCACCACATCATGGTACCTCCGCAATGCCTCCGTGATTCCCTTCTTTTCCTCTGGTGTGCACACCTTGTCGATAAAAACATTCCTGATCTCCTCGGCTGTCCCAAGGTTGTGAGTATCGCACTGGTTGCTTATCGCATCCTTTTTCGTTTGTTGATTCTAGTCCCTGATCTGATCCAAGTCAAATATGTGTTCTAACTGAACCATGCCTCTGGGGATCGTGTTGGTTTTTAGGTTAATAACCCCTTCTATGTCCAGTTCAACTTCCTGTGGATCAGCTTCATCAATTACTTGAGTTGTGAAGACATCAGAATTTGTGATGAATTGAAGGATATATTTGTCATCATTGAAGACTTGCAAGTGGGTAACATTATCTAGGACCGACAGTGTGGATGTTAGCTCAACAGTGAATTTCTTGAGCCCAGACAGAGAGAGGGTTTCTAGAGTGCAGGCCGCTTGAGCCAAGACATCAGCCGTACAATTTTTGAGCACGAGGGATCAATTGTATATTGAATGCATCTAATCCCTCCAAGAGATCCCAAACCCTATGTTTGTAGTTTGTAAGTCTTTGATCATGACAGGAATACAACTTCCTGAACTGTTTAACCACGAGCTCAAAATCCCTGAAAACTTGCAACATTTTTATATTTTTCTTCAAGGCCATGAGAAGGCCAAGGACTAAGACCTCATATTCTGCTATATTATTGGTGCAATAGAACTGCAATCTGTGGGCAGCTAGAAATGTCTTACCCGTTGGACTGATGAGTTTGAACCCAACTCCAGCTCCTTACTTGGACTTGGATCCATCGAATTAGAGCATCCAACACGCGGAGGGTTCTTTATCTTCGGGTCTGATTAAGATTCTATTTCCTTTCAGCTGGATGGCTAGCCCTATGACCTTAGGGGAATTTTCTGGTTTGATGTATTGATCAATAGGTGGTTCTGTCGGTGCCTTCTTTGGTGTTTCTATTTGAGGAGCAGCTACTTTTTTAATATGTGCAACTGCTGCTTGGCACTTAGCAACAATCAAACTCGGAGTGGGCAACATTGTGAACCCTGCACCAGTTTGGTAACAAGAGATCCTATAAATTCATTCGGGCCCCTAGGCTGAGCTAATCCCTTGCACACTTTTCAATGAACTCCTAGAAACCACTGAGTAGTCCCTAGTTGTCATCCTTATCAAACTCGTCATCAGCTTCTATCGATATTTTTGTGTCTGGGGGAATTTGTGCAGAATCAGTCGAAGGACTACACAACACTAATAACACTTCATCCACACATTCTTCCTGAAGCCCAACCTCATTTTGGTAGGTGAAAGGGTGGTAATTCCCTAGGTTAGTCTTGGTAAACAACACCTCATTGATATTATTGTACTATGTAATCATATATTTCATACAGGGTTCATGGTCAATATGGATTTGATTTGGCAGCCCTTTCTATGGTAGCCACATATGAGAAAGGTCTGTGGTGGTGTATCCATTTAGTGCCCTAGTGAATTCCCTTCCCAAGATGATTCCATATGCATCGAGAATGTCAGCCACTTGAATATTAATGACCTGTTGTATTTGCGAGTCTATAGCAATCTGCATCGGGATACAGTTTATTTCTCCTACAATGTTGATCTTTGTTTTTTCCAGCTGGGTCACCTTCCTTCTTGAAGGCGTGGGAGTGATGCCAAGAGCCTTGCATACTGCTAAGGGCATGACATTGGCAGACACTCCTAAATCGAGCAGGCAGTTATGCAGGGTCTTCCCAAAGATCCTAATGGTGGTCAGGAAAGGGGGAGTTTTTGGTCTCCTGTGGAAGATGGCCGTAGGCGTGTCCATGTGAGCTATCTGACCTTTGTTCTTATCATTACCCATATCCCTGCTCTGCCTAAATAGCTGGTCCTTGAAAATCTTCCTATTAGCCTGCTTTGGTTCCCTTTCGATTTGTTTACTCGCAAGTTGATTTTCAGGGATATCTTTTCTTTTCCCAGTATTATCCTATATCTCTGGTTCCTTCCTAGGCTCTTCAAAGGTAACTCTTTTGGTAGATGTTTCTGGAGTCATACTGGAGGATGGAGTCCCATTAAGAACCCTAAAGAAGGCATGTCTTACAGCAGGGACTTTGAGTAATTTGAAGGCTGACAAGCTGATTTTTACCTTCTTGAACTCTTCTGCTACATATTCACCCATTTGCTCAATTTCTAAACTAAAAGCTTAGCCTATGGCAGAATTAGGAGGTTGGACCTTCGTTTGACTAGACAGAGTTTGGGATTGGCCTTGAGGCTAATTTTGTGACTAGTTTTGAGATCTATTCTTGTTGAGGTATTGGGTAGGTATATGAAGAAGTCCAGGGTTATTGCTGGCATTAGGATCAGGCGGAGTGGTGAAATTGTTTGGCAGGGTAGAGGTTGTAAAGGGTCCGCCCGCCTGTCTATTCCTAAGGAAGTAAGGAGTCAACCTTTGATGGAACATGTGGACCTCATCTACAAATGGCTCTTCTTCATCTACCAGACCATTATCTACTGAATCAAAGAGCTGAGCCAGAGTTTGTTCATTACTTACCTCTTGTACTTCTTCACCCTCAACAGGGGCAGGCTCGACTTCGGGCTCATTGTGGTCACCTCGCAGAAACAGCGCTTGATTAACCATGAGACATGAGGAATCATATGGCTCGAATGGGATGATGTCCCTACAACCCGCATTGTCTACTGCATTCTGCACTTCCACCTGGAATATTTCTGTCACTGTCTGGAACTCAGGACAATCCAACTCGGAATGCTGGTTTTATGCATTTGACACCATCCGAACAAGGCTGCCTCGGCAAGGTATACTTTGCTAGTCATTTTTTCATTGCTCTACGGTTTATCAAAAAGCATAGGGACTCCTCCATTATTGGGCCTAGTGTTCCATGTGCGATTCTACTTCTGAGGTCTCCTTTTTGCATTCTAATTGGCACTTTGGCCCCTATCATAGTTCTGCCCAAAGGAAGTGCCTACTTCTTGATTATCCCTGCTATCCCTATTGTCTCGATTGTCCCAGTTAAGATTAGCCTGGAAATTATGCTGGGAGGCCTGTAACTGGTTATTCTAATTTTTTAGGTGCATCATTTCCATGGATATTTTCTTTATCATCTCAGTTAGCTCCTCTAACTTGTCTTTCTCGGTCCCGTTCCCAGGCGACAGTGCTAGATTTTGGAGAAAAACGGGCGGGGCTGCCAGATGATTCTGATAAGCTGGAGGAAATTATGGTTCTGACAGGTACAATGGGGCCTGGGGCTGCTAAGAATACGCCTGTTGTTGTGGAGCAGCCTGAGAATAGTTATACTACTACTAGGGCTACGAATAGGAAGGTGCGGGAGTAGCATAATTCAATGGCTGCCCTAGATGTGGTACTATAGGTAATTGAGGTACTTGGTTCATAAGAGGGGTTTGATGAGCAAACGCCTAATTAAGCCCCTGAATCTGCACTGGGTGAGCTACTGGCCCCAAAGAAGGCAGCGGGTCAGAGATATTCTGCCCCAAGTCTGCACTGGCAACAATAGCCTCCTTTAGGCCACCACCAATGAAGTGGGCGGCGGTTGCATCCTTTTCACCAAAGCTAAAGTGAGGTTGTCCAATGCTGCATAGTAGACTAGGAGAGCCACAACATCATTATGAAGGTACGGGTCTTGAAGCCTTGTGTAGGCCCAATGAAAGCAGTCGTTGAAGGAGCCAATAGGTTCGTTGACTTCCCTTCTGACAGACATGAACTATTGGTAAAGCTCCGAAGGGCTAATGGGGATCTTGTATTTTTGTAGGAAGCTATTCTTTATTAGAGTCCACGAGGTAATGGATCCCCTTGGCAGATTGATGTACCAATAGAAAGCTTCTTCCCCCAACGAATGTAGAAATAGGCGGCACGCAACGTCCTCATGGTCAACTTGAATTTCGGTAATCATTGTCTCAAATATTTTGATATGCTCCTCAACTGTTCTTTGTAGGTCGTGCGGATCGAACTTCGAACAAAAGCCCTCCAGATTCTTGGGCATATCATTGTAAGCAACGAAATGTATCAGCGAAGGGTTATGTGCTTACCAAGCCATGGAGGGCAGCGGAGGTGGTATCTGCTATTGGAAAACGACAAATCGAGGCTGTATCTATAATACAATAGCAATCTAGGACTGCACTTGAGCTGCGAATGACTGGACTATACCCTGGGCTGGAAGGGCCAGGAGAGGAGCAATCCCTTGGCTATTAGAGACAGGAGGTGCAAATGTAGTTTGAGATGGTTGGGTGGAAGACGAAGGCCAGCCAAATGAAGGTGAGGGTAGAATGGGGGGGGATGGAATGGAGGAGGAGGAAGAGGCAATGCTACTTCCTTTAGCCTACTTTGCCCTTGTAGGAGGTTGCAATTCTTCAAATTCTCCCTTGTTTGGTGTTGACCGTAGAACTCTTTGAAATCTTTCCAGGGAGAATGATTCGATTCGATCTAGCTTCACTTTTAACCCTTAACTTGGTGTCTCCATCGTCAGGCCCTCCTTCTAGCGCTAGTTCTGTTGATGTATTTTTTATGCACTTTTCAACACAGGCAGTGTGTAGGTGCACTACCTCTCTTAAAAGACAATATTCCACAATCAGATTGCAGAACACTATCCCAAGGTCTCTAATGTCAGGTCTTGACAGTGCTTGGAATATCTTAGTTGTTTTATGTGATTTCTGGAATCACAAGGCGGTCTTACGGATGGGTTACAAAGCATGGAAGTCGGATTTTGAAATAGAGTTTTTAAGATGGAAAGTTGTTATCCATTGGCTGTAGGTTCAAACAATAGTCTTGGACTCCATTTTGTTGTTGGATTTGGCTTTACAATATGCAATGAACCTTAGCATAGATCAGTTATTAAAAAAAAGGAAAGAAGGCAAAGGAGAGGGAAAGTTCCTAAGTCTGCAACTAACTGCGAATAGTGATAATGGAGTTCCCGCAATGGAAAACTTCTCAAAACAATATCCCACTTAACCAGAGATTTCACAGTATCATGGAAATTGTGCTATCTTCTAAGGTCTGCAGATACTTTGTCCTTCACTCACCATGTACATGCATGAATCAAAGATAAATGTTTTGGAGCAGCTTTGAATTCAAGTCCATACTAACTTTGCATAGCTATCTACCATCAACAAACAACAAAAAGTATGGACAAAGAAGTCATCAACATGGTAGGAATTTTCATAATCACAGAAAAGCATTCCTAAAATCTATCCAAAGCAAGAGAACAGTTAACTAAAACAACAATAAAACCTAAGTTAAACATCTAACATTGGAGATTGAATCAAGTAACATGAGAGAAAATAAGAAAATACACCAAATCAATGCCTTTCCCTTATAAATTTATGCAGCATGTCTTTAAAACAACTCAACTCTCTTTGAAAATGAGAGGACAACCCCCTATTTATAGTGCCCAAAAGATTCAATGAATGGCCAAAATCAATTCTTATTGTGTGGCCAAGATTCATTACAAAATAGGGTTTCACCTACCCCCCAATATATCACAATTTAAAATTACATTTTGTCTCTTTCCTATTTCATCCTCTTGTTGATGGCACTGTAGCTCTTTGTCCTTTAGCCAATTGTTGTTTTTACTATAGCTACTCTTCAGGGAGCTCTTCATCTTTGACAGGGTTGTCCTCCTGCCCCTTGGAAGCTGTGTATTCTATGAACTTGAGGATGACTATCTGGAGCTTGTCTATTTCGATGATTTCATATCACAGTGCCTGGTAGCTCCATTCCTTGGCATTATCCTCTAGCCTTTTCCAATCCTCATCATACTTTGCGCCTTGGTCTCTGAACAACTCCAACTGATCGAAGGCGTGGACAGCAAAACTCAGGAATTCCATTGTGATTTCACCAACCATCCCGTCCCTCATTTTTTCCTGGAAGTAGGGTTTTATCTTTTCAGGATCCATTTGTATAGTGGGCATGTCGTAGTCGATCATCAAATTTTATTTTTTCCCTAATTTCTTTGATCCATTCAATGTCTGGTTCTACCTTGCTCATGATTTGCTCCAACCTCTCCTTCTGGTTGTCAAAGTCTCGGCGCCACACATCCATCAGCTAGTGATCTTCTTTCTTAAATGTAAGCTTCTTCTCCCACGTGGCTTTAGGCAACTGAAGGATAGCCTTGATCCTTGGAAAGGTAGAGTCGTAGGTTGCAGGGAAATCGGTGTAGAGCTTCCTTGTGCTCTTCAGAGACTGGATCAGGTCCAAGAACTTGTTGGTTATTCACACAACCTAGCTAATTCCCATGTTTCTGACGTATGAGATTTGTCAGAACTAGTCCTCTGTGGTCTTCTCCAAGTTCTTTCTTTTTCCATCTTATCAATTTGCTCTTTGGAAAGCAGCTGAGGTGCGGCTGTGGATGTGGAAGGTAGGTCGTCTACTGAAGACCATTACTGTATGTAATCTGTTAAGGCCGCGACCTGTGCCTTGAGCTCATCCTTCGAGATTTTATCTTGCTTTATCAGATGCACCACTGTAGCCACTGACTCCTCAAGGTGCCCGACTTTCTGCTCTCTGGTGGCAGTTCTCAAGTCGATGGTGGAGATGTTATAACTCACCCCAGCCTGGCCAATCGTAGGCGTTGCTATTTGGGCTGCTCGAGACTTGGAAGCATCCATCGTTACTTTGGATCGGACCTTGGGCTTCTTCTCCTTCTTCGTCGTCATTTGGGCTCAAGCCAAGATGGCCTCCAACCTTGCCCTTGGGTCCTTCAACACAGGGGTTTTTCTTTCAAGTTACCTCTCCAACCACTCGGGTAGAACAAATTTTCCCTTGGGTGAATCGTGGTCACCTTCACCCTTCTCAATCAAGGCAAAGATTTCTGCTCCTTTTCCCTCTGGGGATTTTCCTTTCTCTTTGGCAGCATCTTCCTCCTCCTCATCAGAGTCATGGATGAATAGAAGGCATTTGATAGGAAGCCCAGTGGATGGTTGTTGAATGGGACTTTCTTTTCTTGCTATTTCTTCTTCCTTCTTTTCCTCAGTACACTCAGCCTTGGGGCTTCTGACAACATGTGTTTCACCCTCAATTAAATCCTTTCGCTGGTGTTCTTTTGGTGGCTGCCCTTCTTCATCATGGGGTGACCCCTCTGCCTCTGCCCCAATGTCTTTCAGCTGTTGTGCCATTTCCTCCTCAAGGTCATCATCAAAGGTTTGTATTATTTCCTTAGCACTAGAGCCATCTTCTTTGTCCCCACTCTCGGAAGAGCCCGTTTCTTCGTCCTCATAAGCCACCCTGTCGATGGTTCGGTGTTCATACTCCAGGTGCTCATGGTACTCATCAGCCTCTTCCTCAACATGCTTCAAGGCCTCCTACTCAAATTCCTCCCACTCCTTAGAGATTAGCATGGTGGCCCCCATTGTCGGTGGCCCTGTCAGTGGTTGTGAAGGTTGAGCAGTAGCCAGGACTTGCGCAAGGGCTACTTGGAGAGTCAGATCCATTAAGATCTGGGAGAGCTTTGGGGGAGGTTCTGCATGTGCCTTCAAAGAGCCTCTGGCATAGTGGCAGTGGGAATAGGTGTAGTTATTGTTGCCAAAGGGAGTGATGTGATTGGTGACATAGTAGCAGAGGAAGAGGGAGAAGTCATGGCGGAAGAGGAGTCAATAACTATCATAGATTCGGCCAGAGGTGAAGGAGCAAGATGGATGGAAATGTCCACCGCCGGTTAGGATGCAATAACCATAGCCAAGGAGGTGGGTGGTGCAATAGGAGGGGCAGGGAGAGCTAAGTGACGCTCCAATTGACCCGTACCTTTTGCTTCCTTCTCTTCGGCTGAAGGTTGTTCCATAGCACTCCCTGCCTGTTTGAGCCTTTTGGGAGGTGAGCCTCCCATTTCTTTCTATGTATAGGCCTTGGGGTCAGGAGACTGCTCGGTTTCTGTTTCTTTTCTTTTTTTGGATCTGGTGACCAGAGGAAACTTGGAGGTCCCTCTAGTTGAAGTGGTGGTAACAACATCCTCTGTGGCACCCGGTTCACTTTTGAGCCCTTCATAAGTCAAGATTACTCCTTATTGATTTAAATGAGCCACCTGTCCATCGATCCACTCCTTGGTGCGGGCCAAGATTGGCTGGGTTATGGTATCTAGGTCATCGACTTCCTATTCGTCCCAATCAATTGATGGTATTGGCAGATTGGCGACTGCAGGGTACCTGGGATGCATGATAGTGGCCTCATCCTCCTCGACTTGGTCTGGTACGGGGAATGGCTGCACCCTTCTTATGAACTATACAATCATTCACATGTAGTGCCTTGCATGCACTTCCTTATCATCCTGGAAGTCGGCCTAGAAATCCTCAATGTGGTGGAGATGGGCATATGCCGGCCCTAGCACTTTCTTGACATGGCCATGCAGGTCCATCTATGGGCAAGCAGTGTTTAGGTAGAAATGGTAATCCTTCAACTCCTCAGAGTTACTAGTACACTGGGAAGTTTGTAGTTGGTACATGCCCTGGCCAAGGGTCATGGGATAGGAGATCCCCACTATGTGTTTGCTGCTGAAGATTTTCTGTAGTTGTTGGAGTTGCCGAGAAAGCTCCAAGAGGATGATTTGGTCATTGGGGTATCGGGGTAGCCTATTTTGCCTTTCGGTGAAGCCCTGAGCATGGATGTACGTAAACTTTGGGTATTGGATGTAGAGAAAGGCATACTATTTCAAAATCACCCTGGCACTATGGGAGACCCTCTTCTCAAAGTCTCTGGTGATTATTCTGATAATATGGCCGATGAATGCATCATTTACTCTGTAGTAATCCCTTTTGAAGTTCCGGTACTGGAGCTGCAGATATCTATCATAGGCTTTGAGTCCTCACTTCTACTCCTGATCGGGTGTCACAAATAACCCACTAAACTGTCTCCAATCTGCCAAGGAATAAACAAGATATGAAGTCATATAAAATTTGGAGCTCTTCTTTATGTTGATAAACTACTCATGGAAGCAGTTGCTTATGATTCATTTCCAGTAGAACGAAGCCTTTGTTGTGACTTCCTTGTTTCCACGTAGGATCTGCTCAATGAAGTATGCCATCCATTCTTGAAAGTAGGCGGCCGCAGGAAGACCCATGGTCCTGCTCAACATGGTCACCAGGTCATGGTAATCTTCGTGGAAATCATTGCGGAAGAGTTCCCGAGGAACTTTCGTAGCGCTGCCCCATCTTTTCTTACGCCAATGTAGATTTATTGACTTCTTACAGCCACCTAGATTATCATCCCATGCCGCCTGCCATTCTTCTAATGTGGGGACTTCCATCTGTTGAAATGTAGGAATATGGAAGGTCTTCGTAATCCCCTCAGGCGACATTTTAGCAAGAATGTTGCCCTCTTTATCAACGATTATCCTTGTGTTAGTTTGATATGCCTCCCAACAAGCCATGACCAACTTGGGGGCCACGAGGGATGGAGGGAATCCAGCAGCCTTAGCTATTCCACTCTGTCTTATCAATCTTGCATTCTTTGTTTTCAGGTTGACGATGACCCTTTGTGTGAATTCATCAATGTCCACCTGGCCTATGTTGGTGTCAGTGATCTCCTTCCAATCCATGGTGACTTTTGAGTGGAGCGGCTCACCCTAGAATTGGTACTTCATCTAGTCCTTGTCTTCCTTACCTCAGGGGGTCCTTCCTAACTTCTTCCCCTTGTCCTTTTCAATAGATGCCCCTGAAGGTCCTACACCTGGTTCCATATATTCTGCAAACAAGGGCTTAGTCAGCACAATGGATCACAAAAGCATTCATGTTAGCTAATACGTTGAAAACAATATTTATTTCAAACAATCAATTAAGCATATCATGACCTTTTATACTCAGATGTTATTTGATCTTTTGATTAAGAGCATTTGGGCAGTTCAGGCCTAGAGGGCTAGACTTCCTCAGCAGGAATGCTGTTTGGAAGGGAAAACACGGCGGAGGGCTCCCAGAGACACTCTTTGGTCAAATTCTAGTATTGTAAGAGGTCTATAATAAAGAGGGCCAAAATTTAAGCATGTGGGCCGAAGTTGGATTTTAGATTTGGGCTCGTTTGGATCGATTTAAGAGAACTCAGAAGTCCTGGGCTAGAGAGCTATTGGGAGATAGCAGTTTGGAACAGTAGACAGCAAACGGAAATCCAGAGACAGAACTCTGGAGTCTGGGTCCCGGCGGGCTGAAGGGCGACCGACAGTATGTCATTTTACTTGTGAGGGTTTGGGTTGGCGACACCAGAGAGGTGCTTGAACTTCGCCGTTTGGGACGGCAAACATCAGACAAAAGTCTGGAAGGAGCAGCTTGGCAGCAAGGGCTCGGCGGTGCAAGATTTGGCTTCGAGTTCAGCGGCGATTGAGAGGGTGGAGCCCGGGGCTTGGAGGGACAGGGCAAGAATTCCGTTTGGAATGGTAGGCGAGGGAAGGATTCCTGATCGTCAGAGCCCAATCAAGGGGAGGGCGTTAGTTGTTCATGCGACATCTAGCGGTAGAGGGGAGTTCGGAGCCCGACGATCAAAAAGACGAGGTGAAATTGCCAAGAAAAAGGGTGTTGTTTGAGGTTCTAGCGGTGGACGAATATCTCCTTAATGGCGGAAGGAAGGCGGACGTCTGGACACTGAGGCCCGAGAGATCCGAAGGACGCTGGTCCAAGTAGAAATCCAACAGCGGGAAGAAGGGTGGGGCTCGGAGCACGGAGGGGCCGAAAGAGTTCGCCATGAGGATGGCTAATAAAGAGGCAGATAAAGAGGCATCAGCAAACAAGAAGGCAGAGTCCGCAGTTCGGGATGCCAGGCGAGATTCGCCATGGAGGACAGCGACGCACCTGCGGAACCCTAGAAGTGGAACCCCAGGGTCCTGGGCCCAAGAGACCCGAAGGGTGTTTTCCCAGTTTGAAGTTCCCACGGTGAGGAGAAGGACGGGCTCAGGCAGTCGGGAGGTTGGAAAGAGTTTTCAATTTTGTCACGACAGCATCCATGTTGACTTCCGAATGGGGAAGTCTGACGGGACTGGCCCGAAAGGTGATATTGCCGCTGGAATTTTTGTTCATAGTTTAACACATACGACGAAGGTAGGTCCCGGGGATGAAGAGGAAGTTTTCCCTGTGCGAAGAATAGTCGCGGCAAGGAGAAACTCTGGATTGGTCAAGGGGGCATCCTAGAAGGTTTCTCTAGTTTTCAATAGGTGGGTTTTGTGCGCGACTTCATATTTTATCATTTTCACACCTTCTTAATGTTTGCTACTTATTTAAATATTTAGAAATCACAAAAACACGCTCGGGGGGGCGAACGAATGACCTACATTGAACACATGATGCGGGGAGATGTGGGATCCACTTACGATTGATGCAATGACGCTGAGGGTGATGTACGCAAAGGTGTCGAAGATGGTGGGCTCCTCGATGAAATTCTCTAATCACTCTGCAATCCTGTCAAATGATAATGATGAGTCAGAGTGGGTATTTTATACCCCTAACTGCCATTAATGATCGTATTAAATGTAGGTATGACCGCGCAAAAGGTTGGTGAGTTTGAATGTCAGCAATGGTGGCGGGAGACCCGGGGCCCGAAGGCTAGGGAGATGCAGGACAAGGGCCGTTGTGAATATTTCGGGTCAGATGGGACGGTGGCGGCAAAGAGCGGTTCAGGGCCTGGAGGGTGGAGTTCCACCAAAGATCCGTTGTCAGGGATAGCGGAACCATCATGGAATTCCAGACTCTGAATTTTGGATGATCGGGCCCATGGCACCCGATGGCAGTCTGGGTCTCCCGCATAATTTGGTCAGAAAATATGGTGGTGGGAACCAGGAGGCGGGACACCGCCAAAGGTTCGCCGTCAAGCAACGGCGAAGCACAGTCGGAACCCCGGAAGCGGAACTCTGGGGTTTGGGATCTAGAATGTAGGATGCCGTTGGAGATTTTCCACAAGAATTTTAGTAAACAACAAACGGGGAATCAGACCCCTAGGTCTGGGAGGACGCGAAGCAAACGCCGCTGGAAACAACGGGTTCAGCGGTGAAACCCAGCGAGGGAATCCCAGACGCCAGGGCTCGGAAGGGCCCGGGGCCATTGGCAGGGTCAAACTGCCAGGGTGACTCTGGGAGGCACCAGAACACAACAAAATTAAAGGGGGAGGGCATGGTCAAATCATGGTGGGACTTTAAAGCAATATTGACCATGTGAGACACCAAAAAAGGGGCACGCAAAATGAGGCAGCAACGAAACAACCCGACAAGGTGAAAGAAAAGAGGGTCCCCATTCCGAACGGGGCATGTGTGCTAAGGGCACAATAGTAGTGAGTGAGTGAGAGACTTGAGAGAGGGAGAGGGGGTATGAGGGAGAAACTTGAGAGAGAGGGAGGGAGGGAGTGGGAGATAAATATAGGGTAGAGGATAGAGGGATTAAGGGTTTAAGGGTAGAGGGTAGAGGATTTAAGTGTTAAGGGTAGAGGGTAGAGGGTTAAGGATAGAGGGGAGAGAGATAGGAGTGAGTAAGTGAGAGAGAGAGACTTGAGAGAGGGAGAGGGGGTAGGAGGGAGAGAATTGAGAGAGAGAGAGGGAGGGAGTGGGAAAGATATAGAGGGTAGAGGGTAGATGGTTGAGAATTGAAGGTATGGGGTTGAGGGATGAGGGTTGAGGGTTTAGGGTTTGAGGCTATAGGTTTTAGGGTTTAGGGTTGAGGGCATAGGGTTGAGGGTTTAAGGGTAGAGGGATTGATGGTTCTGGGTTGAGGGTAGAGGGTAGAGAGAAAGAGAGAGAAAATAAACCTATTAAAATTAACTTTCTCATATAGAGGGTAGAGGGTAGAAGGTTTAAGGGTTTAGGGTTTAGGGTTGAGGGTAGAGGGTTTAGGGTTTGAGGCTATAGGTTTTAGGGTTTAGGGTTGAGGGTAGAGGGTTGAGGGTTTAAGGGTAGAGGGATTGATGGTTGTGGGTTGAGGGTAGAGCGTAGAGAGAAAGAGAGAGAAAAGAAACCTATTAAAATTAACTTTCTCATAATGCGAGCACATTTTAAACTAGTAGAGATATGGGCATTCTTTTAGCAAGATATAACACACTTGTGTTATAGTGCAAGCACATTTTGTCTTGCTCTAAAAATGGTAAAAAAATAAATATACCTGTGATCTCAAGGCCCACATTATACATATTCTTCCGGTTCTACACATGCTCCAACATAAAAAAAACATTTTGATTATTTTGTGAAATTTTCATGAATGTTTTTCACATTCCACCACCTTTTTCATCATCTTTCGACCATCTTTGCATGAAATAACAGAGTTTTCACGTTGAAAGGCATGTAATATCAATTCATGTTTGAATTCCATTCAAGTGATATATAATTGAATTTTGGAGGGGGATAATCTTTTGAAAAAGTCAAATTGTTGAGGAGTTTGAAGAAAGAAGAAGCAAAGGCTACATAATTGGGTAGAACTCCTTCATTTGAAACTCTAGTTTTTTAGGTATGTGAAGTCTTTACACATTTTCTTTCATTCTATTATTGTTTTCTTTCATTTTTTCTATTTTGCATATTCCATGTTGATCATTGTTTTTTTCTTATATTACAACCTTAACTTGTCAATTCACATTTTAAATTACACAATTCTTTACACTTTCCAATTACATTTTTAAACCACATCTCTATGAGGAATTTTGTTAAACAATTGACTTACCTTGTGTTTGAATCCACATTTTTTATACACATATATATGACATAAATTATAAGGAAGTAAAATAATACATCATTTCTCAATCCTTTACTATGGATGTACATACCACTCTCCAAAGCTTTCATTTTGGTATAGGCATGGGGGATGTTGGAAAATGTAGTTGAATTTGGTTTTGCACATACAATTTGCATATGCTTGAAATTTTCTAAAACCTTTTCAATAAATCTATTGCAATTATTATAGTCCATGAGGACATATCTCATTGAGGTATTTTGTTAAACAGTTATACCAAGTAGCTAATTACCTTGTCTATGCTACCAAATTTTCCATACATGTCTCTAAAAAATTGGAATATACTCCTCCCACATTGATAGATCTTTGAATCTACTTTGGTTTTCATCTCTATTTCTAAATTTACCTAATCACTAAACTTACCTCATCACTTATGTTGTGAAATATTTTAAATGTTTGCTTGATAGTCTACCTACAAGGGATTCTAACCCTTCTCTCCAATGTTTCAAAACTCTTTATTCAAGGCTAAGTTAGCAACATGGGGAACGGTGTAGCCTATCTTGCAATCATGGCTCAAAATGGAAGCATGGACAAGGAATTTGAATTGATTGAAAATAATGTTTCCTTATAAATGTATGAAAAATGTGGTAGCATTGACAAGCTAGTGAGCTCACTAGCTTGCCAATTTGGTAGGGTTGATAAGGTAGGGGCAGTGTATGCCTTATAGAAATGGGATCTCACAGTCACCATGAGTCCCCATTTCTATGAGGCATATGCTTCCCCTACCTTGTCAACCCTACCGCATTGGAAATCTAGTGGAGCATTGGCAAGCAAGTGAGCTCACTAGATTGCCAATGCGATAGGGTTGACAAGGTAGGGGCATGATATGCCTCATAGAAATGGGGACTTACGATGATATATATCACCATGAGTCCCCATTTCTATGAGGCATACACTACACCTAACCTGTCAAGTATATCACTATGAGACCCCATTTCTATGAGGCATACACTACCCCTATATTGTCAACCTTACTGCATTAGCAAGCTAGTGACCTCACTATCTTGCCAATGCGGTACAATTGACAAGGTAGGGGCAACGTATGCCTCATAGAAATGGGGTCTCATGGTGATATACATCACCATGAGACCCCATTTCTATGAAGCATACACTACCCCTACCTCTCAACCCTGCCACATCAGCAAGTTAGTGGAGCATTGGCAAGCTAGTGAGCTCACTAAATTGCCAATGTGGTAGGGTTGACAAGGTAGGGGCAGCCTCACTCACTAGCTTGTTAATGTGGTAGGGTTGATAGGGTAGGGGCAACGTATGCCTCACAAAAATGGGGACTCATGGTGATACATCACTGTGAGTCTCTATTTCTATGAGGCATACACTGCCCCTACCCTGTCAACCCTACTACATTGGCAAGCTAGTGAGCTCACTAGCTTGCCAATGCTCCACTAGATTTCCAATGTGGCAGGGTTGACAAGGTAGGGACAACATATGGCTCATAGAAATGTGGTCTCATGGTGATGTACATCACCATGAGACCCCATTTCTATGAGGTGTACACTTCTCCTACCTTGTCAACCCTACCACATTGGCAAGCTAGTGAGCTCACTGGCTTGCCAATTCAGTACATCACTGTGAGACCCCATTTCTATGAGGCATACATCGCCCCTACCTTTTCAACCCTACTACATTAGCAAGTTAGTGGAGCATTGGCAAGCTAGTGAGCTCACTAGCTTGCCAATGTGGTAGGGTTGACAAGGTAGGGGCAGTGTATGCCTCATAGAAATGGGGACTCTACATAACTATGAGTCCCCATTTCTTTGAGGCATACACTACCCCTACCTTGTCAACCCTACCACATTGGCAAGCTAGTGGAGCATTGGCAAGATAGTAATCTCACTAGATTGCCAATGTGGTAGGGTTGACAAAGTAGGGGTAGCGTATGCCTTAGTATATCACCATGAGACCCCATTTCTATGACGCATATGCTACCCCTACCTTGTCAACCCTACCACATAGGCAAGCTAGTGAGCTCACTAGCTTACATCATCATGAAACCCAATTTCTATGAGGCATACACTACCCCTACCTTTTCAACCCTACCACATTAGCAAGCTAGTGATCTCACTAGCTTGTCAATGTGGTACATCACCATGAGACCCCATTTCTATGAGACATACACTGCCCCTACCTTTTCAACCCAACTGTATTGGAAAGCTAGTGAGTGAGCTACTACATCACCATGAGTCCCCATTTCTATGAGGAATATGTTTCCCCTACCTTGTAAACCCTACTACATTGAAAGTTTAGTGAGTGAGCTAGCTTGTCAATGCTCAACTAGCTTGCCAATGCGGTAGGGTTGACAAGGTAGAGGTAGCATATGCCTCATATAAATGGGGTCTCACAGTGATATGTATATCACCGTGAGACCCCATTTATATGAGGCATATGCTACCCCTACCTTACATATCACCATGAGACCCCATTTATATGAGGCATATGCTACCCCTACCTTGTCAACCCTACCGCATTGGCAAGCTAGTGAGCTCACTAGCTTGCCAATGCTCACATTATTTTTCTGATGGAATTCCCTAAAGAAATGTGGTAATGTGGCATGCCATGATTGCAAGATAGGCTCAAAATGGAAGCATGGACAAGGCATTTGAATTTTTTTACAAGCAATTTGAATTCAAATTCCTTTTCCATGTGTTCATTTTGAGCCTATCTTACAATCATGGCATGCCACATTACCACATTTCATTAAGGCACTCCATCAGAAAAATTCATGTGACCTTTTTCTATGCTATAAATACTCTTCTATAGGATGATTGTAATTATTTTGTATGAAGCCTTGAATGACATATATTTCATTTATTTGTATGGATTCATTTTTTAGGAACTAATATTTATCTCACTACCATTCTATAGGTAAAATTATCCACCATGCTGAGGAAACGAACAAGGAATAAACTAATAGACGAATAGTATGAAACCAATAAAGCAAAGGAGAAAGAATAGGTGAGGGAATATCGTGAAAGAAGAAATTGGATACAATTGAAAAAAAAATCCAATTGAAGCAGAACCTCAACCATTAAAAAGAGAAAAGGAATTGCTAGCACAAAGGGAACGAATGGAAAAGCATCATGGTAAGACAAATTCAAATACCACAACTGGAGACACGCCCTCTACCACAAGTGAATACAAAGGGACACCATTAAGCACAAGTGAATATGGAGGGACACCATCTATCACAAGTGAGTATGGAGGGACACCATCTACCGCAAGTGAATATGGTTGGACACCATCCACCACATCTCAAGTTGAGATTACATCATCTCTCGGACTTGATGAAGAAGGTATGCCATCATCCCCATGTGAACCTCAAGGTATGTTTTCTATTCCACACTCGATCGAAGGTACACAATATAGCCCACCTCATTTAAATATTGATTAAATTCCTAATGTTGAGATGTGTGTACTTAGGAGAACACCACCTAGAATTTTGTGTAGAAAGCCAAAGTATTTGATTAATATTGATGAGGATATTTTGCAGCACATGGAAGGTAAGATTCCAACATGCACTTGTAGAAGATATGCTGCTAATATTTGGAAATTATTCTTTGAAAGGATAAATGAGACTGCAAGATGTCAACTATTTGTTGAAATGATGTGGGGTATAAAGTATAGAAATATCATAAAGAATCTTGGGTTGAGAACATCGAATGCTTCAAGTGAAAACACTATTGTGAAGAATCTAATGGATGCTTATGAGAGTGTGGGTAAGACCTCATGCTCAAAGGATAGTAATGTCACTCGACATGTCATTACATTGAATTTGGTAATTTTTAAAGCAAAGAGATCTCATCTAATTAGAAAGATGAGTGAACAATTGAGAATTAATAGAAAAACTTTATCAAGAGTCATTTGAAGGGAACAAAGAATTGAGGGCACCAATTCAAATGAATTATGGGCATTCTTAGGGAGACTGCCACAAAAATATTAAAAAGTTATTGAAGCATTGAGAACACTAATTGAAGAGTATTGGAAGAATAACAAAAGGCCGTCTCTAAATCAAGTGGATGTGGTAAGGAGAATCAATAGTTAGAACCATGAGCCACATCCAAAGCATTTTTTGGAAACGACTCAAACCCAATTTTTTCATAAATTTCAACAAAATTATCCTCAAATTAGTATTTTTCAAAGATATTTTGAAATGATTAATCCTTTTTATGTCAAGATAAATCACACACACACACACACACACACTACTTGTTGTAGACTACATATTGAATTCTCTAACCATTATGTTGTTATCATTCTATATGTTTAGATTTTCATACTAAGAATGTTTTGCAGGACTGTGGCATACAAGTCCCACAAACATCTTCAAGAGAGATCTTATCAAAAAATTTATGTGAAATAGAGGATGGACAAATATTCTATAGGACACTATGCTTGGATGGTTCATGTCAGTGTTGTAGTGGCTTATCCCAGTATGTCAACATATGGAAAGCATAGATGAGGTGGGACAAAAAATAGTAGAGTTTGGGAAGTATAAAATAGTGGCATCTGCTACGAAAAATGGCAATCAAGAAAAAATGTGTGATTTGGTTATTCAGAAGATTCCAGTGTATCAGTTTATGTCCATGTTTTGTGACAATATAGTGTATGAGCATGCAAGGCATACCCATAGAGCCCAATAGTTGGACACACAATTCAAGCTATGCAAGGACACCTTTCCAATTGGCAACATAGTTTCAGTGGTTGACTTTGTAGAGAACTATACTCTACAACCAAAACATGAGGTGCACTCACAATATTACAACTCCACACAGGTTTCAATATTCATGCACATAACATTCATTCATGCAACTGATAGTACAAAGGACCAAAGGAAGGTATTAAGGGAGTATCACTTTTATATTAGTGATGATCACACACATTCTCCAAAGTTTAAGCAGGGTTTCTTCTAGATGTTCTACAATGATTTGGATCAGAGGAGCATAGCATACAGTTGGCATATAATATGGTCAAATAACTATGCACCATAGTTTAAGAACTCACACATGTTCTACTAGTTGTGAAGGATGCATGTCATTACAAGTGTTCAACATATGTGGAACTTTTGTGAAGTTGTGCATGGAAAGGGGGAGCATGATGGTGTAGGAGCATGTGTGCAAAAGAGTATTAGCATGAGAAGAGTTAAAGTATAAAGACAACGAAAAGTTGATAGATGAAAAATTAATTGTCGAGTGGTGTAATGCTTCGATGGGTCTAGGTAATGAAGGTACATCTTTAGTTTGTATATTTTTTTGGTTGATAGATGGTACTAACATTGCACCATATGAGGATTGTTGTACACTAACAAGATCAAGTGAACTACATTCTTTCCTTAGCTCAGATGTAGGTTCATGGAGTATCAATTCATGGAAGATGGCATGCTTTTGTTCTTCATGTACAACGCAAGCTTGGGATGATTTTCAATCAAAGGAGTGGGTTGAGAAATGGTCGTTAAGTTATCTTAGCCCACTTTACACATTTTTCCCTTCGACAACATTGGAACTAACACAGATCATGGATTCATTAGTCGACTTTGACCACATATCAGATCTAGTTCAACCAAGTAATATATTTACTTGCTTAATTTTTGAAATTCCTATTTTTATCTTACTTTGTAGTGTATTTCTAATATTGACTAATTTCAAGAGATTTGTTTCACATATCAATGTAGGGCATGTTTATGCAGTTATTGCAGATAAAGACAATAAATATGGAATAGACTATTACTTGTGTCATTGTGTTGAGGCCAAAAAGAAGTTGGAGGCCCCAATTATAGATGGAGAAAACATCAAATACCTTACAGGATTAGTTGTTGTTACTGGAATGTGGCTTAGAAAGTACCCACATAAGAGTGTTAAATATTGGTTGTTTTAGGACTTTGAGACACATCTAAAAATTCTTCATTACTCAAACCTTGTCATGGAATCCATTGTTCATTTGACCAAATATGGGGGTAGACATTTTAACAATACCTTGTGGAAGGTTCGTGAGTTTGACCATGAGGAGATACTGGACACAATAAAGAGTAGAGAAGACCCAGATGCTTCATTGGATTAATTTGTAAGTATGCACATTAGTTCTTATTAATTTATACTTGTATGCACATTAATTTGTATGATGCCAATGCTATGATTCCAGTGCTATCATCTAATGTTTATATCATCTTCTTTTACTTTTCCTATTTGTAAGTAACCTATTAAAAATTGATTGGTGTCCCCTTGTAGAAAATTCTGATTAATGAGCCATCCAAGAGAATCTCAACCAAAAAAGCAATGCAACATCCTTATTTTGATGATATTAAAAAATCTCAATTATGATTTTAAGCCATTATAAAAGTGTGTGTGAAGCTTTGCGAGGGAATTTCAAGTTATTCATTTGAATTTAACCTTATCATGAGCACCTATGATGTAGACATTATAAGAGTATCTTGAATTTCAAGTTATTTTATTCATGTGAGGTGTTGTGTGCGATAGGTATCTTGGAACTCCCAATGAAGATGTATGACTAGGAGTGACTAAGTTGAGAGATTGGCATGCCTATCCTCAATGGAAGCATCAACATTTATGCCTTGTTGTTCTTGAGTTGGAACCAAATGGTGTGGATTTATTGTCTTTAAGTGCCTTCCATCTATTTTCATTTTATTTCCATTTCAGATGCTCTTTCTTTTTCTTCTTTTACTTTGCCTATTTGTAAGTAAACTACTAAAATTTATGGGTGTGTCCTTGCAAAAAATGCTAATTTATGAGCCATCAAAGAGAATATCAGCCAAAAAAGCAATGCAACGCCCTTATTTTGATGATCTTGAGAAATCTCAATTCTAATTTGAAGCCATTATAAAAGAGCATGTGAAGCTTAGCGAGGGAATCTCAAGTTATTCATTTGAATTTAACCTCATCATGATCACCTATGATGTAGACATTATAAGAGAATCTAGTATGTATGAGTGACATTGTAAGAGATCTGTGAGAACGAAGTACCTAAGGCATTGTGCCTACAAGTACAAACATTTGGGTTTCATAAAGGTGTATGAAGCATATTAGACAATTGTAGAACAAACAGAAGAATTGGGATAGCCAAATAAATCTCATTTTATTGTAAACATCATATTTTAGTATAGTGAGTGTAATAATCATTAATGGTTACTAATCATTCTTTTTCTTCTTTTATTCTCTCCCTATTATAACTAGCACCAATTGACTAACATATTATAAAAACTTCATTTATTAAAATAAATCAACCTAATGATTATATATCAATATCAATATAGCATAGAGTCTATTCAAATAAACAATTGTAATGAGATTTTCTCAAATTTTGAAATTTATTGCCACCCTCAAACATTTGTAATTCATGCAACGCAATCCCTTAATAGTCCAAATTGCAAATGGGCACCAATCTTTGACATCCTATTGCTCAGATACCATGTCAGTTATGGGCATTCCATTTGAGGAATCGAGATCATGTAGGGAACCTCTACAATAACCTCTCTCATTTTTTGTTATCTTGGAGTTGTTTTCTCATGGTGTCCATTTTTCAATTAATGGAAAAAGTGTCAAATGCAAGTAGTGTAAAGTTGCAAAGTGGTACAACTTTCATTCTACAACTCATGTGACCAAATAAACTATTCCAATGCATCTGGATAGGTATGTTTATGCTAGGCATGGTCCTCTTTCTCACCCAAACATGCCAAATCGCTTCGAGCTACATTCAACTGAATCAATCCCTTAAGGGTCCAAAGTACAAAAGGGCAGCAATTTTAACAAGCTATTACTCAAAAATCATGATGCTTACAAATACTTCATCTAAGCCTATGAGATCACATTGGGCCCATCTACAATAACTTCTCTCAATTTTTGTTATCTCGAAGTCATTTTTTCATGGTGTCTAGTTTTCACTTGATGGAAAAAGTGTCAAATGCAAGCAGTGTAAAGTTGCAAAGTGGTGCAACTTTCGTTCTGCAACTCATGTGACCAAGTAGACTATTCCAATACATCTAGATAGGTACGTTTATGCTAGGCATGGTCCTCTTTTGCACCCAAACACATCGAATCACTCTAAGCTACGTTCAATTGTGTCAATCCCTTAAGGGTCCAAAATGTAAAAGGGAAACAGTCTTTGACGAGCTATTACTTAGAAACTATGATGCTTATGAACTCTCCATCTGAGCCTACGGAATTACTTTGGACCCCTCTACAATAACCTATCTCATTTTTTGTTATCTCAGAGTTTTTTTCTGTGGTGTCCAATTTTCACTTGATGGAAAAAATGTCAAATACAAGTACTGTAAAGTTGCAAAGTGGTGCAACTTTCATTCTCCAACTCATGTGATCAAACAAACTATTCCAACACATAGGTATGGGTTTTTTTACACTAGGAATGGTTCTCTTTTGCACCCAAACACACAGAATCACTCTAAGCTACGTTCAATAGGGTCGATCCCTTAAGGGTCCAAAGTGCAAAAGGGCAGCACTCTTTGATGGGCTATTACTTAGAAATAATGAAGCTTAAGAACTCTTTGTCAAAGCCTATGGAATAAAATTGAGCCCCTCTACAATAACCTCTCTCATTTTTTATTATCTTGGAATTTTTTTTACTGTGGTGTCTAGTTTTCACTTGATGGAAAAAGTGTCAAATGCAAGCAGTGTAAAGTTGCAAAGTGGTACAACTTTCGTTCTGCAACTCATGATACCAAACAGACTATTCCAATGGGTTTGGATGGGTATTTTTATGCAATACATTTTCCTCTTTCACACCCAAACACTTAGAATCACTCTGAGCTACGTTCAATCGACTCGATCCCTTAAGGGTCCAAAGTGCAAAAGGGAAGCAATCTTTGATGGGCTATTACTTGGAAACCATGGCACTTATAAACTCTTCTTTAGAGACTAGAGGATTGCATTGGGCCCCTCTTTAATAACCTCTCTTTGTTTTTATTATCTCGGAGTCATTTTCCCATGGTGTCCAGTTTTCACTTGATGGAAAAAGTGTCAAATGCAAGTAGTGCAGAGTTGCAAAGTGGTACAAATTTTATTCTGCAACTCGTGTGACAAAATGAACTATTTCAACATGTTTGGATGGGTACTTTTATGCTAGGAATGGTTCTCTTTCACACCCAAACACACGAAATTTCTCTGAGCTACGTTCAATTGGCTTGATCCCTTAAGGGTCCAAAGTGCAAAAAGGCAACAATCTTTGACGGGCTATTACTCAAAAATCATGATTCTTACGAATTCTCTATCTGAGCCTACAAGATCATGTTGGGCCCCTCTACAATAGTCTCTCTTGGTTTTTGTTATTTCTAAGTCATTTTCTTGTGGTGTACATTTTTCACTTGATAGAAAACGTGTCAAATGCAAGCAGTGTAAAGTTGCAAAGTGGTACAACTGTTGGTCTGCAACTCATGTGACCAAACAAACTATTCGAACACATCTAGATGAGTACGTTTATTCTAGGAATGGTCTTATTTCACACCCAAACACATAGAATCACTCTAAGCTATGTTCAACTGACTCGATCCCTTAAGGGTCCAAAGCGCAAAAGGGAAGCAATCTTTGACAGGATATTACTCAGAAATTTTGATGCTCATAGACTCTTCATCTAAGTGTATGAGATTGCGTTGGACCCTTCTACAATAACCTCTCTTAGTTTTTGTTATCTCAGAGTCTTCTTATGGTTTCATGTTTTCACTTGATGGAAAAAGTGTCAAATGCAAGCAATGTAAAGTTGCAAAGTCCTGTAGCTTTCGTTCTGCAACTCACATGACTAAATAAACTATTCTAATGCATCCCAATAGGTATTTTTATGCTAGGCATGGTCCTCTTTCATACCCAAACATGCCAAATCACTCATAGCTATGTTCAACTAGCTCAATCCCTTATGATGGCATGCAAAGCAATCTAAAAGAGAAACATTCACATGAAAGTTGATAATTCTGTGTTTTCCACACAAAAAACATATCATCATCCTCAAGTATAGAAAGCACAAGACATTTTTTAATTATACTCCTTGCCCTTACAACAATATACAACCAATTGTAGATGCTTACAATGGTGGAACTTGGAAACATTTTATTTTTCCTCAATTAACAACTTTGGTTGTGAAACATTTTTTCATTTACATTTGAAATGATTTTCTATGTTTGAAATTTAGAGTCTAAGAGAAACAAGTGATGCTCTCACATACATTTATTATTTGGTGTGATAAATAAGGTTTCCACCCTTTAGTCCATTTCTTATTTGTATTATAAATTATAAAGCTTTCTCCTAAGTCCATTTCCTATACAAGAAATACTATTACAAAAGGTTGACATATACAACTTTCAATGTGTTTATATGGTGATGGATCAAGAACATAAAAATTCATTTTGTATTGTGACGATTATGCAATGAAAATGTTTAAATACTAAGAAGATAAATTTTTGTATGATAATGTGTCAATAAGTTAATTACTCGTCATCTACTATGAATATTATGTTTTGCAAGTGTTGTGAAGATTATGTATCCTTTGCTTAATTGAGTTGTTGCAATCAAAAGATTAAATATACTCTTTTTATGAAACATCTCATGGAATACCAATTGAAAATGTGCTTTTTTATTTTAGATAAAGCATTTGATGGAACTCTTTGGATTAAAATAAATTGAGATATGTAAGAACAAGGGAGAGTTAGGAAATACATTGCTCAAGGATCTTAAATAAGTCTTCTCTCCCATTGTAATTTTGGGTGGATTATTGCTTTCAAAGTATTGGGAATGCTTTTCCTATTTTCTAGTTGGCAGTTTCCATTCTAGAAGGCTCATCTCTTGATATATATTATACTCATTCTTAATCAATTATCAAGTTAATAATCAATTCATTTATTTACAGTTAATATTTTATTTTCAATTTATGCAATTTTGTAATTTGTAACTCTACTAATATTCCTAGAAATATTGAAGTTGTTTAGCATCAACTAATAAAGTTGTTCAACATCAATCAATAAATATTCAAGACAAACCATGAAGGACAACAATGATAAATGCTAGGGCTAACCAATTAATAAGTATACACGTGAACAAGTCAAGCACACATGTGAATAAGGAAGCACAAGTACTCAAAAACATGTAAGCATTGAAGTATACACATGGATACATAGTACACGCAAATTAATATGAAGTATATGCATGAATACAAGGTATACACATGAAAACACGTAAGTCACAAAGTATACATTGGAATACATGTAAGTCACAAAGTATACACGTAAGTTGTAAAATAGACACTTGAGTACAGATAACTCATATCTATTGAACCATGGATTTATAATGCAAATATGGACACCATCGATAAAAAATATTTTTATTAACCAAATAGCCATGTAGGCATACATCAATATATGTCAATATAAGTATAAAATATATACAAAATAGCCATATAGGCTTGAGAATGCCATATAGGCATACAACAAAGGGCTCTAGAATCAAAAGTCATTTTTCTCCATGCTCTTGAAATAAACTCTTTCCCTTTGCTTGTCGATCAGATGGTGATAGGTCTATCACTCATTTATTATGAGGTCAAGGAGTGCTCCTGGTGCTCCTCCTAAGGTTTAGTTCTTGGTCAAGTCTTATCTATTACAATAAAAAGTAAAGACATTCATATATAGAAATTACATTATAAAATATGATATATTTAACAAAATAATCACTTACCACCATCTGATGATCACTCTCCACAAGGGAAATATTCAAATTCCCATGTTGAGGTGTGTTGAAGCCTTGTAGAAACCATCCAAAGAGAAATTAAACTATGAATCAATAATGAAGGGTAAAAACACAAACCTGTGTCACACTTTATAAAGGAATCAGCCAACAACAAAAACAATTCTGAACTTCGAGCACATAAAAGTGGTCTTTATGTTTTGAATTTCAAAATGGTGTAAACTAATGAAATATAGAAATTTTGATGAATTTTATTGTTGTAATTTTTAAAATTAAAAAAAAAATTGTTTTTATTATGTTTTTATCAATTTAAGGTCAAATTTTGGAATGCTAGAAATTTCAGAAAAGAGTGGCTTCATGGGCCGTTAAGAAGAAATCTGAAAAAAAATTCATTTCTCCCTAATTTTTTTTTCTCCAAATAGATAACTTCAATATCTTGTGCATGGAAAAAAAAAATTCAAATTTTGATGTATATTTTTTTCGTAATACGTTTTAAAGTCAAACATGAATTTGACGGTTTTCATGGGCGTCAACTATTTTCAATTTTTTAATCATTTTCAAAAAAAAAATATACTCTTTTGAACAAGACTCCCTCCTCTTTCGCACCATATAAGATTTAAATTTTTTTAATAATTTTTACTATCTTTGTTTTAATTTGTAATCAGGGTCTTTTTTCATTTTAAAAACCTACTTGCATTAATTTACAAATAAAATATATTAAAACTAATCAAATTATTAAAAAAGTTATATATTTGGATTCTACACTCCGAGCTCTACAAAAGGGTATTTTTTTTTTTTTGCAGAAAAATCATTTTGACTAAAGAAAGTCTTAGCTAAAGTTGAAAGTTTCAGAAAATTCTAAAAAAAGTTGAGTTGGTTGCCAACTAGGATGCCACATAGACAGTTTCGGTAGAAACAGTTTCTATAGAAAGGGTTTAGGCCAAAACCCTTTCTATAGAAATAGTTTCTACCGAAACCCTTTCTATAGAAACCTCGCACATTAAAAATTGCAATTTCAAAGAGGGAAAAGGAAAATTTTGATTTTTTGGGATTTAGCTGAAACTTATTCAACCGAAACCTATGTGCCACGTAATAGGCCATGTGGTTTCAGTTGAAACCTAGTCGGTCAAAACCTTTCTGGCTGAAAATATGTCACTCGAAACTATTTATTTGGCCGAATGTGTGACACAGTTTTCTGCTTTTACCCGGTTTGATTTTTCACTAACAACTATAACAATGACTGTAAATGGAAATTTAGTAATCTGCCTCATAGCTCCCCCGTGAGAGCCGTCAAGGAGTCTATAGTAGATGAAACACTAAGCTCCATTTCCCTATAAACATTTGGAGGTGTATCTGCTTGCAACATCTAAAAATAAAACAACAAATTATTCAATCACGAAAACTACAATAGCAATCCACGTCATGGCTTATAATGTATGAGATAATGAAAAAAAAATGAGTACTTATTAAAGTATATATTTCTGACTATCATGCTTACTATTTTCCATATCCATAACTTGTTTGAAAACACCTATTTTTAGGCTTTTACCCATAGTAGAAAGGTAGTGAACCATTTGATAAAATGGTTTTTTAGACATGTACGATAACTGTGGTGGCATAGAGAAGGCAGTAAACTGTTTGAAAAATTCCTAAAATTTTTGGGGTCTCATGGTGATGGAATGGGATTATAAACAAATGTGTCATGGCATTCCATCACCATAAGACCACATTTCTTTGAGGCATTTTTTCAAATAGTTCATTGCACCTTCTCTATGGTATTAAGCTAGGATGGGGTGGATGGTCTAGTGTGGTCTTGGTTATGAGATGGAGGGAAATCATGACATGAAGAGGGAGGGGTGGGGACATGAACAAGTGGAATAAAAGGTGGAAGGTTCCATGGATTGGAAAATTGAGGATAAGGACCTTGAAAAGAATTTGGAGAGGAATTTTGGCTAAAGGGTTGGTTTTTATTCTTCAAGTAGTGAGGTGTTTGAAAGAATTCCTTAGAAAAATGTGTTCTCATGGTGATGGAATGGAATTCCATCACCATGAGACTGCATTTCTTAAAGGAATTATTTCATACAACTCACTTCCTTGACTATGATATTGATTACTATTATGCTTTGATAGATTTTTTCTAAGCATCCATAGTTTGTTGGAAAGCACCTATTTTAGGCTTTTAGCCATAGCAGCAAGGAAGTGAGTAGTTTGATAAAATGCTTTGGTACACATGTATGGAAAATGTGGTAGCATAGAAAAGGTGGTGAGTTGTTTGAAGAAATTCCTTGAAGAAATCTGGTCTCACGGTGATGGAATGGCATTCCATCACCCTAAGACCATGTTTCTTCAAGGCATTTTTTCAAACTATTCAATGTCTTTTCTATGCTATTGCTTACTATTATGCTTTGATATATTTTTTCCAAGCATCCATAGTTTGTTGGAAAGCACCTTTTTTAGGATTTCAACCATAGAAAAAAATTGGGGTCTCATGGTGATGGAATGCCATTATAAACAAATGTGTCATGGCATTCCATCACCATAAGACCACATTTCTTTGAGGCATTTTTTCAAACAGTTCATTGCACCTTCTCTATGGTATTAAGCTAGGATGGGGTGGATGGTATAGTGTGGTCTTGGTTATGAGATGGAGGGCGATCATGACGTGAAGAGGGAGGGGTGGGGACATGAACAAGTGGAATAAAAGGTGGAAGGTTCCATGGATTGGTAAATTGAGGATAAGGACCTTGAAAAGAATTTGGAGGGGAATTTTGGCTAAAGGGTTGGTTTCTATTCTTCAAGCAGTGAGGTGTTTGAAAAAATGCCTTAGAAAAATGTGGTCTCATGGTGATGGAATGGAATTCCATCACCATGAGACCGCATTTCCTCAAGGCATTATTTCATACAACTCATTGCCTTGACCATTCAATATTGCTTACTATTATGCTTTGATATATTTTTTGCAAGCATCCATAGTTTGTTGGAAAGCACCTATTTTAGGCTTTTAGCCATAGCAGCAAGGAAGTGAGTAGTTTGATAAAATACTTTGGTACACATGTATGGAAAATGTGGTAGCATAGAAAAGGTGGTGAGTTGTTTGAAGAAATTCCTTGAAGAAATGTGGTCTCATGGTGATGGAATGGCATTCCATCACCATGAGACCACATTTCTTCAAGGCATTTTTTCAAACTACTCAATGCCTTGTCTATGCTATTTCTTACTAATATGCTTTGGTTAAGCATCCATAGTTTGTTGGAAAGCACCTTTTTTAAAATTTTAGCCATAGTAGCAAGGAAATGAACTTTTTGATAAAATTCTTTGGTAGACATGTATGGAAAATGTGGTAGCATAGAAAAGGCGGTGAGCTGTTTGAAAAAATGCCCCAAAGAAATTGGGTCTCACGGTGATGGACATCACCATGAAACCACATTTCTTTGAGGATTTTTTTCAAAAAACTCATTTCCTTGTCTATGCTATTGCTTACAATTATTCTTTCATATATTTCTTCCCAGCATCCATAACATAGACAAGGAAATAAATATTTTGAAAAGATGCCTCAGTGAAAAAAGGTCTCATGGAATGTCGTGACAAGAAAATGCAATTGGAAGCTGATCCTACTTATTACTTATGTTATGTGAAGTAATTACATCACTACTTATGTTAAATTTCTAAACAACTATATTGTAGTTGAAATTTTGTCATCTATCAACATCTAGTTATTAGTTATGGAATGTGAAGTAATGCTTTGAGTTTGAAAGATGTGCAATGCAATGTAATCAATGATATGAATACAAACTACACAAATCTATTCAGTACAATTCATCAACTAAACTCTTTATTCTATTACCTATGTGTAGGTTTTTCTATATCCACTGGCACTAGGAGGTGTTTCCTCGAAACCTCCAATATTATCCTATCCAACATCCAAAATCACATATTGGAATACCATTCATAAAACAATGCTATTAAGATGTAATAAATTTATAATTGTTTACTAGTTAAATACCTCAATGGTAGATGTCATGGAGTAATAAGCGGGTGTAGGACTGGTGTATCCAGTATCAACACTGTGACCCTGAAATTTTATTAAAATCATAAAACTAAATTAGTTAATCTTGCATTTCAAAATTAAAATTTAATAAATTAAATTCAATGAACATGCTAACATTTACTTGTGCATCGATGCCATAGGCCTCATTCAAAATGTTAGTTTCCCTCACCATCTCCATAGTTGTAGATGTATCTTGTGTAGTAGCCTCTTGAGTGTCGGTGGGGCCATATGAACAAGTCGCCCTGCAAGCCTCACACAAATGGGATCGAAGCCCACCACACGAAGACTCCCTTGGATGAAGTTGTAGTATAGGGCTGGCATGTTGGATGACACCTTGGGTCAAAGAACTGATGGCCTGCAAAGTGTCTACCTTGACACTCTCCTTCATGATGGAAGGGATAACAATGCGCTCATGAGGCGGCCTAGAAAGAGGTCGTCTCACTTGTTGCCTAGGATCCTGATGTGCATCGGGTCTATTTTGAGCTGACTCCCACCTCTCCCATGGAAGTCCCTCATATCAAAATAATTTGAGATTTTGTTCACGATGAACTCACAGTATAGTTTCCTTAGGAAATATTGTAGGACTTCACAATTGTTGCATAGTGGGTAATCAAAAACCATGTACCACCTATCCAAAAAAAAGGTCCTAATATGTTGGTGGTGGCACCAATGGATAGGAAACCTCTTCACATTGAGGCTAAGATTTTCATTTGTGCGTGGGTCAGTGAATAATGTGCATAAATCTAATTTTGAAATTTTTAGATATTTTTCATCTTTATATGATAATTTGTCCTGGTAAAAATTCCTAGCCGCCTACCTCCTATCTTTCCAACCAGTTAATTGTTTGTTGATTAAATCTACATTTTTTAACATTTCTTTTAGTGAATTTGCAAGTGTTTTTCTTTCCATGGTTGAACTGTTTAGATTGTTCAACCTCATGACTAACTCCTCAATTTGTTTTTTATCATTTTCAATTTCACTCATTAAATTTTGCTAAGTGCCAGGAGGATGTTGAGGGATTGGTGGAGGAGATTGTTGTTGTGGTTGTTGAACTTGAGGATTTTGTTGATGTTGTTGTTGCTCTTCTTGTTGAGGATTTTGTTCCTATTGTTCTTGCTCTACTTGTTGAGGATTTTTAGGAGGATTTTGAAGAGGGTTTGTAGGTTCAATATCATCTCTTACAAATTCAACAAATAAATATAAAAACAACCTAAAACCAACCAATTCACAACAATAGAAAAACAATCCTTACCTCTTTGAACTCCCCGTCGACATGGCAACATCCTGGTGATGAAATAGCAATAATTTTATGAAAAAATTACAAGATTCACTCCTCCATAATGTGAGCATGCAAAAGAAGGGATTTTGGCCATGTGGTAGAAAAAAAAATTACAAAGCAAATGAGCTTGATTTCCTTTTTTTTCATTTAATTTCTCATAACACAAGCACATTTTAATGCACTCACATTATGGCTTAGTGCGTCCGAGCCTTAGGCACGAAACACCAAGCCATAATGCGCTCACATTATGAGCTATCATAACTTTTTATAAAAAAATTCCACAAATTGGCCCCCCATCATTTTGCACCTACCCATATATAAATATATATACATCCTATCAACAATAAATCATTATATAATTACAAGGTTGAGAAACATTTTTCCAGAAAATCTCCCACTTGTTGAACACCTTGCAAGATCAACATGAGGGAGTAAACATTGTCTCTTAATTGCTAGGGGTTGAAAGGCCCATAATCTCTAAACACCATCTAAACTTCTTTGTGCTCATAGGCTTAGTTAAAGAATCAAAAAAATTCATCGAAGTATCTACCTTAACTAGCTTCACCCTACCATCTTTGACCATATCTCAAACAAAATGATATTGTACATCAATGTGCTTGGTCCTAGCATGAAATGTTGGGTTCTTGGCTAGACATATCACACTCTAATTGTTGCAATAAATTGTCACTGCACCTTGTTTTATTCCAATATCTGAGCATAGTCTCTTAAGATAAATTACTTCTTTACAAGCATGAGTAGCTACCATATACTCTAATTCAGTAGTGGACAAATCAACCACAACCTGTTGCTTACTCATCCAACTGATTGCACCACCAAATAATGTAAACACATAAGCACTAGTGGATCATCTACTATCAATATCACCTATGTAGTCTAAATCCACATAACCATGAATATCAAGGGAAATCTCATATTTAGTCATATTACTGTGATAGTTCACAAGGAATAATCTAAAGTACTAGGCAAAAATATGAAAACCCTTTTAACTGCATCCCAATGAACTCTACCAAGAGTATACATATATCTGAAAAGAAATTCCATTGCTTGGGAAATGTATGGTCTAGTACAAACCATAGCATACATCAAACATCCAATTGCACTCTGGTAAGGCACTCTACTCATGTCTTCAATCTCTAATGGATATGTTGGAAAATCTAAAATAGATATCTTTGTTCCAATAAAAAGGGGAACACACAATGGTCTACAATCCTACATGTTAAATTGAGCTATTAAGTTGAATTGACATACTTACTTTGGCCAAGACATAACTTTCTATCGAATCTGTCTCTTTTAATTTCCATCCTAAGAATGTGTCTACCTACACCAAGATCTTTCATTTCAAATTTAGTAGTGTAGACACGCAAAATTGACATCACGCATAATCATATTCGCTCGTCAATTAAATAAACAAAGTTTAATTGATTAATGTCCTAAGGTCATCCATTTAAATTAAATAAATCAACTTTATTTAATTTGAGCCTATCATAATCATTTTAATTAAATAAATCAAACCTTTATGTAATTAAATCTAAAATCACCTTTCATCTCCCCTTGATTTAAATTAAATCCAAACATTTAAGTCAAATGGGTCAAAAGCATCTAACATCATCTTAACTAATTTAATCCTAATTAATCTAATCTAACCACCCATCACATCCTTTAGCTTTTCCCACTTGCACCAATAAATTAATTTATTGATTTATTAAAATCATCATTTTCCCTCAACAAAGCATCTTTTTGAGAATATTCCTCAAGTTTGAATTCAAAAACAAGTTGACATGTACATCTAACATGGCAATAAATTCTCTCTTACATGTCCCCCACTCAACATTTAACTCTCAAATTCAAATTTGAATCTCCCCCTCTTTGGCACATTGACCAAAATGTGCTCATTCCTCAACCTATCACAAGTTGACAAGTGGCTTCATCTCATTGGTCAAATCTTTGTCCCACATTGCTCTATTTTGAGCACTCTTAGCATTTGACATTTTATAAATAGAATGCTTCATTCTTCAACAAATCCTCCACAATCTCATGCAAAGTCACTCTCTTCAATTGAGAACTGATTTTTCCCACCTCATATAATCTTCAAAGCAGTTTCATATCAACATATCATGGAGTTTAGCAAGGATTGGGAAAGGGCTTCTTTCCATTGAAGCACCAATCCACTATGAGATAAATTTGGATTCATGTTGTTTATATGCTTATTTAGCTTGTCTTATTGTTTTAATTTCTCATTTAGAATATCTAACATGATGCAATATTTCATAGGGATATTAGATTTATTGTGTTTTGCATGACTTATTCTTGTTAAGGCTTAACATTATGCAGATTTGGCATCCGCAAGTAGCAAGTTGAGATTTCAGTTTTGAAATCATACCTTTCCCTTTCCAATAAATAAAATATCATCAACATATAATGCAATAAATAGGAAATGGTAGCCGTCAGTTTAATAATAAACACAATGATTTGATTTAGAATGCTCAAATCCCAAAATCAACACATATGTATCAAATTTCTGGTACCACATCCTAGGACTATGTTTTAAACCATACAATAATTTCTTCAATTTGCAAACCAACTTACTTTTACCTTTCACCACATAGTGCTCTAGCTATGTCATATAAATATCCTCCTCCAAGTCACCATGAAGGAAAGTAGTTTTCAAATCCATTTTCTTAACCTCTAAATCATAAGCAACAACAATAGCAAGCAAAAATCTAATGGATGTAATTTTTGCAACATGAGAGAATATCTCACCATAATCAACACCCTCAACTTGAGAGTAACCTTTCGCAACCAGCCTTTCTTTGTACTTCTCAATACCTCCATATGAACCAATCTTTTTCTTGAACACCCATTTGCATCCAACAGGTTTTCATCTTCACACAATGGTACAAGATCCCATGTATCATTCTTTTTCAAAGATGTCATTTCTTCATCCATAGCAATCTTCTAGGATTCTACATCATTCATACTTAGTGCCTCTTCTATTGATCTGGGTTCATCCATGTTAATATTCAAAGAAAAAATATATCTCCAATCATTAGGTGTATACCTTTCAAGTGGTTGTCTATTCCTTACAAACCTATGAACAAGTTGAGTTGGAGTTTCTTCCTCTTCTTCTAAAGTTCTAGAGCTAGATGAGCTCTCCTCAACTTATTGTCTATCTTTGTGCCTCAATTCAACCTTCTTAATTGTAGTAGGAAATTGAATCACATCTTCTTGTTTACTTTGTTCTGGCTACAATGTAACAGAAGAAGGCTTAGCTTCTCTAAAAGTAACACTTCTACTATATATTACCTTTTGTGGAACAGGTTCCCAAAGCTTGTATCCTTTCACACCATAACTATATACAATGAAGATACAATTTACAACCTTGTTCTCCAAATTTTTTCGTTTCTCCTTTGGCACATTTTCATATGCCTCACAACCAAAAACTCTAAGATGTCTTAATGAAGGCTTGCAACCCGAACATACCACTATAGGTGTCTTATCAACAAGAGTTGATGTAGGAGACCTATTAATCAGGTAATAGGCAGTGGTAATAGCTTCAACCCAAAACCCTTGTTCTAGGCCAACACCACTCAACATACTCCCAACCTTCTCCATTAGTGTCCTGCTCATTATTTCTACAACTAAATTCTATTGTGGAGAATATAGAGTTGTCTTCTATCTATGAATACCACAATATTTACAAAATCTATCAAAACCATTGGAGCTAAATTCACCTCCATTATCAGTCCTCAAAAATTTTATTTTCTTTCCATTCTGCAACTCAACCATTGCTTTAAATTCTTTAAATCGACTGAAAACTTCAAATTTCCTCTTTGAAAAATATATTGTCCATGTCCTTCTACTATAATCCTCAATAAATTAAACATAATATGTGGATTTACCAATTTAAGGAACATCTACAAGACCAAACACATCAAAATGGATAAGATCCAATAGACCACAAAATTTATGAGAACTTGAGTAAAACTAAATGCGGTTTTCTTTCCATAAATGCAATGCTCACAAAAATCAAATTCAAGATTACAATTAGACAAACCTTCAACAAGATTTTTATTTTTCAAGGTCCTTAGACTCTTTTCTCCAATGTGTCCAAGTCTCTAGTGCTATTTAACATAGTTTTCTCTATAGGTAACTTTGTTTTAGAAGAAAGAGCACCCTTGGGTACCCAAAATCCATGACCATTTGCTAAAGGTGAAACCCTCACTTCTTCCATAGACCCACTTTTCACATAAGTACTATTACACTCAATAGTCCATGCATCCAACTTATACAATGTGCCATATCTGACACCTCTAGTAATCACCATATCACCTCTAACCATCTTGCATCCTACATCAAAAAATACTACTTGCACACCCACATCTATTAGTTTGCTCATAGATAACAAATTTCATGCTAATCCAGGGATATGCAACACAACACTAATCTTTTTTATTCTACCATCAAGAATCCTAATTTTAACTTTACCATGACCAACAATGTCTAAATAAGAATCATCACCGAAATAGACCTTACCTCCATCAAATTCTCCATATTCACAAAACCAATCTCTATTAATTGTCATATGAAATGATTCACTTGAGTCAATTAACCATGCATCATTACCTACATGAGTTACCAAAGTTGTAATGAATACATCACCATCTTCCTTCTCGTACTTAGAATCAAAATCAAATTTCTTGCTTTTCTTTTTCTTTCCTTCTTTGCATTCCTTACAAACATGCCCAGTCTTACCACAGTTCTAGCAAATAACTTTGGACTTTCCAAGAGATTTAGATCTCCCCCTGGACTTAGATTTTTCACGCTTCTCATTCTTCTTGCCTTTTTCCTTAGGTCTTCCACAAAAATTTAGGGCCTCCTTGGCAGTGATGGATGCCTCCCTCCTCATCTCTTCATAAAGTAAAGAACCCACCACATCTCCAATCTTTAAAATAACAAAAGTACTCCCAATAGCCATAACAAGGAAATTCGATGAATTAGGCAAAGAACAAAGTAATATTTAACATTTCTCCTCCTCATCCATTTTGACACCAATTGATGGAAATTGAGCCACCAACATATTGAATACTTCCAAGTGGTCTATGATTCTTCCAACATCTTCAATTCTCAAAGAATACAACTTCTTTCTCTAGAAAATCTTGTTTACTAAAGATTTGGCCTAATACATCTCACCAGGATTCTTCCGTAGTTTCTTTGTAGAGGTCTCCTCATGGACATTAATTAAAAAAATTCTTCCAAACACAATATAATTAGACCCTTGGCTTTATAGTCCATAACATCATATTAAGCAGCCTGAGTAGGATCTGCAAGCTTTAAACATTCTCCTCAACAACATCCCATAGATCTCGATCTATGAATAGATCCTCCATCTTCAGCTACCACATTTCAAAATTATTTTCAGAAAACTTATCCACCTCTATTCTCCTTGATGAACTTGCCATCTAAAAATTCTTGCAACAAGATCACAAAGTATATTTTGCACAAGCTCCCACTCAAACCTAGATTAGTCCAAAAAATCCAACAACCCACAACTGAAACCAAAGGTGATCAGACTCTAATACCACTTCCTACACTAATCTTGAGAGGAGAATAATGCAAAACTTTTTGAGATCTGTCATAGTTACAAAAACTTAAATAGAAACAAACACAAATATCATGCATACCACGACATAGTGATTTACATGGGGAAAACCCTTTCAGGAGAAAAACCCAACACTCCAAAGCCATTCAATATATTATTCAGTAAATCACAAAGATTACAATATACTTGTAGAGAAAGATTCTCACAGGAGTATCACCACTCAAATATGAACATACACCATGACTGCTATCAGACTCTCATAATACATCACTATCTCTCTCTACTATAGCTGTAAAGCAGTGCCCTCATAAAATATGATTACATTCTAGGGAAAGACAGGCCAATAAAATATCCACCATTAGATCTAAAACCTAATAATTAATGGTCTAGATTTACAATGTATCATTTATCTAATGTATGTCGGCCATTTTAGTAGTTTCTTGAAAAAGTTAACAAAAAATTGTTTACACACATCCCACTCTCCCTCCCCACCCTTATGCCATTGTATACACCTATCAGTATAACTAGGATATATATCCTAGTTATATATATATATATATATATATATATATATATATATATATATATATATATATATATATATATATATATATATATATATATATATATATATATATATATGTATGTATGTATGTATGTATATATATACATATATGTATATGTACATATGTACATATATATGTATGTATATATATATACATATGTACATATGTACATATCTATCATATATATATGTGTATATATATATACATATATATATATACATACATACATACATGCATACATATGTATACACACACACACACACACACACACACACACACACACACATATATATTATCCTATCAACAATAAATTGTTATATAATTGCAAGGTTAAGACACATTTTCCCAACAATTTCAAATGTATTCCTAAGATTTTAAATAGTGGTATGTGATGCATTTGCATAGACTCCATAGAGATCTTCATCCATCATGATATTTTCTAGCTAAAACTTATTTGATCGTCACTTGATGTATGTGAATGATCGTTTTCCTTATTATTTTCATGTTGAAATCACTTTAAGTATGCATGCATTGATGTAATGGTCATATTGGTATGATATTGCAATGTTAGTGGAATGTTTGTGTTTGTAGAGCTAGCATAGGTATATTACTATTCTTGAGGCATAGCCTTAATATTTTATAGATTAGATTGTACAAGAGCTACATAGACAACAACTAGACTTGTGGACATGACATGCCATCATTTATATTAAGTGGAGGTGATAATATTACTCCATACAAACCAAAAATTGGGTCTAGATACTGGAAAGGAGCTAAAAGAGTGATGATAAAGGAAGAAGAAGATTTCAAGGCATGTTTCAAGAATTTAGAAGATATTAAGAAAATATGGAATTCAATAAAAAAAATTGATAGGTTGGAGAGTATCAGGTTTCCTCTAACTACAAAATTTGAATGTCTAGGATTCTTAAAGAGGATAAAGTGCTAGAAAATTCTAAAACTAGACACTTGAGTAGAGTCTTCAAAAGGGAGTTTATTTAAAGCTAAAAATACACATTCAACCCTATAATGTAGAGATAAGAATTGAGAAACTTTCTTAGTGAATATTTTAAAGAGTAATCTACTTCAACCTTCATGAACTTTCTTTTCACCAACAAATAGATCATTTTATAGGCTCAAGCTCACCAATAATGGATAGACATGGCATGAGATTTATGAATTATCCTTGGAGTGTAGGAAAGTGGCTCCCATATCCAAATGTGAAGACAAAAAGGATACTCAAGAAATTATTTTATATTATTTTACATGAAGAGTGTGACATGATGGAGGCACTATTTCTAGAAAAAAAAGGATAAATTGTACAAAATTTCACAAGTGAATTTTAGTAAAGAGATTCAATTAGAGAATGGTATCATAGATGAGGAATTTTTGATGTAGTATACTGGAGGAATATTTTGGAATCTCAAAATGTTTTCTCACATGTAAAAAATCCATGATATTGATGATGCATGTTCCCAAGCACACTAGATCTCAAACATGAAATAAGACATGTTCATTCAATCAAAAAAAAAAAGGGGGGGACATCAACGTGATGGAGGAAAATACAAGGATAAGATCAAGGAGCATCTAAGAGGAAGACCAATACAATATTCCAAAATAAGTACAAGGGTAGGTTCCATTTTTCAAATTTTGATAAGGAAGGTAACTCATATAAGAGTTGTTGGAAACTATGCCCAAAATTGGAATAGGTAGAAGAAGGATTTGAAGTCATCCTTTGTGAACAAAGGAAGTGAGATCGTAATATTTATGTTAGGACCCTTTAGTTCTAACTCTTTCTATAGTTCTAACTCTTCCTTTATTTCTAGGATTTATTTTTTGGTTTTAAATGATACTTTAGTAAGTAATATTTATGTTAGGACCCTTTAGTTTTAACTCTTTCTTTAGTTCTAACTCTTCCTTTAGTTATAGGATTTATTTTTCAGTTTTAAATGATACTTTAGTTGGTAATATTTATGTTAGGACCCTTTAGTTCTAACACTTACTTTATTGTACTAAATTTGTTTTTGATACATATGTTTTGTAAATTATGTTAGAGCAATCATGCATTAGCTAATAATTAATTAATATTTAATTGATTGTTAGTCTAATTGATTTCATGCACCTAAGATAAACTTAGGAGTTCTTTATTCAATTAACTAAGTATTTTTCTCTGTTAATTGAAGTGGGCTATTATTAGATCATTTTATCTCATTGCATGAGATGTTGACACTTTTCATGATTTAATCCCTTAGTCATTTAGGATTTCTCCTATATAGCACTCAACCCTCATTGTATTACCATATCTTTGATTTCCATTTGATAGAACTCTCAACCTTTGAGGACTCTTGTTTTCCTTGAATATTATTGAGTTTCATTCTATGGACCTTGTACAAAAGTTGCATGTATTTCCAAAAAAAAGAGAAAAAAAAAGGGACTAGCACTTTTTTTTTAAATCTTGTTTCTTCCAAAAAAATTGCAAGAAGTTCTTTATTATTAAAAAAAGGTTTTATTGGGGGTAGATTTAATAGGGTACCCACAAGGTACCTACATGTGTAGGCCCTATGGGCCCCATTCCATACCTTGTGCAGGTCCTTATCTTGGAAACAACACAAGATTCAAACCATTCATCCAACAATGAGGGTACACACCCATTTAGAATTTATACTCTTAAAATTAATCATACCATCCAAATGACATTAAGCTCATTTAAAATTATCTAAACACATCATATAGGTACATTAATGATACAACCAAACCAATTTATAAACACCTTACCACTATGTGGCCCCTTTCACAAGATTCTTAATACTTCTACAACTTTACAGGTTCCTATAGAATCTCTCACTCAATTCTTCT
Source organism: Sequoia sempervirens (assembly GCA_007258455.2). Lineage (NCBI taxonomy): Eukaryota > Viridiplantae > Streptophyta > Pinopsida > Cupressales > Cupressaceae > Sequoia > Sequoia sempervirens. The sequence goes on from VDFB02379711.1 coordinate 43,676,500, forward strand.
AAAAATAATTGCCTCCAATAGCCATTAGTCATTGTCATTGCCACTCTTCAACTCTCCATCAATATTATGTACACCAAGCTCAAATTATTATTAATTACTATATCACTTTCCCTTCTTTATTGGTGGAATCTTAGCTTTCTTTATTATTTGGAATTAGAAGATTCAGATCAATCATAAGCTCCCTTTTAGTTTGACCATCTTATTAACACCACATAAATTTTCAACAATCAAATACATTAAGAACTTTCCCATTTGGGGAATCCTTTTATAATAATTGGGTGAATCACTCATATGTAAACATTCCTCTTACTATCCTATTACTACATATAACCTAGATTATTATTTCCTCCTCATTAGATATTAACTTAATTTGGATTTTCTTAGTATTTTTCATATAAATTTTATGGGGGACATATCCTCTACATACTATTTATGATAAAATCAATGATACTACATTGTTTTGTGTTGGAATGCATTATTTTGATCTATTTTGTGTGGTAACCTCAAAGGAATTATCATCATTTACTAGTTTTACTTTTTTCCAACCTTGAATTTTTACCTAATTACGGGGTTGCATAGCCTCTTTAACCTTTAAGATCTATTTTTTTGTAGCATGGCCATATGTACCTTTTTATCTAGTTTATTTGTAAACCACCTATAGCTAAGTGGCAACCACATAATGAACATAATCAATTTAAAACCATTTTTATTTTGATCTAGCCTAGTCTTGTTTTATTTGGATGAAACCTCAAAGCTATTATCACCATCAAGTTTATTGAATCCTATCCTATTTTATATCTTTTTATTATTCCATCAACCTGAGCAAGAGTATTTTTCCCTCATGTGAGTCCACCACAACTATCTTATATGCTATCCCCTTAGATATTCTACTTACCTTTGGTTTCTTTACTAATGTCACATTAGGTGCACATAATATTGGGTGGTATGTGGAATTTATGCTCATTTCTACCATATTATTATATAGTATATCATTAACTATGTCTAGTATGTGCCTATGTTTATTTATTGTTTTCAAGCATGTGTATGTGAATGTTCCATGTATGTATTGTTTCATGCTTAGAGTTTTCCTTGTTATATATTTTTTCCATTTCATATAAATTTTATGGCATTTCTCTTGTTGGCATAAAATTATTACATTTATTTTATATGATGCATTTTAAGAACAAGTATGTGCATGCAAAAGATCATAGAAGGGATAAAGAGTTATATTGCTATGTTTCTATAATTTAAATTATGCAATGTTATTATTATGATACATTACTTTAACATACCATTTCAATGTGTTGTCATCATATCACTAAAGTAGGGGGTGTAATGAAATATATTGCATAACCTACAACTTCCACCTTATTTTCTAAATTCACTTTAGTTCCCATATTTACCTACAACCAAAAGTAGGTTCTAACAACATGAAATTCATTTGAACCCCTATGACATAAATATGAGTGTCCATTTTCTTGTTATTTTTTTTAATATAAATCTCCTAGTTATTATTTCCATAATGTGTACTGCATTTCTTGAGAAAAAACCATACAAACTTAGCATTGGGTCAAATATAATCCCACTGTTTCAAATTCACTATACCATGATTTTATTATGTAGGAAAGATAAAATAGTATCAACTCCATCTCTTCTAATAAAAAAATTTAGATCATCCACTAAAGCAATAAGCAAGCAAGCAAAGGATTTCAAAATTTGACCCATGGAGTCCTCTTGATTATTACACCATATTATATTATTATACTTTTCCTTCTCATTTCCATTCCCATAAATTATTTCCTACAACTGTATTCCCTTGTGAGCCACTGGTGATCCCACTTTTCATAACTAATTTTAGATTTAAACCCTCTATCATCATTCTAGCCAAATATAAATCCTTTTACCCCCTTGTAGATCTACTTGTGATCACCTTTCCATACCCTTATATCCTCCATCACTTGTCACACACTATTTTCATTAGGATCCCCTTAGATTTTTATCTTATTAATTCTAAAAATTTTGCATACATCACTTCACTCATCACCAAGTCTACATACATTTGTGAATTTTTCATAATTACAATGGATGAAATACCACCTAGAAAATATTGATTGAGTTATTCTCCTAAATAATAAAACCATTTTTTGTGATCCCCCTAAGATCACATCTAGAATGTATAATATTTTTCATCAACATGCATATATTGCAGTAGTAACAAGGTCCCAGATTGCAACTAAAGTTCCCAAAAAAATTTAGGACTATTGAAGATAAATCCAAGTGTTTCCTAAAGGTTAATAGTTCCCAGTAGTACATAAAAAGCACCACTCTAGTGAAATTATAATGCTCCACATCTATAATTATCATATAAAAATGTTAATATTTCACTTGAAATCATTTCTAGTCACAAATTTAACAAATTCCAGATACATGCGCTCTATTTTTAGTCTTATTTCCTTTAAAGTATTTCAAGTTTAATGTTTTGATTCCAAGTTCTTATATGTTGATATTGTAGATCAAATGGATATTAAATGTTTCAAATCTATAGTTATTAAATATTTATATGGCATTAAAACACTTTAATGATAGAAGTATTTGTTTGTCATTCCTTTAAATTTTATCCTACCTAGCACCTCTATTTTTTTATATATTTTGATGCCAACTTTAAATAGTGTATGGAATTCCATCCTCAAACAAGTGGACTAAACATAGTTAGTGAATAAAATGTCACACTTGCTATATGAGTACAATCAAATATATCTCAAAGGTTGGGATGAAATTTTTACCTACATAAAACACTATTATAATACAATTGTTTAGTCACAACAAATATATCTCCATTTGAGGCTTGGTTTGTTTACTTTCCCCCTGAGTCATTTTGATCTTTATCTAAGATAATCAAGGGATGAATTGGAAATGAGAGATGTAGAGGTGAAAAAGGATACTGAGTTTATTTGTAATTTTGGATGAATCTATCTTAGAGTTTTATAAAGAGTCAAGCATTATCAAATTAGGTATAATTGTCATTATGATCAATTTAGGGTAGAACATAAATTTTATGTTTATGACAAAGTTTGGGTATATATATAGAAAAATAGACATTTTAAATAATTTTGAGGAAAATTGAACCTTTGAGATATGGTTTATTTCATATCATGTACAATAGGTGAGTTAGAATTCTTCCATATTAGAGTTTCATTAATAAACTAATATCCTCTCTATTAAATTAATACTGATAAGTAAATATTGTTTAAGCCTTATTTATTAGATGAAGCTTAGACACTATCATTTTTTTAAATATGGAATATTTTGCACCTAAATAAAAAAATCTAGTAGATGATCATGTACTTGACAAGAAGGTGAGATAGACTTGGTAAGGTAAGCATGGATTAATGTTAATAGATCAAAAATTGTCATTGCTAAGAAAAATAAATTGGGTTTCCAATGAGGTAGTAAGAAGAAAGTTTCCAAATTTAATTTGTCCCTAATCTTATAGGGACCAAAATATTTTTGGTGTGGGAAGAATGATAAAAAATCACATTAAGTATGCTCCACAAATGAAATCAATTGGAGTTCACTTCTTTGGACTTATAGTAGTGATAACATTCGTTGACCAAAAATAATGATACATGATGCTTTTTAGTTGAAAAAATACACTTAATGGGGTATACAATGGTCTAGAATTTTTTCTACACTTGTGGTAAGTTTATAAATGTCAACCCTAATTAAAAAAGGTAAATTTGCACATGATTTTTTCACTTATACACAAACAATGGTGGTAAATAGTTTTTTTCCAAAACAAACTTGTCATGAATTGATGAAAAAATACAAGCAAACTAATAAGATAAGACTATCATGGGAAATATATGGAAAATGAAGGATTTTAGATGTTAAATTGATTCATTAAACATCCTAAATTCACTTCTTTAGTGTCATGGAAGATTAGGGAGGTATCACATGAAAAAAAAATATTGCATAGGTTGAATCATTTGGAAAAATTCATTTCCATTCTCATTTGGTGGATTGCATTCAAAAAGTTAGGGTTTTCATTATTGTAGTAGCCAATGCAAGTGTGAAGAGGATTGTATATGTTGTTGGATCATTTTAGTGATGTAATAACTATAATAAACCTTTGTCAAGATAGTGGTATGAGATGCATTTACATACTCCTTGTATATTTTTTCATGAATCATGAGTTCTCTTGAGAAAAAAATGTTTTTTACTCATCTTTGCATGTGTGTGATCTATGTTACAATGGTTTTCCATGTTAACATATGTTCTGAGCATGCATCCATTATTATAATAGTCATCTTAATGTGATTTTATAATTGTACGTGAGTTTTAGTTTGTAGAAATAGCATAGGTTTGTTGTTGTCAAGGGGTTGAGGCATAACCTCAATATTTTACAAATAAAGTGATGCATAAGAGATACATATATTGTGAATTGGAGTTACAAATGCGGTATGCTATCTGATAAATCAAGTGGAAGCAATAATCTTAATCTATATGAAGACAAAATTTTCTCTATAGAGTATATAATAGCTAGATGAGCAATGGAAAAGGAAGAAGAAGGAAAATATTGTTTCAAATAGTTAGAAGATTATTCTATGAGAATATATAGTTCAACAAAAAAAGTTGATAGTCTGAAGAGCATTCTACTTGGTCTAGACAACAAAGAGACTTGAAATGGATAGGAGCCATGAGAAGGAGAAGCCAAAAACATCTAAAATGAAAGAAGAAGAGTCTTTGAAATGGAGTTTCTTCAAAGCTAAAGAACTAAAATTTAAACATTTGCACGATTTGAGCCTCAACCATTGAGGGAGTTCTCTATGTTCTATGAGAAATTTTTTTCTTAATAATATTGCTTAGAGATCATTGCCACCAATTTTCAACTAACAAAACCCCTCACACAATTGAAGCCACTCTTCTTGTCTTCTTAGTAGAAAGGGTTGTTCGTTATCCCTTGAGGGAGGCCTTTTGGATAATTGCTAGGTGGTATGAAGTTGTCTATTGTGTATCCACCACTAGATTGAGGAGTCATGGTGTCACTTGCTATTTAGGACCATCAAGATGATTGAGAGGTCTCTAATTCTTCTTTTGAAGAGTTGTCCCCTTAGATGGTTCCTTAGTATGATAATCCACCTTTGCCTCCTCCTAATCTTTGACTTGTGCTTGATAATATGAAAAAAAAACTTCATTTTATATTCTACGTAGTTGCCTTTAATTTTAAGTTTTTCTCATTTATATTTTTATAAACAATACATTCCTACGTCTTATAATTTTCATTCTAAAATCTTCTTATAAATATATAATACTCATAATGGTAGAAAACATATATTCCTTAGAGATCCAAGTCTAAATTTGCTTACTACACCACCGACTCTAACGGTTCAATTAAATATTTTGTAATGTAGTGCACTATCTCAACTGCAGGCTTTCCAAATATCACATGCAGCACACACAATTTCATTATGACATACTTTTATTAAAAGGTGGTCAAAAAGGGAATGCCCTTATTCAATAAGCCACCATATGCATGGGGTACCTTTCCATTAGTGGGTTCTGGCGAGCTCTATTGGACCAGGTGTCCAGTCACCCATGCCCTTCCATGTTAGATCAGTGCCTGATAATGGAAGCAAACAAAATAAATTTACTGCTTGTCTCCCACAATGTATGTGCCCCATGTGAGCAGCAAATTGGATTATTCTACATTCACACTGATGCACAATATTTTATTGCTACTAAAGTGTCTTTTAAGATGCCCTTGCTTCCATTCTGGGCCAAATCAAACACACGGAATGTGGGTAGTTGAAGATGGAATTTAATACTACAAGGTTATCCAGTTAGAATTCTAAATTTCTAACCACCCCAAATGTTTATTAGAAAAGCAGCAGCACCATGAAACATAATTGCCAAATTTAGTTCTTCACATATATTTTAATTAAAAGAATTGGGTAGTGCAGAGCTCCATGCTAATATTTTATTATTCTGCTAACTTTAATGCCTTGAGAATTGTGTAAGGTTGAAGTCAATATTGGCTTGGTGGATTGAAGAGAGTAATTTGTGCGGAACCCAAAACAATCTTTTTTTAATTTTTTTGCTTTTGTAGAGGCTAAGGACAGATGGCTTTGAATGAAAGAGACTGAACAAGAGATGTATCAGTTACCTTAGATTTTCAAGAACAGTGGTAGTTTAAAAGATAATTCATCCAAAAGTTAACCAACTTAACTAACTGACGGCTCAATCTATGAAGCATCTAATGATAACGAAGTGACAAATTCAAGAAGATGATGATAAAGCAGAAGTAGAACAGATCTTTTTACGCGTTTTCATTTATTAAAGATTAGTGACTGCTGTGACCGGTGAATGCGTCGACAGGAATTTTTGTCGGTGGATGATTGAATTTGACTTTGAATAACCCAAGAATGAAGGAAGAAGTTTCCTCCTTGTTCTCCAAAATCCTATATATATCAGCACTCTCATCAGTAGCTCCATCATAGTTGCCTTCAATGTGTTTTTATGCTTAGAAAAATTTGTGGGTGTGGTATCTAAGAATTTATTGGTTTCAGTACGTAATATATTAGTTTAATTTGGTTTGTTTTCTTCACAAAATCTGAAAAAAATGGCCATCCCAGTGATAGACATGGCGAATTTCAATGGTGAAGGAAGAGCAGAAATCATGGCTAGTATTGCAAATGCTTGTGAGACACCTGGATTCTTCCAGGTGATTGGGTGTTTTCTAATTGTTGAATTTTTATTTTTAACTTGTTTGGTTGGTATTGTTCGTAAGGACTTGATGGTAACGAGCAAAGAACTGCACTTTGGATGTACTATTTTCTTTCATATGATACAATTTTTTTAGAAAGTAAATTCTTTAGCAAAGTTGCTGTTTGATCTTCTGGTGTGGAATTAAACTTGAAGTATTTGATTTTATGGTTTGAGAATGTATCATTTTCATGTACCAGTTAGTACTTGTAAGATCTCATACTAACATGATTGGATGCTCTTTCTAATATACCTGTCACTTTGTGGTTTGGAGTTCAGTTTCGTTATTTTCCACTTCCAGCCCTATTCATTTGTGTGGGTCATAACTCTTAGTGTATTTAGAACTCTAGCATGCTGAGAATCTAGTACTGAGCAACCAAAAACTTCCCTGGTCTTGTCCACTTCCAGCCTATACTTGTCTGTTTGGAATTCAACTCCCTATGCTGTCTGAGTCATGTGACTGCTGCATAAAAAGTGATCAGTACAACCTGACATGTGGACTCATGTAAGGGCAGAAAGTAAGATAGTATTTCTAAAATTTATATATAGATGGATTAACTATCTCATTTTTGGGAGGATTAACTGTCACTTTGGGTTTAGCGAAAATGTTGATTTGGAAGTTCACTAACATTTCTGAATCTTGTTAATCTTGATGTAACAGCAAATATTGATTTGAAAGTTTACTAAGACTTATTTGACTTGAAATTTGTATTCTATTTAAATGTTTTATGTTCTTTAATATAGCTATTCAACCGACCCTGTAACTTGCAATTTGTAAGTTGAAAGTTTCAACATTTTATTTATAAATTTTAAAGATAAAAGTATTTGTAATTGTTTGGCTTCGTTTCTTTAACTGTAAAACTTTATGTTCTATGAAAAGGCATTCTACCAGTGAATTAGAATTGAAAGTATAACTTATTATCTTCCAAAATTCGTGAGGCTCTTATCCTGACTCTAGAACAATTTTCAGGATTAGGCTAAAACACACTGAGTTACCAAATATTAAAGTTCAGAAGTTGAGCTTCAGTTTCCTCCAACAATATGTTTGCAGACCATTTATCGGTATTTATTTGTGATTTCAGCTTTTGAACCATGGTATATCCCACAGCCTCATGGACCTTGTGAAGAAGGTATGCTCGGAGAACTACAAGCTTACCAGAGAGCAAAGCTTCAAACAGTCTTTGCCTGTCAAGAAGCTCGACGATGCCATAGTAGCAGAAGCCAGTGGAAACAAGTGTGCTGAGATAGAGGACGTGGATTGGGAAGACGTTTTTCTAATCAATGAACTGGAAATCTCAAATTCATGGCCATCACAGCCCAACAATTTCAGGTATACTTCTTTACATTCTCATATGGTATAATGCTATGAATGGTTAACTATCTCTATACATGGGACCGGTCTTTCTTACAGGGTTGGGTAAGTTATTGTTTATAAATTAGTGTAGGTATGTTAAAAATCTATTTAAAAGATGTTTCAACATATATCAATTTAAAATTATTTTATATAATTTTGAAATTGATAATAAGAGGTATTTTCCCAGCGTATCATAATTTGATATGTTGTGGAAAATATCTTATCATTTGATGAGTTAAAGAGGCTTTAAAATGAATGGTTCATGAAGTACAACACTTGCTGAAAGTTTTGCAAATGGAATTGCAAGTTAAGTTGGTTTAATCTTGGGAAAACTCTATGGTTAAGTGCAGTTGGAGTAGTACTAGGGTGGGCGACCTTTTGAGAAGGTCCAATGCTTCACCTCTGTGAGCATCGCCTAGATGTAATGAATGCTAACTGATGTAATGAGTGCTAATTGGACCATATGTTATTATGAGAGATGGGTTCTTGTTAACCACTACTCATGAAATATGAGTCAATGAGTTTGACTCGAAAACTACAAAGTTGAATCTTGATAGCAATATCACATTTTATTTATTTTCAAAATATTATGTTTATTATTATATTTAATATTTTGACATGTAAATGACTATCAAATTTAAGATAAAATGTAAGAATTTTTTTCAACACATTCACGTCATTATATTCCATTCCTTACTACAATTGTAGAATACTTTTCAACATTAACAATAATAGTATAAATATTAATGCACATGTATGTATGCAGGGAGACAATGGAGGAATTCAGAAAGGAGATATACAAACTGGCAGAGAACTTGCTTGAGATAATAAGCATCAATTTGGGCCTGGAAAAGGGGTACCTGAAGGAAGCTTTTGCAGGTGATGATAAGCCATTTTTTGGCACCAAGGTGAGCCATTACCCTCCCTGCCCCAGACCAGACCTTATTAAGGGCATTCGTGCCCACACAGATGCAGGCGGCATCATTCTTCTCTTCCAGGACGATGAGGTCCCTGGTCTACAGGTCCTCAGCAATGGCAACTGGATTGATGTACAACCCATTTCTCATTCCATAGTGATAGACATTGGAGATCAGTTGGAAGCGATAAGTGGAGGAAGATATAAGAGTGCATGGCATCGTATCCTTCCCACTGAAAATGGCAATCGTTTATCAGTGGCATCGTTTTATAATCCATCATACTCTGCAATGATTTATCCTGCAGTGAAGCCCAAGACCGAAGTGAAGGAAGATGATGGCGGCCATGACTTGTGCATGTATCCAAAGTTTCAGTTCGGTGATTATATGAGTGTTTATGTTAAAGAGAAATATGAAGATAAGGAGCCACGCTTCAAAGCTATGAGGGAGATGAGTGTTAGTAGGATTTCTGTTGGTTTGGCTAACTGATACAAATTTGGTGCTCGCCAAAATATTGTACATACAGACAATATACTAATATTGATGTAATGTGCTAAGTATTTTAGCTGTCGATAGGCATAGACAGCTTAGTGTGTATTACAAATATATTGTAACCTGGTGTGGACAGTAATAAAACGTATATAGATACCTAGTTTGTTTTAAATTTTGCTTTGTTACCAGTGTCTAATGACTAAGATGTTCTAAATGGCTTGTTCAACGTTGTCTAGAGATAAGATTTTGCAATTTTATTTATTTTTAGTTCTATTCTTTTAAATTTATAATATATTGTATTATTTTTAATGGTATTTTTTAATTAATAAATAGTTTGATGTTTAAAATAATCTTTTGTAATATATTAAATAAAAATATTTATAAATAGATCATAATACGAGTCTATTGGATTAAAATTTTATAATACAAATGGTCAAAAATTGTAGTTTGATGGTACCAAAATTCAGATATTACCTTACTTTTAGTTTTCTTCTCAAAAAGTTATGCAATTTCAAAAGAACACATCTTTTTGAGTTTGTATGAAAAGTTATGAATTCCAAAAGATGGAGAATTAATAAGAAGCACTGGAGGGGTGGTTTTCTAATCAAGGCTTTGTAACTACCAAGACAATTATGAAACTATAACTAGTTTATTGAAAACAACAATTTTATTCCATGTTAAAGAAATGGACCATGATATGCAAAATTCCATGTTTTCCCTCTTGCTTGCATCCCTTCAACTTATATTAAGACTTGTGAAAGCACAAATATCAAGTGTAAATGAAAAGAAAAACATCTAAGAGACATATAGAATGAAAATTCACTCATTGTATTATAAATTATAATGGCATTCACACCCGATGCAAATGTCTTGATACCAATTTGAATATACCACCCTACTTCTAGTGCCTAGGAATTGACACATAATAATGTGGAAGCCAAAAGTTTCCATATTTATTGCATATCATCCTATAGCAACTAATAGCTCAAGTCTTAAGAACTACCACCCACTAACTATAATAACTACACATAGTAGCCCTAACAAAAAATCACCCTTAACAATGAAGATCAAACCCTACGTGCACCAAAACAAACATTTTGAATAACAAAAAATGACACATTTTATCATATAGTTTTCTCCTTTTACATGCAAGGACATTTTCTTCCCTTATTTACTCTCATACACACACTCATATAGCTCTTTGAATCAACTCTCGCATATAACCTCTTTGATTTAGAATACTCACATTCAACTTCTCCCTTTTACTTCTCATGCACAAACTCTCCAAATTATTGCTTACACATTCAACTTCCATGCACCCCATTGTGTGAAATTCATGTAGCTAGAAATTCATTATGATTCCAGTCATTACCTTGTGCCTCCTCTCTCAATCTACTTTTGTTATCCTTCACACATGGCCCTTTCTTCCCCTTTCCTTTATGTTGCCTAGTTAATCTCACACATGGCCTTGTATCTCTAGCTTGATCATGACTTGTACTCTCTTTTGACACCTCTACTCAACTCCTTAGGTGATCTCTTTCTACACTATTCTCCTCTCATACCTCATCTTCTCATATTCTATGTGTACTTCATCTCCCCTCTACACACCCAGAGACTAATGGGTTTTCTTAAAACTCTATCATGTTTGTTCTCTTATGCTTCCATCAAGTTATGATTTTTCTAACCATCCACATGTTTTGACTACTACCTCAGTGGTTGATTTGTTCTTCAATAACAAGATGGTGTTTTCAAGGTTCATGGACATGTCTATAACATCTACAATATTGTTTATTCCTACAATCTATCTACAAGACTTTTGGTGTTGTAGTTGTTCTATTTCTAGGTTCACATTCTCTTTGGACATTGTAGATCTCTATTATTTTGGAATAATCTCATCTGAGCTTTACATGAACTTTATTTATAAAACCCATGTTCATGAGTGTAATATAATCTTTAACTCATATAAAATCTATGATACTTTGTAAACTTTAATCAATTTAAGTCAATGCAAGACACATTTTGTGTTGGTGTATTTTATCTTCATGGTTTTTCAATATTTTTAGAGGATTCAAGGAACACCTGAGTTCACACTTTCTATTTTTTATATTATTTCTCTAATATTTTTCACCAAAAGGGTGTTGTAAAACGTCTTGCATCATGCAATTTGTGCTAGGCTAGGGAAGCTCAATTGATATGTTAGGATTTTGGAAAAATTATGGATTACTAAGTAAAGGTGCATTGTGCCACGAAGACGGTTGTCATTGCACCAAAAGATCGGCTTGTTAATGCCTAATACAACTGCTAGAGTTAATGAATCCATAGGAGGTGGTTAAGCCATGTTATGAACTTGAGTTGTGTTGCATAGCATAAGGAGACCAAGGGTGCATACCTTGCAAAAACACCCCTAGAGCAAGCGAGGGGTTCGAACTTGTGACCTAGGCTCTGATACCAATTGTTGCAAAGACAATTACCATTGCACCAAAAGATTGACCTTGTTAATGCCTGATACAACTACTAGAGTAAATGAATCTATAGGAGGAAGTTAATCAATGTCACGAACCTAAGTTTTGCACTACACAACACAAGGGGACTAAGGGTGCACACCTTGCAACACATCGTTGGGATAAAATGGTATTTTAGGGTTTGATTTCTTAAAAATAGAGACAAGTAGATCAAAATCATTTGAATATTAGTTTTTTCTTCATTATTAGGGCTTTATTTAGACTTGACTATTCTCTATAGGATTGAGAACTAGTTTGATGGTTGAGATCTAGTTATTCATCCATTAAAAATTATACGTTTAGGTATTGTATTAGAGTAGATTAGGTTTTCTCCCATTTCCCATGAATATAGAGCTATAAACTTATAAAACCCATATAAAAGTTATTGATGTTGTATCCATATATGATTTATTGTGAATTATCATAGGGTTGAGGTAGTTGTAAGAAAAAGATCCAAAATAGGTCCTTGGGAAAACCTCCTATATATACATGAGAAAATATTTCTTCTATTATGCCTCAATATTTCTACAAGAAACTCAACACTCTCTCTCTCTTTGTTATAAGTCCTTAGACCTATGGCTAAAATTTGTCACCTCATTTATAACAAGTAGATTTGACACTATGGTGAATTCTTTTCTAGTGGATACAATTTTATGATCACCTCCAAATGACTTGTTTCATGACTCTGTCCTATACCAAACACTAAAACCTAGCATGCTTCATGTTTGTGACTATGACTAGATTGTACTATAATATAGAGGGAAGTGTAGGAGTTAGTGGCTAAATTTATAAATTATTTTGAAATAGTGGATGAGGATGTCACTAGACCTATGAAGATACAAAATCATACTTCATAGCTATGAAGGAGATGATTGTTAGTAGAATTTTTGTTGGTTAGCTATTTGATATGAAATGCTTTCCAAAATATTGTAAATATAATCAATGTACAAATATTTATCTGATGTGCTAAGTATTTTAGTTTTCAGATAGGCATAAACAACTTAGTGTGTAATGCAAATATATTGTAATTTGGTGTGTGTAATAGTAAAACATATATAGATACTTTTCTTTTCAATTTTTCTTTGTCATCAATGTCTTATTACTAAGATGCTTTAAATAGCTTGTTTAGAGCTGTTTAAAGATAGGAATTTGATTTTTTTTTAAATTTTGGTTAAAAATTTAAAGTTGTGTAATTTATCTATTTTAATTGATTTAATATTTGAATATTTAATGGGAAAATTTAATTTTTTATTTAAATATAAAGTAGCAAATAGCAACTTTAATTGTATTGACAAAAAAAATAATTATTCAATTGTTTGATGTTTAAATTTTTTTTTTTTAATATATTAAGTAAAAATATTCATAAATAGATTATAACATGAGTTTGTTGGACTAAAATTACATAATACAAATGGTCAAAAATATTATTGTGCTTGCACATAAAATCATATATTATTTTTAATTTTATATTCTTCTAAAAAAAGTTATTCACTTTTAAAAAAATCTTATTTTTGAGTTTTTATTAAATTTCATTCAAATGACCTATTAAAGCATAGCTATAATATTCTCAAATTGGAATTTCACATGAACATAATACAAAAACATTCTTCATAGATAAACAATTATTAAAACTCATAATATCATAAATCACATTGAAATTACAATGGTAGATCTTGAACCTTGCTAAAATGTTATAACTAATCATCATATCCTCATAAATATACTCATTACTAACAAGCCATGGACAATGATATTTTTATTTCAATGAAATTAATAGCAAAGAAATAGAACATTTAATGCATGAACTACAAAGAATTTGATCATATCAAAAACCACATTCATGTTACAAAAAGATTGTAGTAGTTTAAATTTTCAATTTAAAAACAATGTTCATGTTCTTTAAATGCAAAGCTCAAATGAAATCAACTAACTCGAAAACTTGCAAATAGAAATAAGCGTTACAAATCCTATTAACAAAAATTCAAGTTAAATTTTCTCTAATATGGAAAATGCCTTGTCAAAGTATCAAAATTTTCAAAACATAATTTGTGGTGCAAGATGATGTGTTTCCAACACATTAGTTATTGTTGCATGTTATTTGAATATGGATAATCGGTAAAACATAAAATAATTTGAGTTCTTTGCTTGATTTTTCTATCTATTTCTTTACAAGAAATGCACATTGAGAGGTAATAATGTTGTTAATTTATTATTGATCAAATGACACCTTATTAAATTATGAATTGATTTTTCTACTATATATTGCAAACTACAAGCTACTTATTAGATGACTTTATTTAGTTGATCACCCTAACAAAAATAATGAACTATAAGATTTGAGGCAAGTTGAATTGTAGAAAAAGACTAATCCTAATTAATAATGTTAACATGAAGCCTCTCGATACAAATTCCTTAAAAAAATTGATCATTATACACCAAGAAGCTAAATCTAATAACATTTCACATATCCTCTAATAAAAAACAACAACGTAATTGAAATGAAACCTGCATTAGATTTGCTACAATAATTCTCACCATGCAAATATCAACCACACTCATATCAAACTGCTACACTAGAGGCCTTGTTGAAATAGGGAATTTTTCTTAGATAATTGTAATGCAGTTCCAAAAGCACTAGGGGAGAGGGGCCAATAGTCATGTTGGTTAACTTTGTCAACATGTAGCGGTTGACTAGAATATTGTAGAACCTTCATTTTTTGTTATATGTGGACTTTCCTCTTATCTATCTATAACTAAGGTTTGGAGGTGTGACTCATCATGCAACTCGCCACATCAACAAATCTATTGAGAATTGTCTAAAATTTAACTTTTTAAAGATTTGACCAAAACTTAATCATGGGACCCCCAATAGTTGAACAAAAACATACCATTTGTGGCTTGTAAAATATCATATTTTCATTTAGAATAAAATTAATATGCAACTAAATGGACCAAATACCTATCTGTAACCATAAATATTTGATATCTCTAGCTTTTATATTCAACACATACGGACCTGGAGTCATCGAAAAAGTACACATTTTTACTTGCTTGATTTGGGAATAATTAATGATAAATTACACCTATTGTTTCCTTGATGTAGTGTTGTGAAGTGTTTTACAAATCCACATTAGATCTTAGGCCCTTTTAAAGCTAAATTAACTTAAGTATGTCCTAATTTAATGTTGTAAAATGTATTTTTTTACATCTTCACATTAAATTTAAAGGGCTTGTAAATCAAGTGGACCTAATCTAGTGTTGTAATGTGTTTTACACGTTCACATGGGATTTAGGGCCCTTCTAAGCTAAATAGACCCAATTTTGCCTTAATTTGGTGTTGTAAAGTGTATTTATTTACACTTTCACATTGGAGTTTGAGCCTCTTGCATTTATAACCTTTACATCATCATTAATAAGCTCCTATGACCCCATATTATGCATCCCAAGGATTATTTTGATCAAAATCCCGACTAGATCAACATATGAACTTAATTTATGCATTCCCCGACACTTAAGCATGAAAAATAGCCCCTATGGGTCCCATTTTCCACCTTGGGAAAATGAGTCCCGTCTAGGTGGGACTCATTTTCCCTGGATGGCGAATGAGTCCCATTTGGCCTATTTTTAAGAATTTGAGCAGGAAAAGTGGGTTTTCAATTCAAAATTTTCCTATGTCATCCTTGGGGATCAAATTAATAGTCGTTAGAGTGGATTTCCTATATAAGAAATCCTTCAAATCCTTATTTCATCCAAGCATCATGTATTCAATTTTTCAAGTCAAGCAAGCAAGAGTTAAGCACTCCAAGTCTTCACAAGATCATCAAGATAGCTTTCAAGATCAGTTTTAAGGCATTCAAGAGTAAGATCCCCCATCAATTGTTGCAGAAATTCAAGATCCATCATTATGAAAAGGTTATAATTGCATTATTCCATGTTCATACTTCATTATCTTATTTCATTGTTTTGGTTTAATTACCTAAAAGGGGTTTGACCAAGGAAAACCCCTATCCCCGAACAATCAACATTTTTTCTCTATTTCTTTGTGTGATTGCAGATCTAGGTGTTTTGAAGGATTGAAGATGCTCGAAGAATAGGTTACAAAATTTTTGGAGTCATTCCCTATTTCCAATGTCAAAATCCTCACTAAAAGTCACTTACAACCCCGAAAATCAAGGTTTCAGATCTATAAATCAAAAGCAACAGAAATAGTAGACTAGGAGGTGTAGATCAAAAATTATAATTTTCAAAAAATCCAGCCTGGACTCATTCGCCACAAGTGGAAAATGAGTCCCATTTTGGGTCAATTTTGATATTTTTGCAATTTTAGATACCTTTTTTCAAGAAACTTGTTCATGTGTAGAAACACTGATTTGGGACTGATTCACCCAGAATGGTGAATGAGTCCCAGTAGGTCAAAATTTTAGGATCAAAAAAAAAATTCCAGTCTTCTTTCTAGCCTCTACAAGTTTCTAGGTGCACACTTTCTATTTGGATTTCTTGTTCTATTTTACTTGCATTCAATTCATCTTTCTAGGTCTTTTTGCATATCACACTGTGTTTTCCAATTCATCATCTTTTCCAAGATTACACTTGGTGGTAAATCCTCTTTCCTATCCAATCATCTCTAAGGACACCTTATAATCAGATCTTTTCCATCCTTTATTTGGTGAAGATCTCTACGGTGTCCTTGAGTATGGCAATTGTGAAATAGGATCCCTATCCTTGTCTTCATGCCTCAAAGGTGGGGAGCATCCATTTCCAATGTCTACAGGACCAATATTTGAGCACTATTTTTTAAAATGCTTAGAATTTACTAATAAAGTGCATGGTATTTATTGTGCTCACTTTTTTATATTTGTGATAGGACAAACTATTAATTTAAAATACTCCAATGTTTTACCCCAATAGTTGTTGTTAGTATGTGGCGATTGATCATGCAAATATTGTACATGCTCATAACAAGAAATGGGGTTTGGGGCATCGCCTTAATTTTCTTTTTTTGTTAACTCATCAAGGTTTTCCCACTGACACGTAAAAGTTTTTTTCCCACTGACACGTCCAGGTTTTTCCAATTAACACGTCAAATGAAAAATGACCTTGTACAACCCTAATTCTAGAATGTTCCAAAAATCTTGTTATAAGTGGTTGGGATGTATTTTGTGATGTGGTATTTTCAAGATTGTAATCCTTTTTACAATGAATAATAAAATCATTGGATGGTTGAGTTTCTATGGATGTAGCCCATATTGGGTGGACCACGTTAAATTTCTATGTTGATATCTTTTGTGTCATTCTTCATTGTTATTTTTGGGTTATTTAATCTGCATATAATTGTTAATGTTTATTTCTCCAATTTGTTTGAACCCTAATAGCTAGTATTAGAGTCATGTGTATTTCAACCGATTGGCAGGAAACCTCTAGATTTAAGTGGGAGCAATGTAAGAAGGAAAATTCAAGGTTAAGAAGTTCAACAAACAAAATTATCAATTATGGAAAATGCAGATGGAAGATTATTCTTATCAAAAGGATCTATGGTAGCCATTTCAAGGAAAATCAAAGAAATAAGCTGTGATGTCTGATGAAGAATGAGAAATTCTGGATAGAAAGGCACTGGGAACCATTTGGTTGTACCTAGCACCATCTATGATGTTCAATATAAGAAAATAAATGACAACAAAGGATTTGATGTAAAATTTGGCTAAATTGTATGAAAAACCCTCAGCCTCAAATAAGGTATTTCTCATGAAGCCTTTGTTTAATCTGAAAATGATTGAAGGTGGATCTATGACAGATCATTTAAATGAATTTAATATGATTACTAGTCAGTTAACTTATGTAAAAGTGAATTTTGATGAAGAAGTGACAACTCTCTTGGTTTTATGTTATTTGCTAGAAAGCTAGAATAGCTTGGTAATGGATGTAAGTAACTTTGTCTTTGGTTCAAATACATTGAAATTTGATGATGTTTTTAGTGTCATCCTTAGCGAGAAAATGTGATCGAAAACCATGGGTGAGAGTTCAAAATCGGGTAATACTTTGATTATAGAGAATAGGAGAAGAACAAGGGAGAGGAAAAATACCAAAAAATCATGGGAAGTCACAAGGGAAGTCGAAGAAAGGAAGATCTAAATCTAGAGGAAGAATGGATTGCTAGCATTGTGGAAAGCCAAGAAACTTCAAGAAGGATTGTTGGTCTCAAAAGGGAAAACAAGGAGACAAACAACATGATGATAGTAAGGAAGCTAATGCTGCAAGTGATAAATTACAAGATGTTTTAATTATGTGTTTAGATAATGCTAATGATTCATGGGTAATAGATTTAGGGGCTTCATTTCATGCCTACACCCATAGGAAATATTTTGTAGATTATGTTCAAGGTGATTTTGGACAAGTATATTTGGGTTATGATGAACCTTGTCAGATTTTTGGAAAAGGAAAGATAAAAATCAAGTTGTAGAATGGAAATGAATGGTTGCTACAGGAGGTAAGGCATGTTCCAAATTTGAGAAGGAATTTAATTTCTGCAGAACAACTAGGTAGTGGAGGCTACATAGTTACCTTTTCAAAAAATCAGAAAAAGTATGGAAGGTCACTAAAGGTGCATTAGTAGTAGCTAAAGGTGAAAAGGTAGGCACGTTGTATTTGTTTACTAGTAATACTTATTCTACCTTAGTTGCTACAGAAATAGTTGCTACTAAGAAAGTTATAACATTGACTACAAGGGCACAAATAGAATTGTGGCATCATAGACTTGGGCACATGAGTGATCTAAAGGGATGAAGATCCTTCACTCCAGAAAGTTGCTACCAAGTCTGAAGCTGATTGACTTGGAGTTCTATGAAAATTGTATTTATGGAAAACAGAAAAGAGTTTGATTTCTCAAAGTTGGGAAAGAGAAGAGTGAGAAATTAGAGCTTGTGCATTCAGATGTATGGAGACTAGCTCAAGTATCTTCTCTTATTGGCTATTGCTATTATGTTACTTTTATTGATGATGCAAGGTGTTTTTCTTAAAACAAAAATCAAAAGTATTTGAAACTTTAAAAAAGTGGAAAGCTTTGGTTGAAAATGAGGCAAGAAAAAATTTGAAGTATCTCGAATCTTAATGAAGGTAAGTATTGAAGCAAAGAATTTGAAAATTACTTTTCATAGAATGGAATCCATAAGCAAAAAATGGTTCCTAGAACCCCATAAGAAAAGGGTGTGTCTGAGAGGATGAATAGGACCATTATGGATCATGCAAGGAGCATGAGATTTCTTGTTGGACTACCCTTACAGTTTTGGAAAAATGGTGTACATATTGTTGTTTATTTAATAAACAGGGTACCTTGAAATCCTTTGAATGGTGGCATTCCAAAGGATGCATGGATGGGTGAAAAGCTAAACTATTAATTTTTGAAAACCTTTCTAGCTATGAAGCTTTTGTCCATGTTGATATTGAAAATATAACCAAGCTTGAGGCTAAGTCTAAAAAATCTACCTTCATTGGATATGGAGTAGATGAATTTGGTTATCGATTATGGGATTATGAAAATCATAAAATTATTAGGAGCAGAGATGTTATATTCAATGAGAAGGTCATGTATAAGGATCAACTATAGGAAAAAAAGCATGAGCATGCCAAAAAGGAATATGTTTCATTGGATGAGATTCCAAAAAGTAAAATGCCAGTGGTACGTGATGCTCAACAACAAGAAGTTATCCCACAGACTTCTCTAAGTGTTAAACATTCTACAAAGATAACTAGACCTCTAGAAAGATTTTATCCATCGTTATATTCTATATTATTAACCAATTTTGATGAACTTAAAGGCTATGAAGAATTAATGCAGGTAGATACCAAAAATAAGTGGGAGTCAGGCATGAAAGAGGAAATACATTCCTTATTGTAGAATCAGACTTGAGACTTAGTCCAATTGCCTGTGGGTAAAAGAGCATTGCCAAATAAATGGGTTTATAGGTTGAAGGAAGAATATGGAGGCAAGAAAAGATATAAGGAAAAACTCATGGTAAAAGGTTTTGCACAGAAAAAAGGTAGAGATTTTGATGAAATTTTTTCTCTGGTTGTAAAGATGACTTCTATTATAACCATTCTAAATCTTGTGGCTATGCAAGACTTGCATTTTGAATAGCCAGATGTGAAAACAACATTTCTCTATGAGGATTTGGAAGATGAAATATACATGCAACAACCACAGGGATATGAGGTCAAGGGTAAGGAGGAATTTGTGTGAAGGTTAAAGAAGAGTTTATATGACTTGAAGCAAACACCTCAACAATGGTATTTGAAATTTGATAGTTTTATGGCTGAACAAGGTTACAAAAGATGCCATTTTGATTATTGTGTTTATTTTAAGAAATTGAGTAATGGTAGCTATAGTATCCTATTGCTTTATGTTGATGACATGCTTGTTGCTGAGTCTAACATGCAACATATTAATGAACTTCAACATAAATTAGCAAATTCACTTGCTATGAAGGATTTGGGTGCAACAAAACAAATCCTTGGTATGAGGATCACATGGGACAAAACAAACAAAAAATGTATTGTCTCAAAGTGAGTATGTAGAGAAGGTGTTGAAAAGGTTTAAGATGTAGAATGCAAAATTAGTTAGTACACCTTTTCCTATTCATTTTAAGTTGATTGAGGAGAGGTGTCCAGAGACACAAGAGGGGGAAGAAAAATGTCTAAGATACTATATGCATTAGTAGTTAGAAGCTTGATCTATGCAATGGTATGAACAAGGCCAGATATTGCACATGCAGTGGGAGTTGTGAGTAGGTATATGAGCAATCCAAGAATGCAACATTGGAATGTGGTAAAATAGATTCTTTGATATTTGAGAGGTACTACTTCAAAGAAACTATGTTTTGGAGGAACAAATTTTGCTCTAAAAGGATATGCTGACTCTGATCTGGTGGGTGATATTGATAGCAGGAGGAGTACTACAAGGTATGTTTTTCTTGTAGTAGGTACTGCAGTTAGTTGGATTTCAAGGCTAGAAAAGGTTGTCATGCTTTCAACTACTGAAGTTGAGTATGTTGTTGCTATGAAAGCTAGCAAGGAGATTATTTGGTTACAATGTTTTCTTGAGGAATTGGGAAGACGATGAGAAGATAGCCCTTTGCACACTGATAGCTAGAGTGCTATTCATCTTGCTAAGAACTCAACTCTACATTCAAAAACTAAGCACATACAGTTCAGATACCACTTCATCTAGTTAGTTTTGGAGGATGGACAGTTGAAGTTGGAGAAAATTCACACAAGTGAGAATCCTACATATATGTTGAAAAAGGCAGTTACATGGGAGAAACTGATTTCCTCATCAGTTTTTGTTGGCCTTCACATGATAATGAGGGGCATAAGAAACCAGTTAGACCTGTAATCTAGTGGGAGTTGCAAGTGTAGCGGTGTCATCTAGAATCAGTCTCCAAGTGGGAGATTGTTTGGTGTGGAGCCTGATCAGTCTCCGAGTGGGAGATTGTTCATATGTGATGACTGATCATGTAAATGCTATTAACTCATCAAGGTTTATTAACTGAAATTTCAAGGTTTTTTTCCTATTGACACACTAAGGTTTTTTCAGTTAACATGTTAAGTGAAAAACGACCTTGTAAAACCCTAATTCTAGAAGGTTCCAAAAAGCTTGTTATAAATGATTAGGATGTATGTTACAACATGGTGTTCACAAAATTGTAATCTATTTTGCACTGGATAATGAAATTATTGGATGACTGATTTTTTGTGGATGTAGTCGTATATTGCGTGAACCATGCTAAATTTTTGTGTTGATCTCTTTTGTGTCATTCTTTATTGTTATTTTTGGGTTATTTAATCTACATATAATTGTTAATGTTTATTGTTCCAATTTGCCTGAACCCTAATAGTTGTACACATAAGAATAATATTTTTTCACTATGATAACAATACTTGTTTAAATAAGTGTCTTATTTTATTAAATGGGCATTTTATTTTTGAAATATCACACTTATAGTAGATAGTTATGATATTTTATTTGAGACAAAAATATTTATTTCACTTCTTTATGAATGTATTTATATTTTTTTATATAACATTCAAAAATTCTCATGTGTTCTAGTCCACTTTTGATCAACATTTAGACTATTTATTTACAATATATAGTATAAATATATGGTAAGATTGAATATTATAATCACAATTATTACGCGACTATTGAACCTTGCACAACTACACCCCTCTCCCCTATTTCTCCCCTATTTCGAAATAGATAGGAAGGGAAAGGAATTTGAGAGGTAAGGACGAGGAAATCCAAATAGTTCGTCCGGACTTCGTACATATGCATGCAACAATTGAAATATGCCGTATTTAAGAGATAAAATTATAAAGGAATTGTAACAGCCTTGCCGTCTTAGCTCAGCTGGTAGAGCGCGTGGCTTTTAACCACGTGGTCGTGGGTTCGATTTCCACAGACGGCGAGTATAATTACTTCCAAACCCTATTGAATTTTACGAACTGCAAATTATTTATATATTATATATATAAGCACTCAGTTTAAAATTTTTATGAGTAAGTCAGGTCGCTGCGGCTTGGCTTCTGAAGGCATCGAAATATACTTGGCAGTAATCATCGGTGAACCTGTGACGGGTATTACAGGGATACCTGTGTATGCAGTCCTCCCATACGTTGAAAATCATTTCACCGGGATGGCTTTCTCTCATGACTTCCCACACAGCGGTGTTGCACTTAAACCCTGAGCCCAAGGCAATCTGCAGAAGGCGATGTCCTGCTTTGAAGCGTTCTTTGGCTTCCATGTAAGCCACCTCGTACCAGAGGCCGCTGGTGGAAGTGTTCCCAAAGCGATGGAGCGCCATGCGTGAGGGCTCCTGATCGAAGTCGGTGAGCCTTAAGACTCTTCCCCATCCCGTTCACCACTGCCCTCCCCCCCGGGTGGATGCAGAAATGCTGGAATGCCAGCCTGAAATTTTGAATATAAGGCTCCAAGTTGATCTTAAAAAGCTTGATGCACAGCGTCTTGAAGGCGTAGTCGAGCATCTCCCTCAGCGGAAGAACTTTGGGGCCGAGGGTAGCCAGGTTCCTCTTCACAGCGTTTGAGGCCACCTGAATGAGCGAAGGGCGGAGGGAGATCCCGTAGAAGCCGTCGGCGTCTTCTTTTCCAATTACGCATCCGTAGGACTCGTCGTCTGCGGCCACGGTTGTCCGGACGACGTGCAGGAGCCTCATTTTGGCCCGCTCCGCTTCGCGAGGGTTGTTGGAAAGAAGCACCGCATTACCCCCAACTCTGAAAAGGCAGTTGGTGAGCATCATGGACTTATTGCTTCCCGGATAATTCGCATTGAGGGTTGTACACTCGGTGCCCACAACCAGAGCGTACAAGTCTGGGTAGAGGCGGAAGAGATCCTTGGCCATGTCGAGGCCGATGACGTTTGCGCTGCAGCCCATACCAGAGATGTTGAAGCTCTTGACGCTCTCCTTCATATTGTAGTGGTGGACGATCCAGGACGCGTGCGAGGGAGCCGGGGTGAAGGTCGACACGGTCACGATCAGAATGTCGATCTGCTGCGGATGGAGCCGCGTTTTGGCGAAGAGGTCGTCGAGTACAGCCGCGAAGCACTCGCGCATCTCCAACTGCGCCTCCGCTAGCGTTGCCTCCCCCTTCTCGTCGAAGTGGAAGTGGGAGGCGGCCGTTTCCTCCCCCAACCCAGACCGCAGGAGCACCTTCCATTGCAACTCCAGATGTTCCGCCACCAGCGGCTGGTATTTAATAGAAAAATATATGCTTGTCTCCGCGTTCATCTTTCGATCATCCGGCGCTCCATAGCAGCTGTAGTCCACCAGGTAACATTCGCGCTGCCTCCGCTTCTTCCTTAGATACAACGTCCATCCAATCACTACGCAACCCACTAAAACACTCTCTGCACCTCTTCTCACAAAAAGGGAATTCTCTCCCACGGCTAGATCATACACTTCCCATACCTTGTTTTTCGAAATATAAGCTCCCACCAGCGAGACATACAAAAGGCCGATGATTAAGGCACAATTTCTTGCCATCTTGAAGGTATGAAGATCTATGTATCTCCTCAGAAGCCTGTTAGCACCAACGGAGCAAGTCGTTGTTGTAGGTTACCGACTTCAATTTCTCATTAAATGTCATGACGACCGCTTAGCTGCTGAATTGCACCAACCACGATCTGAAAACAACGCTGCTAAAAGCTGTAATAATTTGAGTCGTTTCTAGACCCACATATTTATTATATATCACTTAAATAGTCTGGAAACATCTTTAATATGTATAAATAAGCTGGATAATAAATGAGAGTAAAACATGAAGAATTAACTGTAAGATATGTATAAATATGAGAGTATATTAATATATAATGTTATGAATGTATATAATTTATTATAATCTGAGTTATACTTATTGCATATCTAATTTTTTCATTCTTGTTGCATCACATCAAGGTTCACCAAATATAAAAAAATATTAAACCATGGGTTCTAATCAAGGTTATTCTATCAACATTTGTTTAAGTTGTGAGGGCCTCGGTTGTTGTTGCATAACGAAGGAGGTCATACCAAAGAAGAAATTAATGTTAAAAAGTTTAGGAAAAGAAAATTTTAGATTTATTTTTTATGTATTATACATGGTGAAAATAATTATTATGAAGAGGTGTGGTAGTACAACACTAGCCCTCAAGGAACAAGACATTAAAGTGGTGGCATAGTGAAGAGAGGAGATCTAAGGAGACATGGATTATAGTAGCTAATGGAATCATAGTCAAGTACAACAATATTGAGTAAATTCAATTGAATAAAAAAATTATTTGTTTAAATTGGAAATGTTGGAAAAAGAGTGAAGAAATAAAATAAGAATTTAATGTGTAAGAGATATTTTGGAAGAATAATTGATGAAAGTTAAAATGTGTATTTCAAATTTGATAGAAAAAATAAAATAGATAAGAAAAGATAATTATGAATATTTATGTGAAAATAATATCTTAGGAAAATAACTAGAGAAAGTTAAAAAGAAAAAAGAAGAAATAGAAGAGAAAAATAACTCACAAAAGGGTGACATATAAAAGTTGAAAGAATATGATAGTCAATTGGATCAATTGCTTATAACATATCAAAATAAAAATGAGTGTTTGGGACCAAAACCTTCACTATGAGATATTTCGTGTGATATAAATGATTTGTCTTATCCATTTGATGAATCATTTGATAAATAGGATATAGCTCACTTGAAATATTTTGATAAAAAGTGTAAGGATGGAGATAAAGATTGTAGTTTTGCAAATTGTGAAATATGCTAACCAATTTTTTCGATGAAGTAACACAACATAACCAGCACTTAACCAACTTGATTAGCGTTAGCTCTAAATAGAAAACCAAACTTGAAAAGAACTCACACCAAGAATGCACACTCAATCCCAATGAGGAATAGGTGTTGTCATATGGTGGAGGAGCTAAATGAAAAATACTTGAAAGAAACTACTCAACGTCAAGAATGTGCACTCAAGATCCCACTGAGGGCGAGGTGCTAACATATAACGGAGTGTTGAATTGAAACTAGAAATGAATAGGCGGATAACCAGCCATGAAGAGCATTTCCACACTACCACCAAACAGTGGGGGGAAAAGATTACAATTAAAACAATTCGTCCGCTGCGGCGGGCATCCACAGAGTTGTGGGGATTCACCACTTGAGAGTGGGTACAAGAGTAATACAAATCCAATTATCCACACTGGCGGTAAACCATCCAGGGGTACTAATGTGAAATTAAAGAAATAATTGCAGCAATAAAGGACTGGAACAGTACTACTGTTTACAGTCTTACAATATGGAAAAAGAGCTGCAAATTACATGAAAATTACAATAGATTCAATGTACCATGATACTGGATGATTCCATATTAGACATCAACAATAAATGATGAAGAAAGGACTGAAGATTCAAACTTAAACAAGTCTGATGTAAAATAACAATTCTGGAAATTCTGATCAGCAACTGTGAAATTCAAAGAAATATTCACAACTCACTCAAAAATACTCCGTTTTGTGTGAAACGAAAACCAATGAGTTGCTGGAAGATAGGCGCCCAACATTAGATGAAGAAACAACAACAAAAACTCATAATTTAATTCTTACATGAATCCCAATGCAGCAAGAATGGTACGACCTTCATGAGGGGCAATTTTGACAAGTAAAAATCAACAACTCAAAATTAAAACCTGAAACTCTCCAAAGATGGTCGCCTTGGGTGTAGGAATGGATTGGAAAAGTACCCACAAGCAAATTAAATTCACACAAAAAGTTGTATGCAAAAACCACTTTCAGCTGTGACTGCATCAGCAACTTCAAAACTAGAAATATCATTAAAAACTTCAACTGTTGAGCTCAATCTGCTAGTCTGATTTGAGAAGCAGCAAATGACCAACTAGGTGTTGTATTTCAAACACGAAATTGGATTGGAACTAGGAGGTAAGCATCCCTCGAAGTATTAAACAAGTTGTCATTTCGACAGCATATCATTAACATAAAAATATTGGATAATCAACTCTTCAAACAGCAGCAATATATAAGCTTTAGTTGGAAAATGAAGCAACAAGAACTCTTCAAATTCCAAGAAGTTGAATCACTTCAACTTCCAAAAGGGACGCCACCTTTTTGCCTTTTACTTTTTGAAATAATAAAATATCATTCAACTTCCCTTTTAGGCATCCATTTCATATTGCAACAATAAAGCATTTATTAAATAATTGAATGCTCACTTGACCCCTTTATGTCCCCTTCTTTAAAACAATTTGAAGTCATCAAGCCTAGGCGTGGGGTACAACTTCAAGACATGAAAATTGACTAAGTCTGAAACTCAGTCCAAGGAGATAACCAAATACAATGTCCAAGCTGCAATTGATGAATTGCTAAAAATAGCAAACTGACAAATGCCAAACTGAACCAAGTTGATGATGATGCTTCTGCCAAAAATGAACTTACTAAAAATAGTAAATGCCAAAAATAGTAAGTTAGCTTCAAAACCATCAGAAAGCCTAACTAAACACTGAACTGCAAAGGATTGAATTGCTGCTAGATAGATATTGCCAAAAGATAGACTTGCTAAAAATAGCAAACTGCTATAAATAGTAAGTCTGCACAACATCCTCTGAATGCCAACTGAGCAGTATCTGAAAGAGGAAACCCTAGTTTTATACTACAGCTTAGCCTACGGATTTTCAGAAATAGGCTAAATCCAAAAGAAGAGTGTATGGCCAAAATGGGGACATTACAGTCCACCCTTCCCAAAATTGCTTGTCCTCAAGCAATGCCACAACACTCCAAACTGATCCCACCAAACATATAGGATCTCGGGGTCCCATGTCCATCTCTGAAAAACCCCACCATTCTGATGCTGCTCTACTCTGATTATACAAATGAAATAATTGCACCATAACTGCACTAACCAACCCTGCAATCTCAAAGTGATAACATACCTAAAATTCAAGTCGAACAACATGGAAGGAATTGAATCAAAATCTAGTAGCGTGTCATGATCAATAAACTCTGAGGAATTACCATCTATAATGTTAATGTCAATCACCATTCTGAGAACAATGAAGAATAATTTAAACAACTCAAAAATATTCTCATCAACATAACTCCTCAAAGTAACAAACCGAGTCACAACAGCAAGTGTGTGTCCATCATAGCTAATTGCAAAGGAAAAAACAACTCTTTGCAAAGTCATAGCAGCTGCATCCTCAAAACTCCACAAGGATGTATAATACCCCCTTTGAATAATGCTGACATATTCAAGAAAATTTCTAAAAATTTCCACCAATCTCTCCCCCATAGTCTCAAAAAATTGAACCAAATCAAGCAAAGGTTCACTGCCCCTAACACTAGTGCTAGAGATTGAACAAAGATGATCACTGAAAAATAATTTGAACACCATCCAAAACTGATCCAAATCACTATGAAACATCATTTCCCACCTTTGGGACCAAAAACCATCATTGATAAGAGATTGTGAAGAGAAAAAATAAGTATACCAGCTGCCCATGACATCTAAAGTAAACCAATTAAAGTATGATTTTAGGAAAATCAGCATACAAAGAGTAGAACAACTATTTTGACACTGGAAATCAGCGTCCATAATATCACAACTGTTCCTGCCCAAGGCTGGAAATATCCCCTCAAGAGACTCCAACCCATCATTAAGCCATCTTTTGTTCAAAGTATCTTTCCAATCCACCAATGGATGAACCAAAGGAATCATCAAATGATTGGTAAAGATGGGGGCAGCATCAAAGATTCTGAGAATTGAATCCTTATCTCTCCAAAGATCCTTTTTTCTACTTGCAACAATCTCCATCAAGCCATGTTGAGAATTCCAAGCATGAATTCCCAACTGCAAATAATCTCCAACACATTGGGAAGAATTCCCAACATATCTCCAAGAGCCATAGTGAAAGTCTCGAGCACACAAACCCATGTAATTAGCTGCAACCATCAATGCAAAGTTTGAACCTTTCATGACCAACATTTTAGAATAATCACTCATCAACAATGCACAATCTAGAAACCAAAGGGGCAAGTCTAAAAGTTCTCCCACAATTTGATGCATCTCTCTAAGACCTAGCCTCATCAACCATTTTAAGATAGGTGGTACTCTTCCATTGGTTAATGCTAAGTGAAAACCAGCCAGTTCAAGTTTGAACACCATTAAATGCTCATTTACTATCCATCCCAAGAGAGTGTTGCTTGACATATAGAATGGATCCACCAACATTATCTTATGCTTGACTATAAAATTATGCATGTCAAAAACATAAAACTTCTTACCAATGCCATCCACATAGAAATTGTCAATCAACTCATAATTTAACAAATCATGTGAAGATGGTGGATTGTTGTACACAATCATAGAAACAATATTTCCTTCATCCCTTTCATTGGTGTCTTCATAAAATTCATGCACATCTTCTTCAACTTGAAGATGCCCATCATTAGTTGCTGATCCATAGAATGTAGCGTGATGAATATCACACACATTACCAATCATCACATCTAGCTCATGGCTACAAGCTATCCCTTCTTGAGGCAAGTTCTCTTCCCAACTCAAGAGTTCACACTCTTGATTTACCTTCCAATTACCATCATCTTCATGAATCTCCTTAAAATTAAGCAAGGTTTCATAATTATGGAGTTCATTAATACCTTCAACTATTTGCTTGATCTCCATTAGCCTTGTATTAGCTTCTTGTTCCATAAGTGTGGCTGCCATAGATGATTGATTTTATGTTTTGCAAAAGAGTGATGAGCTAAGGTAAGATCAAGGTAAAGACGATCAACCTCTTTCTCCTTCTCTTGGTAGGCATCATAGGTCTCTTCTGCAAACTTAATAGCATTATCTCTATCTGAGAGCAAATGCAAATAATCTATCTTTAATGATTCCAATGCTTCTTTGATAGTTTGCAACTTGGAAAGAGTGACTCCTTTAACTCCATTCTGTCTCTCTTCAAACTGAAACTTCCAGTAGAGTTCTTCAACAAAATTGTGTGTGCTATCAAATCTTGATAATGCTTTAACAATTTTCTCTTCTGAAACCATTAAGTTATCCTTCAAAACTTGCAGCTCTTTAGGCCCATGATCATAATCAACAAAGAAGCTTTGCTCATCAAACATCAACTTTTCTGATTTATTTTCTTTGATTTGATTCTCAAAATCAGCCTCCTTTCTAATCTTATCACTGCATAACTCCTGAATTGAAGGCCTGTCAACAACTTCTTCAAACAAATTAGTACCTCTATCTTGACCTTTCAAGTTCTCATACTCTTCTTGTGCGTAATTCTGAAAGGCATCCAAACCATTTGTTGATTTTAAAACATTATTCTCTTCAACATAAGAAATCACATTCTCATTAGCCATTGCTGCAACTTCTCCTCCAAAGATCACTTCATTACTTGCATTGCAAACTGATTTTTGAACTTCATCAGGATCAAAGGGGAATTTATCCCACTCCGGTTCTTTATCATACCTTGGAGACATCGCGCCCGGATCCCAAATGTGAAAGGTTTGATTGCAATGATCAATAGGAAAGAGATCATCATGCTCCTCTTGAACTATTGACTCTTTGAATGAGTCACTCCTCAACCCACTTGAACTGAAATCTTCATCTATAACTTTCTCCACAGATGTAGTTTGATAATCAAACCCACTACCACTCAAGTCACTAGCATTATATCGGATTAAAGAATCATCAAAGCTGGTTGCTTTGAATATTTTGTCATTCTTTTCTTCAATGAAATTATCTTGAGTAGATGTGTTGCTGATTTTATCATTAGTGCCCACATACATACCAAAGAAGTCTTCTTGGACACTTGTCAATAATTCTTCATATGGAATTGGCTCAGCATAAAGTAGAGAATTATCCTTCACTAAATCTTCAACAAAAGGAGATAAAAACACATCGGAATCACCATCAACAACCTCACTTTCGTAATGGTCATAAGCTGGTTCAAAGACACCATTAGTATTTGCTTCATCTTGCTCTTCTTCAACGTACTTATCCCACACAACTGTTCCACCAGCATCTTTTGAGAAGCCATTTGTCTCGAGATCTTCATTGCTTGAATCCTTATTAGGACTCAAGACTGCTGTAATGATCTTCTTACCATAATAATCTTCATTATTTCCCATCCCATGCAAGTCTAGGGATGTATTTTGGGACTCTAACTTAATCTCCTCATTTGCCAAGGTATCTTCATCAAGCCCACTTTCATTTTGAACCAAAATGTGCACCTTGCTTGTGTCTTCTTCAACACTAATTGACTGATTTTTCTCTTCAATTTGCTTACTTGTGGGCTGCAAACCACAAACAGATCCTTTTGCTTCTTCCTTCCTTGATTCTTCAACCATGGCAAGTTCTACTTCCTCTTTAATCATTTTTTTGATGTAGTTGACCATAGCCAACTTTCCAGGGTCATGAATCACCGCACAATTCAAAAACGTGTCAAATGAAACATCGTTCTTAAACTCATCTGTCATGCTCTGATATTGTTTACGGAGTATGGCAGCCTCATGTTCACATTGCCTCTTGAACTGGCATTCTTCCGAAGCCACAATCAAATCTGACTTCTCACGATTCCTGGACCTCAGAAAATGCAACATCTTAAGAACTTTTGAAAGCTAAACTGAACTTAGGTGAAGAATCTGATTTCTCTATCACTCATCTGTCAACTGACTCTGTCTTATTCACAGGATGGCAAGATCTTGGCTCTGATACCACTGAAATATGCTAACCAATTTTTTCGATGAAGTAACACAACATAACCAGCACTTAACCAACTTGATTAGCGTTAGCTCCAAATAGAAAACCAAACTTGAAAAGAACTCACACCAAGAATGCACACTCAATCCCAATGAGGAATAGGTGTTGTCATATGGTGGAGGAGCTAAATGAAAAATACTTGAAAGAAACTACTCAACGTCAAGAATGTGCACTCAAGATCCCACTGAGGGCGAGGTGCTAACATATGACGGATTGTTGAATTGAAACTAGAAATGAATAGGCGAATAACCAGCCATGAAGAGCATTTCCACACTACCACCAAATAGTGGGGGGAAAAGATTACAATTAAAACAATTCATCCACTGTGGCGGGCATCCACAGAGTTGTGGGGATTCACCACTTGAGAGTGGGTACAAGAGTAATACAAATCCAATTATCCACACTGGCGGTAAACCATCCAGGGGTACTAATGTGAAATTAAAGAAAGAATTGCATCAATAAAGGACTGGAACAGTACTACTGTTTACAGTCTTACAATATGGAAAAAGAGCTGCAAATTACATGAAAATTACAATAGATTCAATGTACCATGATACTGGATGATTCCATGTTAGACATCAACAATAAATGATGAAGAAAGGACTGAAGATTCAAACTTAAACAAGTCTGATGTAAAATAACAATTCTGGAAATTCTGATCAGCAACTGTGAAATTCAAAGAAATATTCACAACTCACTCAAAATACCTCTGTTTTGTGTGAAACAAAAACCAATGAGCTGCTAGAAGATAGGCGCCCAACATTAGATGAAGAAACAGCAACAAAAACTCATAATTTAATTCTTACATGAATCCCAATGCAGCAAGAATGGTACGACCTTCATGAGGGGCGATTTTGACAAGTAAAAATCAACAACTCAAAATTAAAACCTGAAACTCTCCAAAGATGGTCGCCTTGGGTGTAGGAATGGATTGGAAAAGTACCCACAAGCAAATTAAATTCACACAAAAAGCTGTATGCAAAAACCACTTTCAGCTGTGACTGCATCAACAACTTCAAAACTAGAAATATCATTAAAAACTTCAACTGTTGAGCTCAATCTGCTAGTCTGATTTGAGAAGCAGCAAATGACCAACTAGGTGTTGTATTTCAAACACGAAATTGGATTGGAACTAGGAGGTAAGCATCCCTCGAAGTATTAAACAAGTTGTCATTTCGACAGCATATCATTACATAAAAATATTGGATAATCAGCTCTTCAAACAGCAACAATATATAAGCTTTAGTTGGCAAATGAAGCAACAAGAACTCTTCAAATTCCAAGAAGTTGAATCACTTCAACTTCCAAAAGGGACGCCACCTTTTTTTCCTTTTACTTTTTGAAATAATAAAATATCATTCAACTTCCCTTTTAGGCATCCATTTCATATTGCAACAATAAAGCATTTATTAAATAATTAAATGCTCACTTGACCCCTTTATGTCCCCTTCTTTAAAACAACTTGAAGTCATCAAGCCTAGGCGTGGGGTATAACTTCAAGACATGAAAATTGACTAAGTCTGAAACTCAGTCCAAGGAGATAACCAAATATAATGTCCAAGCTGCAACTGATGAATTGCTAAAAATAGCAAACTAACAAATGCCAAACTGAACCAAGTTGATGATGATGCTTCTGCCATAAATGAACTTACTAAAAATAGTAAATTCCAAAAATAGTAAGTTAACTTCAAAACCATCAGAAAGCCTAACTAAACACTGAATTGCAAAGGATTGAATTGCTGCTAGATAGATATTGCCAAAAGATAGACTTGCTAAAAATAGCAAACTGCTATAAATAGTAAGTCTGCACAACATCCTCTGAATGCCAACTGAGCAGTATCTGAAAGAGGAAACCCTAGTTTTATACTACAGCTTAGCCTACGGATTTTCGTAAATAGGCTAAATCCAAAAGAAGAGTGTATGGCCAAAATGGGGACATTACAAATTTTCACCCTTGACAATTTCACACCAAGTTTAGCTCCCCCTCATGTACTTTGACCCAATTGTGTGTTTAATTTTCCCATTTCATAATAATCTTTTATTCATGAAAAAAGTCACATCACATTATACAATGAATGGTGCCCATAATAATGTACTTGACATGTGTTGACAAGATATAGAGAGTAGTGCAACACCACATATATAATTTGAGTCATTTCTAGACCCACATATTTATTATATACCACTTAAATAGTTTAACACCTCTAATATGTATAAATAAGCTAGATAATAAATAAGAGTAAAACATGAAGAATTAACTGTAAGACATTTATATACATGAGAGTATGTTAATATATGATGTTATGAATGTATATAATTTATTATTATTTGGTTTACACTCATTGCATATCTAACTTTTTCATTCTTGTTGCATCACATCGAGGTTCACCAAATATAAAAAGAAATTAAGCCATGGACTCTAATCAAGGTTATTCTATCAACATTTGGTTATGTTGTGAGGGCCTCGGTTGTTGCTGCATAATGAAGGAGATCATACCAAAGAAGGAATTAATGTTAAAAAGTTTAGGAAAAGTGAAAGTTTTAGATTTTTATTTATTTATTATACATGGTGAAAATAATTATTATGAAGAGGTGTGGTACTACAACACTATCCCCCAAGGAACAAGACATTAAAGTGGTGGCATAGTGAAGGAAGGAGATCTACAGAGACATGAATTATAGTAGCTAATTGAACCATAGTCAAGTGCAACAATATTGAGTAAATTCAACTAAATAAAAAAAATTATTTGTTTCAATGGGAAATGCTTGAAAAATAGTGAAGAAAGAAAATAAGAATTTAATGTGCAAAATATTATTTGGAAGAATAATTGATGAAAGTTAAAATGTGTATTTCAAAGTTGATGGAAAAAATAAAAATAGATAAGAAAAGATAATTATGTATATTTTTGTGAAAATAATATCTTAGGTTCAAATAACTAGAGGAAGTTAAAAAGGAAAAAGAAGAAATAGAAGATAAAAATAACTCACAAAAGGGTGAAATATAAGTGTTGAAAGAATACAATAGTCAATTGGATCAATTGCTTATAACATATCAAAATAAAAATGAGTGTTTGGGACCAAAAGCTTCACTATGAGATATTTCATGTGATACAAATGATTTGTGTTATCCATTTGATGAATAAGATATAACTCGCTTGAGATTTTTTTGATAAAAAAGTGTAAGGATGGAGATAAAGATTGTAGTGTTGTAAATTGTCACCCTTGATGATTTCACACCAAGTTTAGCTCCCCCTCTTGTACATTGACCCAATTGTGTGTTTAATTTTCCCATTTCATAATAATCTTTAAAAAATTAGAGTTGAATAGGGAAAATGGATTAATATTTATTTATTGATGCTTAAGGCCCTAAAATAGGTCTGGAATAGGGTGCCTAAGGCCCCTATCCTACCTATTTTGGCTCTAATTTAAAATATATCAGTTTCAACATTTTAACATTTAGAAATCCAAATTCATTTGTCGAATATTGTAATTAATTTATGGGAAATTAAATAATTGCATATAAATACTGATATAAAATGCATAGAAACTAGATTTCCATTATTTGATATTACAAATACATTTAAAGAGTTGAAGGAGCAATTCGGTTAAGAGCAACAGTTGAGCATAGTAGAAGGGTGGTTGGACAGTTGCAATAATTAGAGTTATTTAACTATATACATCCTCGCCACTACAATGTAATACATTATACATTATTTGCTAAAATTCACCCCCTTATTATATTCTACCTACAACTCTATCCCTTAAAGCTCTAATTCACCTATTAAGGGACCCCCTTATGGTTTACATAATAAAACTTGTTGATTACAAAATAGATATACATTCTTGCGAAGATTTTCCTTTCTGAAGAAACAAATCCTAAATCAAGTTGAACTCCTCCAAGTTTCCTCATAACCCTCCAAAAGGAGTAGCTCTGAGCTGAATTCCCAAGTTCATCCTCCCATAAAAGCTTGAATCAGACTATAATTATTAGACAACCACCCTCCAAGTTTCCTCCTCAACCCTCATAAAGGTATAATCCTTGGTCTTGACTGTAATTATTTTACAACCATCCTCCAAGTTGTCTCCTTGATGCTTGTAAAGGTATAATCCTTCATCACAGTCTTGTGAACACTCTCTAGGAAACAATCCATACTAAGATCTTCACCCAACTCCTTACCTATCTCCAAAAATCAAACTTCATAATATATGTATCCTCAAATTTGTCAGCAATAACAATAAAAAACAAGAAATTAAAGCCAAAAATGCTTCTCATACAAAGCATCATCTCAAAGTGAGAAGTTGATTAAGATGACAAAAATTCCTCCATCCTCCAATGCCACCAACCTCCAATATTAAAGGCTGATAATACTAATGCATAACCACAAGAGTGGTTCGTAACAACTTCATCATGTAATGAATCCTCAAATTGTACTAATTTCATAAGGAGAGACCTCAAACTACTTATGTGATTTGACATTGTGATTCCATATTCCATTTTGAATCTAAATAATTGAAGTTTTAAAGAGAACTTTGCATTAAGCGCTTTTTCTCCAAACAATTTATTTGGATCATCCCAAATTTTCTTTGACGATTTGTCCAAATCTATGTGATGTAGTTTAGAATCAGAAAGTGCGAGATTGATAATAACCTTGGCTTTATCATCTCTACTATTCCAATCTAGTAACTTATTTGTATCTGTAGGTGGACTCTCTTTTCCACTTACTATTTCCCATAAATTTTTATTCATTAATTGCATTTGAATTTTCATTTCCAAGTATGAAAATTAAAACTAGAATACTTATCTAACTTATCTACTAAAATCTCCATAATGATATAACTCCTTTAAGAAACTTGTATTCCAAAAAATTGGCTTGTGGACTGAGCTTGATTGTTTCTGACATAACCTAAACCTTGTATTTATTGGTTCTCTTGAACCTTCTTAGTCAACCCCTAAATCCAAAATCTCTAATTTGTATTCTTATCAAATAATTGAAAGTGATATTTACTTTGTAGTTATAGAGTAGGCAACAAAGATCATAATATTGAATCAAAATTGAAGATCATGAATTTCCTCTGAGCCTGCATTCCTTGATCATGGAATCATGGATTACCTCTTCCTTCATTAAAGCCCATATTTCACTGTTAAAGGAAGCAATGCCACCCTTTTATTTCACCTATGATTTAAAACTCTGGAAATGAATTGTAGCTTTAAAGTGATTGATGGATGACAAGAGCGGATTGATAAGGATGTAGATGGACAATAAAATTATAGGATAGGTCATATTCCATGAAAGCATACTAGAACATGGCACTCATGACCTTATTGTATGGACCACACCCAAATACAAGAGTTTGTAGCCTATCAAACTAGTCATTCCAAGAGCCAGGAATCATTTCCTCCTATAGTGGTGTTGTCCTTGCTAAACCTCTTCCATCACCTTATAGATTACAATGAACAGGCATACAAAATATCTCTAATACAATAGATATAAAATGTGTAGAAATTGGATGTCCATTATTCGATATTAAAAATGTATTTATAGAGTTGAAGAAGTAGTGTGGTTGAAAGCAACAGTTGATCATAGTAGAGGGGATGTTGGATAGTTGCAACTGTTAGAGTTACTTAATTGTATACATCAACACCACCACAATGTAATACATTGTACATTATTTGCTAACAAATACAATACTTTTTCATCATTTGAAAGCCTAGGACTTTTGAGATAATAATTGAGCATCCTAAAAAGTAGTCAAGAGCAAAATTAGTAGAATTATAGCAACATTATTTTAGTCAAGCATCATGTTAGCAATGTATCATGTTTTCAGGTGAGTTTGTTTATCTTTCAAGTTTATTTGTTTTGTCAATACTAACATTTGTAGGACTTCTAATCAAACATCCAAATTATCCTTGAAGGTGATGAGTACAATGACTCCAGTTCATCAAGAATTGAAGATCTAAGTGGTGAGTTGCAACAATTATCAATTTATTACTTGTTTATCATTTATCCTTTTTCTGACCAAGGGCAAGATCTCTTTTACATCATCATAGTCATTGTGGAGGTAGAAATTAAAAAAAAAGGTTTGACTTAGGAAAGCCCCTATACAACACAACCATTTCCCCTCTTTCTCATGTGTAAGTTGTAGACCTGAAGCGGAATTGGAGGGGATTGAAGACCTAATTGTTCATTTAAGCATTCAAGTCAACTACAAATCAAAAAATTAGGAAAAGTGGATTTTATTAGTGATAGATGAATTTTTGACACTAAGACAAGAGGAGAAAAGCCTACAAACAAAGGCCAACTAAGTTTTGAATTATGATTGTGAGTATCTATTTTTTAGGTACAGGGCACCTAGTGTCCTTTTCTAGTATCTTGATCTCAAATCTATATGTTAGGTTCCTCTATATCTACACTTTACTTTTCCAATTTTGTTTCCTTCTTTCAGTTCTATATTTTTCAAAAATCATCTCAATTTGCTACATTTTCATAATTAATGTAGGCACATCTTTGCATTCTCAAATTACATTAGTTAACAATAAATTAATCATCACACACCAAATGATTAAAACCCTAATCCACCATTATGGCTCTTCCATTGAGGTTAGTAACCAAGCGGATCTTTGAAATCAATTTTAGTCCTTTCTCTTGTGATATTGGAAGAAGTATGATTTACACCCCATATCATTTTTTTCCAAAATCACATTTTGGTGAATTTTGACATTTGTGTGCCTTAAAACCTTTTGCAATCTTAATTAGGACATGTTAACATATAAATATAACTTGCAAAAAATAGAATTTACAATTTATGCATAAAAAATATGATAAAAATCATTAACAAAGTTGAGATTTACATAGTATTTTCAATCCAAAACATAAACAATTGTTAATTTTAGTTGTTGAAAGATAGATCTAGTCACTTATTGTATTATACAATCTTAATTGAGTTATGTTAAGGTCTAAAACAATACTAAAGTTTTTAATTTTATAATTTATGCATGCACATGTTGAAAAGTAAAAAATTACATTGTGACTTAATTGATATTTTAAAGTTGGAAAAATTCAATTTCTAGATTTTTTAAACTAGGTTTAGTTGATTATTGCATTTTAAAATTTGAATTTTTTCTTTGGAAACAATTACATTATTCCAAAAATCTAAAATTGCATGCATAATCATGTTTTACATATATAAAAAGTGAAATTTTGTGCATTTCTAGAAATTTTCCTATTGTCAGACCTAAATATTTGTCAATTAGGATCCCTAGACAATGAATATTTCTAGATCCTTAAAGCTTTGAAACTTAATTTATCAGATCTAAGGCACCCAACACTCCTATCTTGGTTTCTCTAGACCAAATTTTGGTGATAGTGATCTCTCTGAGCCTTTTGTTCATATTTGTTCCTAGTCTCTGCTTTCACCGTTCTGTACAAATAATTATTTTAGTGCATACAATTTGTTAGTAAAAACATTTCATAATGTATAAATTATTTGGAAAAATGATGTCTTCTTTAAAATCCTTGGTTGGTGTTTCATGTTATGTCTTTGGTAATGTGATGCAAGAGAATCACTCTGGTGATGGTTTTATGACTCATTTTGATGTTAAGAGTCCTATTTGAGCTGGTGAATATCTTAGGGGTTCCATTGGGATCATGTCCAATGGTCTAGGTTGTCTAAATAGGCCTAGAAATTCAAATTTTGATTTTCCTGCCAAAATATAAATTTGAATTTCCTAGGTGATTTTGGCTTGTTGAAGGATTGGGGTTTGTCCCTTATCCTTAATGTTGTGTTTTTTGAATCCAAAGGCCTTGAAAGACCATGAAATACTATGTAGGGTCTCTTTACATGTTTTTCTTCAATTCTAGGTTGTCAAAAGGGGCATATTTTTCAAGTTTGATACAATAGACATTCAGTTTTGAAGGAAAGATACATATCTTTGATTTGTAACTATTTTGGATGAGAATTAACGTTAAAGGAATGAGAAGGAATGCTCCAAAAAGCTACATGAGAGCATTTTTTCATGAAAATGCCCCATTTTCTTCACAATTTGTGACAATTTTCTACAAAAAAGTCAAAAATCAATCTTTTACGACCTTCTGCAAAATAGTGACAGTTCTATGAGTAGATGAAAAGTTAGAGATTTGTCTAGAGAGTCTAATTCTTTTGGTTTTGTATAATATCATGATTTATTGTTTGAGAGACCAGGAAAACCCTGCTAATTGCCTATCACAGAGCTAGGGTTTCCAACAAGACAAAAAAATCCAAAACTTTCATTTGAACCAATGAAAATTCATGAAATTTGGTGAAAAATTTCTTTAGGCTACTGGTAAAGTGTCTACCAAAGGAAAATTCATAAATCAAGCACATGTGTAAGTTGTGCAAGTCTTTGTGTGTATTTAAGGGTTTAATGAAAAAACGTATTTTTGAGTTCACTATAGCAAGGTAGGGTTTGAGATAGCTTCAGAAGATTCAATAGAATTTGAAAAAAATTGTTCTTGTCCTTTGTTTATCCTTTGCATCATTATTGGTAGTAAACCTAGATTAAGTCAAGAAAACTATTACAAGGGTTAATAATCCAAAAGGAGAAAGATGCCTCCAAGACTCAATGCTACTAAAAGGGTGGAAAAGAGAATAGCAACACAATTGGGATAATCCCTTGTTAGAGAAATGAGGTAAATGAGAGTCATTTTCGATGCAAGACTCATTGTGGTGGAAGCTAACCAAAGAAGATGAGTGGTTACAAGGGATATGAGTGACCAAGATGAAGTGATGGATGAAGTACCTCAAGAAGAACCTTAAGAAGAGAGGGATGCTAATGATCTAATGATGGAAATATTTTTGAAGGTAGTCAAGGGTGAGGGAACCAAGGTGAATATGGAACTTCCAGTATATGCAGCTAGCTTGAATGGTGAAAAAATCCTTGATTAGATAGAGGAGTTGGACAAGTACTTTGAATTTGAGAAGGTACTTGAAGAGCAGCAAGTAAAGTTGGTCAAGACCAAGTTGAAAGGTCATGCATCCGTATGGTGGGATTATTTTTAGAAAGAAAGGAGAAAGAAAGGAAAATCCAAGATTACTTCTTGGAATAAGATGATTTCGATGTTGAAGGGAAAAATCATGCCTAGTGACTATATGACTCAGTGAATAGGAGCATTGACAAGAGTCTATTTTAGGTGGTCTATGGCATGCAACCACAAGGATTGTTTGAACTAAGAGACCTCAGTGGTATGGAGAAGCAAAGTGTAGAGGGTGAACAATTTACAATTTCCATACAAGAGATACATCAACTTGGTGAAATAACAACTCCAAGCTAGTGTGGACAAGTACAAACAAAAGGTAGATTTGAAGAGAAGAGAATAGTTTTGGGGTTGGAGATCTTGTCTTAGCACATGTCAAGAATAAAAGGTTTCCAAAAAGTGAATATACCAAGTTGAAGATAAAGAAAATAGGTCCTTGTAGGGTTGTTAAGAAGTTTTCCAACAATGCCTATGAGATAGAATTGCTTAGTGGAGTAGGAATATCACTAGTTTTCAATGTTACCAACTTATACCCTTACAAAGGGGATGCCATTGCTGATGAAGGAGTGGGTATAAATAATATATTATGTGTTGATTGGATAGAGGACCTATGACACACCAAACCAATAGAGTTATAGTGCATTATTGACACTAAAGAGAGGAAGAAGACCAAAGGCAAACAATACTTTCAATATTTGGTCAAATAGAAGAAAATTACATATGTGGATACCACATGGATGAATTAATTAGACATAATGAAGCATGTAAAGACTATTTTAGACCTCCTCTCAGGTGGAACCTAAGTTTCATTTTTTTCCCTTGGGAGTATGATGCAGGAGCATCACTCTAGTGATGTTTTTATGACTCATTTCAATGTTAAGAGTCATATTTGAGTTGGTGAAGATCTTATGGGGTCAATTGGGATCATTTCCAATGGCCTAGGTTGTCTAAATAGGCCTAGAAATTCAAATTTTGATTTTCCTACCAAAATGCAAATTTGAATTTCCTAGGTAATTTTGGCTTGTTGAAGGGTCGGGGTTTCTTACTCAACCTTAGTGTTGGGTTTTTTGAGTCCAATAAGGTCTTGAAAGACCATGAAAGACAATGTAGGGTCTCTTTAAATTTTTTCTTCAATTCTAGGTTGTAAAAAGGGGCATATTTTTCAAGTTTGATACAATAGACATTAGGTATTGAAGGAAAATAAAAATATTTTTGATTTGTAACTATTTTAGATGGGAATTAACACTAAAGGAATGAGAAGGAACACTCAAAGAATCCATGGGATCATTTTTTCATGAAAATACCCTATTTTTTCATAATTTGTGACATTTTTTAGCAAAAACAATCAAAAATCAATCTTGTACGACCTTATACGGAACAGTGACAAGTTTGTGAGTGGATGGAAAGTTAGAGCTTTGTCTAGAGAGTGTAATTCTTTTTGTTTCATCTAATTCCATGATGTTTTGTTTGAGAAACAAGAAAAAACTTGCTAACTGCCCTGTCATAGAGCTAGGGTTTTCAACAAGACAAAAAAATCTATAAATTTTGTTTGAAGTAGTGAAATTTCATGAAATTTGGTGAAAATTTTATTTAGGCCATTGGTCAAGTGTCTCCAAAAAAAATTAAAAAATAAATCATATGTGTAATTTTTGCAAGTCTATGTGTGTTTATTGTCTAAAAAATATTGTCAAAACCCTTGGCCATTGATGGTTTAATGAAAAAACATATTTTTGAGTTCACCATAGCAAGGTAGGGTTTGAGACACCTTTAGAAGATTCAATATAATCTAAAAAAAAAATTTATTTTCCTTTGTTTATCCTTTGCATCATAATGCTTCTCCAACAAGCAATGAGGCTCATGTATCCTTTTTTCCCAATACATTCTCTTTTAGTGAGGATATATTGGTACAAGAAGAAGAGATAATTGACAGCTCTCCAAATAATACCTTACCTACCAGTAAAACCAACATTATCCTTACAAACATAACACCCAAGAATAAAGAGCCCATATACCATCCTCCTGTGGACATGACAAAAGTAACCCTTCTACTTTTTCTTGTTTTGTCCATCCTTGTACTTAATTGACTTGATTTTTCCTTGATTTAATGTTGCAATGTGGCCCACACATTCACATTAGTTCTTGAATCTTTATGAATCATTAAAAATTTATGATATCTTGTAAAAGTGTTTTGAAGTGTTGTAACACATTTTTACACTTTTCTAGACTCTTCTTCTTATAATTCACCTACATACCCCATTTTTATCACTTACCAAGTCTTATTTTAAAGTGTTGAAAGTCTTGTAACAAACTTTCATGCTTTTCTAGGCTTTCCATCAATGAATACACCTTTCTTATGCTTTATTTGGCCCCTTTATGGACTTACAGGCCTTAATTAAGTGTATTTTTAAATATAAACTTGACAAACATCATTTAAGATAACTTAATTCCCGACAACCATTCACATGCCTTGAGTGGGACCCATTCGCCATTAGGGTTGAATGAGTCCCTCTTAGCACAAAAATTAAAATAAATTCAAATTACTAGTGGGTTTTTTATTTCTTAAGACCTAAGGTCGGCCTGTGATGTATTTTCAGGAAATTAGGCCATAATTGTGTATAAATATATAATTTTCCATTCATTTTAACCCCACCCATTCATTCAAGTATTCATTCATGCATTCAACCCATCATATAATTCAAGAATTCTACATCCTTAATCGTTCAGTCAAGCATTCAAGCATCTTGGATCAGAATATCTTCAGACTTCAACATCAAGGGTTTAGTGAGTTTATGACATTGCATTTTATTTGTTCATCATTCTCTCTTTATTTTATATTTCATTTTTAAGGGTTTGTTTACCAAACTAGGGTTTGACCAAGGAAAACCCCTATATTCTAACCCTTAAACACTTTTTCCCATCTTTGCATGTGTGCTTTGTAGGTCTTGTATGCATATTTGTCAAAGAGATAGGTCTTAAAAGTGTCATCAAATTGTCAAAGATCATTCAAAGTAAAAAAAACCCTATTTGAATCTTGGATAACACTTTCCCGTCAAAGTTTACAGATTCGGATCTGGAAATCTGTTAGGTAGAAAAGTGCATATCAGGACCCACAAAGTTGACCCTTGACTTTTTAGAAATCTGT
The DNA here is from genome assembly GCA_007258455.2 of Sequoia sempervirens. Classification (NCBI taxonomy): domain Eukaryota; kingdom Viridiplantae; phylum Streptophyta; class Pinopsida; order Cupressales; family Cupressaceae; genus Sequoia; species Sequoia sempervirens. Next base: position 43,720,003 of record VDFB02379711.1, read on the forward strand.
AGGTGGACTAATTCACCATCTATGGCGAATGAGTCCCACTACCAGGCTAGAAAAAGTGTTTTCTAAAGTTTTTTGTTTCGGGCATCCTGAAACCTATTATGTTAGTTTTTACCAAAAACATGACTAATTTTCCATTTGTGGCAAATGAGTCCTAGTGGGCTTCAACAGTAAAATTTGCAGCATACCAAAACCTCTCCACATCAGTTTTTAGCCTCCAGGTGCATCTCATTCAGTTTCATTAAGTTATGTTATTATTTGTTTATGTTTTTAGTTCTTTTTGCATATCACAACGTGTTTTCAAACACTTTGCATACAAAATCAATCTATTTCATCAATCCTTTGCATTTAGATCCTCTCATCTAGGCATAATTCATTCATTTTACATTAATCTTGAGTTTGAACATAGCCGATTTTTACCCTATCCTTTTCCTTTTACGTGAAAGGCCCTAGAAGTGAAAGAGAACATTAGGGTACCAAAACCCATGTTTACATTTTGGTGAACCCATCTTTAGAACATTTTTACTTCTGATTTCAAGTGCATTTACATCCTAGGGCTAGCTTGCATCAACATTGCATTAGGTTTTGCATTGTTTTGCATCCTAGGGTTTTCAAAATTGCATTACTGAAAAGATCATTTAGATTTCATTTTTGCATTTAAAAAAAACATTTAAAGACAGTGAAATTCTGCATTTGCATCATAGTTTTGCATTAGACAATGTAAAAAGCATAAAATTCATTTTAAATTTTCTAAAAAAAATTAAAAAAAAAATCCATGGACTCATTCCCCACCCTGAGCGAATTAGTCCAGTTGCATATTTTGCACTGTAATTTTTGTCATTTTTAGAGCATTTTCTATATTTCTATTTTTTGTTATTGCATCTTTATTACAGTTTCTAGAATTTTTGTTATTAGCATTTTATTGCTCTTAGTTTGCACTACATTTGCATGCACTTCGCCTTTAGTAACCTTTGTATGAGTGTTTGGTGCCCTATTGCTAATACTTTAGTGAGAAGAAGTTCATGACTCATGGCATCCCACGATAGCATATTCATTGTGGACCTTGGGTTATCCCAAGCTACTACTCCTAGTATTGATAATAGTACATTAGGCATGGAAAATACCTTTAGTAACTCCTTGCATTCATGAAGCATGCGTGTTGACACAAAAACTAATTCTATACCGCATGACAAAATAGTTAACATTCATGAGGACTTAGCACATCTCCAACATCAAGTAAGTCTTGAAAAAATTTCAGCCACTGCCATCCCCACTATAGAAAACATCCATCACATGCTCGAAAGTGATGAAGGCCTAGATGTTGTGAAACAAATTGTTGAGATATATCAAAAACATGTTCCTTCCACCTCTAGTGCATCTCAAACAACAAACACTATGGTCAGCCATGAAGGACCTCACATTCCTCCCCCTTCAATTGTAGCATCCATACCTACCCGCACCACTCCCCAAGTTGCAATAGTCATGCAATCTATTAGTAATGTGACTCCTTCCTTCGGTATTCCTACTAGCACTCCTAGTTCCTTTTTGGCATCAAATGTTCTATCCTCTACTACCTTCCCACCTATTAGTGTTCCCTTCTCTTGTCCTACTACTACATACACTCCATCACCACTCTCTCTTCCACCTCCCACCACCTATCTTGATCCTCTCATCGCACAACTCTTTTGCATTGTTTCTTCTATGCAACAACAAATATCCACGATAAACCAAAGTCAAAATGCACCACCCACCTATTATGTCTGTAGCATCCCATTATCTTTAGAAATATTAAGAACAACAATGCCACAAGGTATTGAGATACCTAGATTTGAAAAGTATGGAGGGAAGGGCGATCCTACTAATTATGTCAATGCCTATACTGCCTTATGTAGTGATTTTTTCCTTGGTGATAAATGATTAGCTAAACTATTTCTTAGGACTTTAAAGGACACTGCCTTGGAGTGGTTTTCCTCTTTATCGAACAATTCAATTCGTTCATTTAATAAACTTGTTGATGCATTCATAAATCATTTCCAAGTGCACATGACTCCCAAAAAGACGTTGGCTGATTTAATGAGATGTAAACAAAATGTGGATGAAAAGGTAATCAATTTCATCTCATGCTATCAGTCACTTTATGCCAAAATCGATCTGTCAAGGTTCCTGATCGACATCTCTAAAAGATGTTTAGTGAAAATTTAAAAATTCAAATTCAAGATACATTGACCATGATGAAATTTCTCTTTTCATGCATCTATGTACAACCCTATGTGACTATCACAATTTGATTAGTAGTCATGATGCCAATTCCACTTCTAGCTGAGTTGAGAAATATGAACATGTTAACCCAAATAATTCACAACCCTTTAGAAAGAAAAAACAAAGGATTCTTACAATTCAACCACCCTCCTCAGAAACCAACTTTTCCCATTAATAACCAAGTTGCTACTATTAAAACAACAATGCCCTTTAATTATGGGGATCCAAAGAGATAGTTTACACCTTTTCCTAATACCCTTCATAACACGATGACTCAACTTTTACAACAAAAAATGACCACCTTGCCTGTTGTTAAACCACTTGATCCTACTAAACCCTCACCCCTGACATTTAAACCAAATGCTTATTGTCATTGTCATCACCAAAATGGAAATGACACATAATAGTGTAAGTGTCTTAAACACCTAGTGCAAGACCTCCTTGATTCTGGTCATCTATCCATTGTGAGTGTCAATGATCAAGGCAATAGTTTTGTTTCCCCTCCCAACCAAAATTTGCAATTTTTTACCAACCCAATGCCTAAACACAATATTTCATTTGTCAAAGCTATTGAACCTTCAAACAATGATGTGATGAATGTCGATAAAAATAATGAACATCATGATCTTACTCCTCATGTTACCCATGCTAATCCTATGGATGAAATGGTGGGTACGATAAATGTTATCCCTCATAAAGGCCAAACTAAGAAATATCTTGATATTAATTTTTCTTCTCAAGACATACTCAAAAGTCTTCTCAATGGTCCTCTTTACATAGTCAGCCGCATCTATGATAAGACCAATAATGAGATATTAATAGATCCCACCTGTGGCGAAAGTGTGATCACGGAAGAGTTTTTAGTATTACATGATCTTTATCAAGATGATTATGAAAAAACAATAGCATGGATCAAGAAACATAATGGGTTTGCATGCCCTACAATAGGATCGATCATCCTTCCATTATAGATAGGACCTAAAACATTGAATGTAACATTCTCTATCATTCCATAGTCAGATCAGTTTTGTTTGTAGCTAGGTCATCCATGGCTTCACTCGATGAAAGCTATCCCTTAGGTCATTCACAAATGTTTGAAGTTTCCACTTGACAATGACATATTTATTTTCTACCATAGTGGCTTTAACCCATTGTCTTCTAAAGGAAACTTTTCCTTGGAAGCCTTTTTTCCTAAGCCCATAGAGCCCATAACACCTCCCAAAGACTTCTTTTTCATTGCCTATAAAAATTCAAATCCAAATGAATAGCGGAAATGTCTCTTCGTAACATGTCCCTGTCCACTTCTGACACTCTCATCCTAGATGAGACAATGCTTCAACCTAAACCTAGACTAGAAAATCAAGATCAACCAACAATAAACACTTCACCCTCATCGTCCAAATGCCCAAGAGATAATGAAACCAAAACTATCATGTCCCCTTACATAAAACAAGTTTATAAAGCAAAAGAGAAAGTGATTGAACCACCTCCTATGGTTCCTTCTGTTCCTCCCCTTAGGGAAGAAAAAGAGCCTATAGTGGATCAACCAGCTCTTATACCCACAAAAATTCAAAATAGAATCAAAAGAAACTGAGGTGTTACAGAGCATAGGCATCAACATCATCTTATTTCTTGTTAGTTACATGAAGAAGAAAATAAAGAAAATCATAATCCTCACTTGATAGAAGCAATGCATCACCATCCTCCTCTTGAACCACCACAAAGTAATCCAATACAACATTCACAACAAGAGATACACTCTCCTTTAGGTATAACCATTCATCCTCCTATTGTGATTAACTTGGATGACGATGAGGAAACAACAAAAATCGATTAAGAAATACATAATGAATTAAACACATTGTTTTCCTCATCTATGAGCTTAACCGAGATATCTCCTATACAGACTGATGAACCTAGAACTTCACCTAGTCTGGCTCTTGCTCTTTTCCCTCTCACCAGTTGTTCACCTTCTAAACATGATTGGGAGGCAGATGACTTGTTAGATGGTTGACTTGCATTTTCCTTACTAGCCTTTTACATTTTTCTTTTCTTTTTTTTAGTGTGATTGCATGTGCGTAATGTGATCCCTCGTGATGTGTTGTTTAATGTTATCTCTCTCTCTTTGTGCAATTCCTCTATTTGTCCCTTCATTCTTCTATATGTCATACATTTCTTTCACTTTTCTTTTTCTCTTTGTTTTGTGTTTTCCTTTTGGGGATGACGCAAAACATTGAGACACCCTATGTCTCTCCCATGTTGATGCAAAAGGTCTTTCTATTTTCTCTTTTCGCCTTTATTTGTGTTTTCATTTTGGGGATGACACAAACCATTGAGACACCCTATGTCTCTTCCACGTTGACCCAAAAGGTCTTTCTATTTTCTTTTTCCTTTGTTTTTTGTTTTCCTTTTGGGGATGACACAAAGCATTGAGACACTTATGTCTCTTCCATGTTGACCCAAAATGTCTTTCTATTTTCTTTTTTTCTTTTTTTTTCTGTTTTCCTTTTGGGGATGATGCAAGAAATTAAGACCGATATATCTCCATGTTGACCCACAAGGCTTTCTTTTTCATTTCAAATTTTGTTTAGTGTTTTCCTTTTGGGGACAATGCAAAGTGTTGAGACATCCTATGTCTCTTCCATGTTGGCCCAAAACAGATTCTTTTTCTTTTGTTTTCACTCTCTTTGTGTCATTCTTCTATTTCTATGTATTTGGGGAATGATGACAGCTTTGAGCTCTTTAATCAAAACATTGCAACAACAAACATATTAGCGCCAAATCCATAGATCCCTTATGTGTTTGGTGTGTTCTTTTTTGGGGGAAACCCCTCTTTCTTTTGTTCCTTTTTCATTTTCATGGTGCAACCTTACTTGAAAACATATGACTTGGCATAGGGCTTTCCAAGTTGGCTCTCATGTCTTATTTATTTTTTCATTTTTCATTAAGTACTTTAAAGTAATTGCTCATAGAACGATGTGTAACAATCCATTTAAAGTGGGGGTATACATTGGAATTATTCATTTTGCATTTTTTTTTCTTGGTTCTTAGTGCAAACTTCTTGTTTCATACGATGCGTTTGTCACTTTGTGGATGACATTGGGTATAGTTTCCTTCATCAGCGTGATCTATCTTAGCATATTACATTCCTCTTAGTGGCCTGATGCGACACATTGCATCCCCTAAGTTAGGAATATTCTATTCTTTGATTAGTCCTCTCTTGGAGACATTAGACACAATGTTCCGTAAGTTATAGACCTCACATGAACTAAGAAAGACTCCTTTGAACATTCTTTGCATGTTACATTTTACATTTATATGGCCGTGCCTTGCATAACACAACTTGCATGCCTGTGATGCTATGGAGTTCTAAGCATACGAAGCTTTGCTTGTCCCATGAAGCACAAAATGACATTTTCCTTTGTGGTGCCTTATTAAAATTATCAGGAGGTATAACTTTGGTATGGTTGAGCAAGAAGCCCATTCCGAGGCACGACTTTCCCCATAGTCACCTATGTGTTTGTGAGTGCATATCAGCCATGAGTGTATTTTTCTCACCTTTTGGGATTTCTCACCTAGCAGATAGCCATGAGTTCCATTGCCCTAGAGTGAGTATGCATTTTCTTTCCAGAAAAAACAACCTAGATCTGATCCACAACGGGTTGGAAAAATGATTGAAGCTTGATCTGATAACTTTCTTGTCTTTCTCTTTCCTTTTCCTCTCTTTTTCTTTCGTGTGCGTTCTTTGTGCTTATTTTTAGTTTTCCATGGGATCTTCATCTTGTGGGCTTGATCATCCCTCTTGATCATTATTGTCTCATCTTGCTAAGCATTAGTTCAATGGAACACCTCTTGAGATGCATTGCTCTACTTTAGTGTGAGTTTGAAGCAAGTTTATCCTCTCACTAAAGTGGGGGATAAATGTGGACACAAAAAATGTAGCCCTTCTAATTTTTATTGTTTTGTCCCTCCTTGTACTTAATTGGCTTGATTTTATGTTGATTTAATGTTGCAATGTGTCCCACACATTCACATTAGGTCTTGAATCTTTATGAATCATTAAGACTTTATGATGTCTTGTAAAAGTGTTGTAACACATTTTCACACTTTTCTAAACTCTTCTTATTATAATTCACCTACATACCCTCTTTTTATCACTTACCAAGTTTTATTTTAAAGTGTTGTAAATTATTGTAAGAAACTTTCATGCTTTTCTAGGCTTGTCATTAACAAATGCACCTTTCTTATGCTTTATTTGGCCCCTTTATGCACTTATAGGCCTTAATTAAGTGTATTTTTAAATATAAACCCGACAAACATCATTTAAGACAACATAATTCTTGAAACCCATTCACATGCCTTGAGTAGGACCCATTCACCGTTAGGGGCGAATGAGTCCCTCTTGGCACAAATATCAAAATAAATTCAAATTATTGGTGGGTTTTATTTCTTAAGACCTATTGTTGGCGTGTGATGTATTTTCAAGAAATTAGGGCATAATTGTGTATAAATATAAAATTTTCTATTCATTTTAAGCCCCCTCATTCACTCAAGTATTCATTCATGCATTCAATCCATCATAGAATTCAAGCATTCTAGCATCCTTAATCATTCAATCAAGCATTCAAGCATCTTGGAGCAACATATCTTTAGACTTCAACATCAAGGGTTTGGTGAGTTTATGACATTTCATGTTATTTTTTCATCATTCTCTCTTTATTTTATTTCATTTTTAGGGGTTTGATTACCAAACCGGGGTTTGATTACTAAACCAAGGTTTGACCTAGTGAAAACCCTATACTCTAACCCTTAACACTTTTCCCCCTCTTTGCATGTGTGTTTTTCAGGTCTTGTATGAAGATTTTTCAAAGAGATGGGTCTTAAAAGTGTCATCAAATTGTCAAAGATCATTCAAAGTCAACAAAACCCTATTTGAAGCTTGGAGAGGACTGTCTTGTTAGATTTTACATATTCAAATCTGGCAACCTGTTAGGCAGAAAAGTGCATATTAGGACCCATAGAGTTGATCCTTGACTTTTTAGAAATATACAAGTGGACTAATTCACCATTTGTGGTGAATGAGTCCCACTACCATCCTGGAATAGGTTTTTTTCTAAAGTTTTCTGTTCTCGGCATCCCAAAACCTATTCCGACAGTTTTCACCAAAAACATGACTCATTCACCATATGTGGCGAATGAATCCCAGTGGGCTTCAACAATAAACCATGTAGCATACTAGAACCTCTCCACATAAGCTTTCAGCCTCTAGGTGCACCTCATTCAATTTCATTAAGTTATGTTATTGTTTATTTATGTTTTTAGTTCTTTTTGCATATTACGTGTTTTTAAACACTTTGCATGCAAAATCAATCTATTTTATCAGTCCTTTGCATTTAGATCGTCTCATCTAGGCATACTTCATTCATTTTACATTAATATTGAGTGTGAACATAGTCAGTTTTTACCCTATCCCTTTCCTTTTAGATGAAAGACCTTAGAAGTGAAATAGAACATTAGGGTACCAAAACCTGTGTTTACACCTCTAACCTTACCCACTCACCCTAGCCAAAAGTTTGCAAAATATACCATACCTTCACTTGAAATGTTTTCTTCCTCTCAAAAGGACACTCCTTTACAATTCATCCTTAACCCATCACATATCAATGCTCTTTCCAATGCCAACAAAGATAAACCCTTTCCAAAAAACATTCATCCATCCTATGTAAATAAAGTTAGTGATACACCCGTTGACGTAGAAAAGTGCTATGGCCATGGATTAAAGATTCTTGATAAAACAAGGGTGTGATACAAAGAATGAACATGAAATTCAAACCCTCTTAGAACAAAATCTTCATCCCTCTACAAAAAGAATTGGTTATCAATTCCCTCCACCTTTGCATAAGATATTTACTCCAACTTCAACCCCACCACCACCTCATGGTCCTATTGGAGATCGTCTCTTACCTGCTTTGCATCCCTTGTCTGAAATAGAACACATATTATGCATTCTTTTAGAATGGGAATTAATCAACCTACAACCTCTTCATGAAATAAAATATAATAAACAAGTAAATCAAAACTTGTCTTTTTATGCATACCATCAAACATTTATCCATTCTACTGATGGATGTTTGGATTTAAAGAAAATATTATAATGGTTAAATCAATTGTATGACATTGTTGTGTATCCATACAAAATAATAAATTAATTCCTATGGTGTTACTCCTTATTATGTGGCATTTATAGTATCATATGATGCTCATTGCAATGAATGGGGGTAAAAAAACATTTTGTACAACCATATTTCATCAATGGGGAGCAACATGATAAACTATTATCCTTTTCTTTATGCTTGGGGGAAAGGATAGTTGATCCTGTGAGGTGTGTAATCTTTCTAATGGATCCTCTCTTCATTCATCATCTCCTTAAAATATTAGTGTAGCAATTACAATAACATTTTAAGGGGGGCATATTTTTTGGAACATAATGATCTACTAAGAGGGGAGTGAATCAATAGATATTAAAAATTTAGCTCTTAAAACATTTTGTATAGACTACTTTCTTTAGCCTTATTAATGTGCAGATATTAATCATGTGATACAGAAATATGTACACATACAAAAAAATCACATAACACCAGATACACGTGGAAAACCCGATATGGGAAAAAGCATGGTGACTAAGCCTACTTGAGTCTACTACTCAAATCCAGGGTCACAATCCAAATGTCTAGTACAATGTTTTAGGGCTACAACCCAAGGAAGCATCAACTACCTGGTTTAGAAGCCACAAATTTAAGGATGCAACAACACGCTGGTTTAGGAGCTACAACTCCAAGGAGACTACAATCCCCTAACCTGGGCTACAACCCAGTACAATGAGGCTACAACCTCTTACAACATTAAAAACTTATATACTCATAGATTGGTTATGAATAACCTATGATGCATCATTACATTCAATACATTATTGCACTTATTGCAACTTACTTTATGCTACTGAAGTTGCACTCTCAACAACACACCCCTACTCTGCACTTTCCTCTACACAGAGAATAATCACTATTCTATCTCTATCCCTCTCTTTCTTCTCTTCTACACTTTCACATATATTCCCCTAGATGATTATTTTCATTACAGTATAGGTTACTTTTTCTAACTCTATCTGCTACAACTCAACTCTACATTACTCTATTCAACTTTCTCTATACTTGCAGACTACACTAACTACTCACACACAACAGATACAACAATTTATAAAATATTAGATTGTCTTCATTCTCCACTGATCTACGATCTTAGGCTTGAGATTCTCTCCACCATCCATCTTTGCTCCAGCTCACTATTAGGGTTCCCATACTTGCTATCTTCACTAGCAAGCTGCCAGTTCATCGAGCCACACTCCATCATTAAGATATATGATAAGGTTTATTAGACATCACCATACCTCTATGTATCGAGCCTTACAACATTAAATTCTATCTCAGAGATTTTGCAAGAATAACATCCTTCAAAACCATAAGAATAGATCTACATTAAATACATTCTATTGTCCATATGATTAGATTCGATTTGATCTAATCTTAATCTTATCTACAACCTGTATCGCCACTTTGGAGATCAAATCTTCATTCAATTGGTTGTTGGGTGCAGTTGGACCAATTAACTCTCTAATCTATGTCAGTTTCTAGTTGAAATCCTATTTACATGGACTTAGCCATTTGAGATCATTGCTTTTGAATTTTTTCCACTGATCTTCTCCTTTCGCACCCTGATCATGTGATCCTCATTTACTGTCGTGTCTTTAAATCATGACTGTCCAATAAGTGGTCATTCAAATCTCCTCCATTGATCTATCATATTGCTCTATCATTGGACATCCATTATGGTCTTAGTGATGTCCATTGTTCTCTCTGATATGAACTACCTTCAAGTACATGACCCACATGCCATCTATCTCCCATGTCATCACCACCTAATTCACAACAATGATGCAAATCAGCAGGCCAAGAAATTTTTCTTTGCCACCTATCAATCCTTCATCACAATCGGGTCCCACTGACTTCTCACCTTATCACTCCATTAGAGGGACATCATCCCCAGTCCTACCAATGCACCAAAGTCACATCGATGAAGTACATACACTCACCCACCACTCCATCGCTAATATAGGCTTCAAGGGCTTGGCGATACCATTCAGTCACACCAATACCATTCACATCAAGGATGTGAATTTCTAGACACATCAATCATGTATCGCCACGTCTCTTGCACCAACCTACATCACTGTACACATCTTACATTAGTTGGTCCCATGATTGACATCCAATCTCCCACTATCCTATCATTGGGACTAGCTCCATAGTCCTAGTAATACTCAACCTTCACACCAATGAAGCATCTTATCACCAACATCATTTGATCAACCTTCTTCATCCTACACTATTGATTGTCGTTGACTTTCACTATTAGATCACACATATATAATTGTTGATTTGTAATAGTGATGCAAAATAAAACACTAGATGTTTGCTACATGTCGCCATATCAATCACCTTCTAAATACATTCATTACTATCAAGTACCACAATCAACATCACACTCTCCTATCACCCTATTAGAGAGACCATCTTCAAGGTCTTGGAAATATCACTTTGTCCACCTGATAGGAAGGTCATCATTGCATTGGAGGGATAACCTTAAGAGTCCTACCAATGATCCTATGTCACACCAATATCCTTCACTATTGTATAGTCCCTGCACCATCATGTCACCACATGTCATGTTTCACTTGTCAATTTTTGTCATGTGCCATCCTGTCATTTGATTTGTGTTCATACTGTCAATGCATGTGAACATTACTGGGTCCTGCTATCGGTGTCCATTCTTCCATCACCCTGTTGGAGGGACCTTCAAGTTCCTGGCAATGACATATAGTATCGCTGACGATATAGCCATTTTTGTATTAGGGAGACGATCATGACACTCCCACTGATATGACTTAGTCACATTGATGGAGACCATTAATGATGTCACCAACCCACTTCATCTCCATGTTACTACAATGTAATCCACAAGAAGGATGTGGATTACCATTTTCCCAATCTGATCATGCGACATGTTATCTTTGACATCACTGTCACCATTGTCATTATGATTGGATCCCACTTGGAGCTCTACTTTCTCATTGTTGTGTCAAGGGGAGAAGATTTTAGGCCTCATTGATGACATACACTCATGCCAATAAGGCTTCCATACTCCACCTGGGTTCCACACTCCACTTGTCATCCTCGTGTCTGCACTATCATCATCCATGTCAACCTCGGTGGGTCCCATACACCATCACTCCATCATTGGGATGCCTTTTCTAGTCCCACTAAAACTAGCCAGTCACTCCAATGAACCTTCATTGAGTCATCTATGAGACACCAACTTGACTCCCACCAATGGGAACTATTAGGCCGATATACCTTAAGGACACCACCAACCTAGATGATGGGGCCGGTCACCTCCACTAGATAAATGACATAAGTTGCTACTTATGTGACCTTCAACCTGCAATACTATATCATCGACAAAATAGAACATTTTGAATGTTGTGACTATAAACTCCTACACATGTAGGGTTTAATCGATAAACCCTAGAACTAGAGCATGAACAAATAAATAATGACATGTCAATTGACGTCAAACCCTAAACAACACCTTTCTGCAAAGCTCTCAAGAAACCCACATTGAATCTGCTACCTATTTACACCTTTGGCTTCTAGAAGAAACCTCTACAACCTCATGCAAATCTTACATGAAAACAATGCAACATTTGAGAACCTTAGCAACATTTGCAAAAACATGCTTCTTTCATCAACATCCTGTACCATAGCTTCCATAAACTTAACCATACATCTTTCACAAACATTTTTTGTCATCATGCACTTTACTTCAATTTGAACTTATCCTCTTAGCATGAAAAAACTCATCACTTTTATGATATCTTCATGACATCTATGCTACCTTTGCACATCCTTCTTCCTTGCATGGTCACTTCAGCTAACACTTGATATTGTCTTGGCATTACTGAACACTGCCAAACAACTCTCTTCTAAGTTTAAGTATTACACCCTTCTGATCCACCTCTTGACATCAATGACAACATTGTATGATTTTGCACAAGATCAACTCCATTTCTCCATTGATCCCCTTTTGACATCAATGACAACATATTCAAACAATCTCCCCCTTTTTCATTGATAGCAAAAATTTAAATGCTTAATGATACTAATTAACCAATTCAGCATTTGTACCAGTATTGTATTTACCTTCTCTTTTATTACCAGTTCCTCCAATTATCCTTTCTGAGAATTTGCATGACTTTCCCCCTCTTTGAAATAAATTGCAAAGGGATCATGTACCTCCTGGAAGTATTCTCCTCCTCTTTATCTTAGGTCACCATACTGCTGCAACCTTCACTTCTTCTTAGCACAACAAAGGGACTTAGCTCCCCCTTTGACTGATACCAATTGAAAACAATTTTTTCTCTTATGCTAATTGTTGCATTCAACCCTTTTACTCCAATGGAAAAACCATATGCTCCAACTACCCTATACCAATTACAAAATATTTGATGCTAGTTGAAGTGCCATTACAAGCTCAATGCCAGTTAGGTCTGATATCAACTATAGATATTTTGATTCATGCTTTGTACCAATTGAAGTCATATACTTGACACTAATTTATGATATCATGCCTTGATATCGATTATCCTACTGATCCCAATTGTGAATCATGTGTTCACTTTATGCTATGTACCAATTGATATCCTAGACTACACCATATCAAGTACAACATTGATTTGATACCTATAGTGGGTAAGTGCACAAAGTTGAGTCCACGAAATGTGGAAGTTTTTGCCTTAACCAAAAAATTGAAATCGGCATTAAGCAAACGGATCCCGATTTTTAAAAATCAGGATCCTGTTATGGTTCGGGATCCTGAGCCTGAGACGAAATGGGATCCCATTTCCCATCAGATTCGAACCGATGTAAAAGGAACGGGATCCCGATTCTCACAAAATGGGATCCCGATTTCTAAAAAATAGGATCCTGATTTATAGAAATCGGGATCCCATTTTGTAGAAATTGGGATCCTGTTTTGTATTGCTATTTATTTTATAAAAAAACACATTTCACTGCACAGCGGACAGGACCCCAAGTATTGGTGACAGCAACCCCCACAATCAGCTACAGGTACGCCCCTACACGCCATTTTTTTGCATTTTTTTATTTTGAATTGAAATTTTGAAGAAAACAAATGAATTTAGCATGTTTTTTTTTAATTTATTTCACGTTTTAAGTATTTTTTTAAACTGTTATAGTAGAAATGAATAACTATAAAAATAGACAAAAAAATGCAATGAAACCTGAAGGTTTTTTAATAAAAATGAAAAAATGAACCTTGAATTGTGTTTTAGAAACAAAATTTAACTTTTGAAACCTAAATTGTTCGATTAAACCCAAAAAAATTGAATTTGAAAACCCTAATTGAAACAAAACAAAAAAAATTGCATTTCAAAACCCTAGAAATCGAAATGAAATAAAAACATTGCATTTACAAATCCAAATCAAGCTTTTTGAAACCCTGAATCCAAATCAAACGAAAAAAATTGAATTTGAAAACACTAGTTTGAATTGAAACGAAAAAATTGCATTAAAAACCCTAATTGTTTAAAATTGAAACCCTAAATTGAATTGGAACAAAGAAATTGTTAAAACCCTAAATTGGAATTGAACAAATCATTTTTATTTTGAAAACTAGGTAATTTCGGGCTCAAAAAAATTCATTTGCATTGCTTAAAAGTTTTAAATTTTATTTGCTTTGTATGGAAAAAACAATATATATTAAACTGTAGTTTGAATGTTAAATTATAATTAGATTAGAAATCAATATGTTAAAGAATAGTTAAAATTCATAAAGTTTATGTTGATGTTTGTTTGCAAATTTAGTTAGCAAATTCGTAAATCTAAGCGCGTATAATCGATTCCAATTGACACTAACTTGCAAGTCTAAATTATGCCAAGGGCCACCCAAACTTCACCCTAAGTTTGCTAAACCCTCAACACTAAAGCATTTGAAATTTATGAACCCTAGACCCTAATATTTCATTGGACATACCTAAAATTATGTAGGTTCAATGTCAAGAATGGGTCTATTTGGTAGATTTATGAAAACTATTTTGAATATCTAGAATGCCATAAAAGTATAATTATAGCAATTCCAATTGGAAACACTTGGGTACATATATATCATATGAAATTTAAATCTAGAAAGGTGTCTATTATATAGGAGAGTTGATAATACATGGAAAGAGGTTTGAATGGGAATATATGTATTAAGAAAAACATACCACATGACCTCTATAGGATTTTTAAGATGTGATCCTAGATAATAATCCACCCATCCTCAATCATAATGGATTCTTTAGCAATTAAGAGAGATTCAATAACCATTAAATTACCTATATTTTGATACTATATAGATTTATGTGGAAGGATAGAAATGCATCAATAAGGAGACCAAGATGGAACCATTTAACACCTACAAGGTACACCTATTAAATGGGAAAGGGAGGAGGTACATGATGATAGTTTGGAGGAACTACATGCTATTATTACAATTTAGAGATAGGAGGATGATTCATATAAAAGAAATATAATTAAATATTTATATTATTTAATATATTATATTTAATATAATATATTAAATAATATAAATATTTAATATCATAAAATATAATATAAGATTGCAATTAAGGATAGGTAATGTTATAATTTACTTGGGGTTATAATGACGATTAGGCTTAAGATTCAATTAGGTTTGTAGTAAATAGTTAGGTTACAATTAGGAATATATAATAAATATTAATATAATTATAATACAAATATAAATTAATTTAAATATAATATAATATAGGAATACATTTAAGATTAGGTAAAGGTTATAATTTAATTAAGTTTCAATTAGGTTTGCAATTCAATTAGGATATGGTTAGGGGTGGGGATCATTTAGCATTATATTATTGTTAGAGTATGGGTTACATTTAAGATTATTGTTATTTTTGTGATATGTATAAATTGATTCATTTTTAACATGATACTTTTTTTTATCTAGAGGGGTAAACACTTTTGACCCAGAGCTAGATGGAACCAATGAGGCTATAGTATGACTAAATTTGGACCTCACTAGACATCTAGATCCCTTTAAGCCATCCTATCACCTTAAATAATAAATCAATTTCTTAAGGGGTCCCAATATGACAAATTTCTTAAGGGGATCAAAGAAGTTCTTAAAATTTGGTGAAGTTGCCCAAGGCAACCAAATTTAACAATAATAAGATCGTCCAAGATTGTAATATGAATGATATTTCATGATCTAGGTTGGTCAGTTGAAACAAGAGTATATCTCAATCAACTATTCCACAAGATTTAATGTTCTTCACTAACTTGCAAGTTCATTAAATATTCCAAGGGGCACCAAAACTTTACCCTAAGTTTTGTAAACCCTAAACCCTGAACTCTAAAATCTAAACCCTAAACACTAAACCATTCATTTTGTCCTTAAAGGATCTTAATGAAATTTGGTTGCATTGGGAAACTTCACCAAATTTTATTCACTTGAGCCATGTCATTTTCTCCTAGGACCTCACTAGACGTAAATCCCCTTAAGCCATCCTCTCACCCTAAATCGTAATTCAATTTTCTTAAGGGGATCAAAGAAGTTCTTAAAATTTGGTGATCAAAGTTGCCATCATGATCTAGGTTGGTCAGTTGAAACAAGAGTAGATCTCAATCAACTATTCCACAAGAAAATGTTCTTCACTAACTTGCAAGTTCATTAAATATTCCAAATTCTAAACCCTAAACCCTAAACACTAAACCATTCATTTTGTCCTACCCAGGATCATAAAGTGAAATTTGGTTGTCTTAGGAAAATCCACCAAATTTCATTCCATTATGCCATGTAATTTTGTCCTAGGATCTTACTACATATATCCCCTTAAGTTATCCTATTAACCTAAACCCTAAACCCTAAAGCCATCATTTTTTCTTAGGCTCTTAATGAATTTTGGTTGCCTTAGGAAACTCCACCAAATTTCATTGCCTTATGCCATGTAATTTTTTCCTAGGATCTTACTACATATATCCCCTTAAGTTATCCTATTACCCTAAACCCTAAACTCTATTATCTAAACCATAAACTCTAAAGCCATCATTTCTTCTTAGGCTCTTAATGAAATTTGGTTGCCTTAGGCAACTCCACCAAATTTCATTCCCTTATGCCATGTAATTTTTTCCTAGGATCTTACTACATGTGGATCCCCTTAAGCTATCCTATTACCCTAAACCCTAAACTCTAAAGTCTAAACCCGAAACCCTAAAGCCATCATTTTTTCTTTAAAGGCTCTTAATGAAATTTCGTTGCCTTGGGAAACTTCACCAAATTTCATTCACTTGAGCCATGCCATTTTCTCCTAGGACCTCACTAGATGTAAATCCCCTTAAGCCATCCTGTCACCCTAAATCGTGATTCAATTTTCTTAAGGGGTTCCAACATGACATTTGTTAAGGGGATCAAAGAAGTTCTTAAAATTTGGTGATCAAAGTTGCCCAAGGCCCAACCAAATTTAACAATAATAAGATCCTGCAAGATTATACAATATCAATAGTTAATTGTATTTTCATTCAAGTAACATGTTCCTTAGACATATAAATGAGGCTTACATATAATTTTATCATTTGTATTCAATTATTTAAGGCCATTTATATTGAATGTTTTAAAGGTATTTCCTAAACATGTATCTTACATCTTGAAATTACAAATCTAATGCAGGTTCACTCATATCTTAAAGATCACATGGATCCATTCAATAATATTCACAATCCACCTCCACGCCATCCACCTCCAACACCTTCACCTCCAGCTCCACCCACTCCACCTCGTAACCCCCCACCTCCACCACTTGAAATCAATGAACATGATCGTTTGCAAGCACAAATCAATGCTTCTACTAGAACCATCCAAGATCAAATCAACATTATTCAAAATGAAGAATGTGTCACACCTCCTGTGAGGATGTTTGCATCTAGGATGCGAACCCTTGTTGATGTTGTTAGGGCTATGGATGGGATCGTAGATGAGCATCGACAATTTCTAGAGGAGAGGAGAACTCTTGATTTTGAAAAGGAAAACACAAAAAAATGAAGATCTATGCAGTAGAGATCCATAATAGTTTATAAATTAAAACAATGATCTTAAATAGTTATGAATTTATAAATTGGGTGAACGATGGATATTTTGTGTGATGAATTTATAAATTTGGTTCCAAATGGATATTTTAAGTGACATGAATTTATGATTTTGGTTCTAGATGGATATTTTTAGTGACATGGATTTATGAATTTGGTGGAATTTATGAACTTATAATGAATAGTATATAATAGTATATATTTTATGACTATCTACTAGATCATGATTTCTCCTACTAAAAATTGTAATATATATGTGTGTGTGTGTGTGTTAGACATAAAATGAGATTTTGTGAATGTTTCAAGTTTATTGTTTAGTATGTATGTGCATGTATTAAAAATTTGCATATATAGTTCTTAAATTTTGAAATTTGTATGTATGTACATAGTTTAGTTTAATGATTTGTACACATGCAAATTATGCATCATATTTTTTATTTTAAATGTACATGTACATACATTTAATTTTGAATTTTGTATGGACATGCTCTTGAGTTGAACAATCAATGTATATATATGTGCATTTCAATTAAATATATGATATTAATATATATGTTGCTCATCTTATTTCAATTAAATATATGATCTTAATATATGTATGCACATGGACTATTTTGTATGATTTAATGCAGGCACGCATTTATATCGAGCATATCATGGATGATTTTAACATTGATGATATCATCAATCCACCACCTCAGCCATAGCCAGATCCGCCTCCCTCCCCCCCTCCACCTCCACCTCCGCCTCCCCCTCCCCCTCCACCTCCCCCTCCCCCTCCACCTCCACCTACATCTAATATGCCACATGCAAAACCTATCGCATCTAATGAGGCTCACTTGAGAGCACGAATAAATGATCAAGTTACATCCTTACAAAATCAAATCAATGCTATGCAGAGTCAAGCATTGATTCCTCCACATGTGAGATGTTTTGCATCTGCAATGCAAAACATTGCTGATTCCATTAGGATGATTGATTCTGATCTTGATAGGCATCGACGAGACAAAGAACAAATGAGACAATTTTATTCTGATGGTCTCTCTTACAAAAAAATATTAGACCTTAAAATAACGAAAGCCCATCTAGCCCCCTACTTTCTTGACCCCGTTACTCGACAACCCATTCCACCCAACAAATCTAGAATATCCATGAGGTGGTGCATACATCCACAAATGAGTGCACATTTTTGGGATCGATGGTATATGGTTTTTGATAGTCCCCCACATGCTAATTGGGAGTGCCCATTGTATTTTTTGAGAAAACTGTATGTAGAGTTTGTTTTGGGGCAAAAGCCCAATTATTTTGATTTTAGATCATTTCAGGTTGTTGGTGGCGGCATGCCACAACAGAGATTAGGGGCAAGGGTTGATCCTTGACGCCCCATGCATGTGCAACCCCTTGTTGCTCCTAGTCTTCCCATTCCTGCACCTGTACATCATCAAGCTCTGGTCTCAACATTAGGTTCCCTTAGTACACTCGCAAGAGACCTTGATCAGCATGCTTCTACAATAGCGAGTGGGGAGCATAGAGACGATGATGATGATGGAGGAGTTTTTTATGGAGCTTGTTCGAGTATCACTCCAGGAGTGTTGAGGCCTGTCCCCCATATATGTACTAGTTGTCATCAAGTATGCTATGGACCTAATCAGGCCACACCTAGTTCAGGTGGACGAGGAGATTCTGGTGGTTCATCTAGTCGCATCAGTTCATTTGTAGAGTTCCTCATAGTAGAACATCACCCTGAGGACACTACGACATAGGTATAAATATGCATCTAGATGTACGTTCATTTTATAAGAATTTTTATGGTTGTATATATCAAAGAAAAGTTTGCAATACATTTTAACAATCAAATTGTTTGGTGTATAGATGACACTAACGATGCAAGGGCAATCATCTATTCCACGAGTACATACATCGACACCGATCATACTTGGCAACCCTTATGGGTTATTTTGATTTCAATTTTAAAAATTATATATGAAATCATAAATTATTTAACTTGAGTTTTAAATTTATAATTGAATCACATATATGTTTCAAATATTCATGTTGGTTTAGGTGAGTCAATCGACATCCACGTCGATTCCTCCTGAGGGATTGTCAAGCACTCCTCCACTATCGAGCGTCATAGATCAAGGGCAGGTACATTCATATTGTAAATTTGT
This sequence comes from Sequoia sempervirens, assembly GCA_007258455.2. NCBI lineage: Eukaryota > Viridiplantae > Streptophyta > Pinopsida > Cupressales > Cupressaceae > Sequoia > Sequoia sempervirens. Next base: position 43,739,729 of record VDFB02379711.1, read on the forward strand.
TTAAAGTTTACATTAGTATAGTTACAATTTTATGAGTTTTGAATTCACTAGATATATGAAATGCATGCATGCACAATTGTAAATATTATAAGCATTAAATATCTATGTACATGTATGTCTAGGTTGATACCACAATAAGAATGGGCATTGGGAAAACATTTGATGTTGCAGTTACTCGTGAGGCCACTGATTTCCAGGTTGTTTACAAAACTTTCTACACAAAATGTGCAAACTTGAATATATATGTATATATTAACCTAATTAAATTGTACATGCTTTAATTTTGATCTTGTAGGACTTTGTTAGTGCAACTTTCAGCCCTGACCCAGACATAGTTACACCACCAGGAGGACATGTAGAGTAGGTTTCAGATCAAATGGTAATTTAATTTTTTTATTATATTTAAAGTGAATTATAAATTTTAAATTGAATATATACATAATATGATATTTTCACATATTCTTTTTCTTTTATAGCATGAGACACATCTTGTAGTTGAGCATGTATAGACAGGTCCTGGAGAAGAGCTTAGTGCACAACCTCAAAATACGGTACAATTAAAATATGATAAATTCTGAATTAAATTGAATTAAAAAAAATTAATTGTAGAGTTGTACATCTAATTTCAAATTTCTTTGTCTTGTTTATGTAGACTGATTTAGAGAATTGTAGAGTTGTACATCTAATTTCAAATTTCTTTATCTTGTTTATGTAGACTGATTTAGAGAATTTAGAGGTTTCTTCAGGCGCACCAGAGCATCCAGATGTAGATATGATGGTAATTTAATTTTATGATGGATTATAAATTAAATTGTCATTAAATCATTTTTTATTGTCTTACATCTAATTTCATCTTTCTCTTATGTACAGAGTGTTTCAGGTCATCCACATGGTCTGCATGGTGTGAAGAAGTCTCTTGATTATAGAGACAGTGGATGACCTAGAAACATGTGATTTTATGTGTTATATTTGTTTATTTCATGGACTATATTTCTTGTTTATCATGTACTCTGTTGGACTTTATTTCATGTGCGCTTAATATATTGGTTTCATGCACTTAATATGTAACATAAATTATGGACTTTATTATTGTTTGAAATTTTAATTTATACATGTACATTTATGCATTTTATGTTCATAGTCAAGACATTAATATAGGACATTGATGTGAAATTTAGTGATCTCATACATGGATTAATATAGGACATTTTAATATTTACAATAATCAGTCAATAAATCATAATTTACAAACAAAAGCAATCTATTTATATACCAGAAATTTAGGGTCTAAACCTGAATTGCATTAAAATATGGGTCAAGTGGACATGGATCTTATGCTTAAAATGTGTAGATGCACTTCCAAAATCTACATAAGTTATTATTTTAATATTATTTGGAAATAATCATGTGAATGTAAAGTCTTTGGATTACTGCATATTTAGATTAATATCAAGTTGGTAATGAAAGTCTTTAACATGTCAAATTTAACTATAGGAAAAATTGAGAACATTTCAAAAAGGAAAAAAATAGTTATAAAATCAAAATAATCTTCAACTATAATAATGATTGCTCAAAATACACATGAATTAACACTGTACATGAATAGTAGAAATCTTCCAACATAAAAAATCTTCAATATTTTTTAAAAAATTAAGAACATTTCAAAAAGGAAAAATCACTAATATTCTATTTTATTCAAAATTAACATATATATGTAAATAAATATTAAAATTTTAAGGCTTTACTAAAGGTTTTATTGTACAAAAATATAGCAACTTAGGATTAAGGTTAGGGTTATAGGATAAAGCTTTGGGTAAAGGTTAGGATTAGGACACAACTAGAGTTAGGGTTAGGTTTCAATTAGGGTTAGATACAACAAGGCTTAGGGATATGATTAATTTTAGGACAGGGTAAGGGTTCAATAAGGGTTGGGTTCTAATAACGGTTAGGGTTAGGGTTCAATTACTATTACAGTTAGAATCAGGGTTCAATTCTAACTCTAATTAAAATTCTAATCCTAACCATAACAATACCATAGAAGATTAGAGAATAAAAGCATTAATAAATACTATAAATAATAGTTCATCTAACACTAATTTATAAGTTGTCAAAACAAATAATGACATCTTAAGGGGGTGTCTAAAGGGGTCATAATAGAAAGGGGATGTCTTAAGGGGTTTAATAAAGGGGATGTCTAAAAGGGTCATAATAGAACGTCTTAAGGGGATGTCTTAAGGGGTTATAATATGTCTTAAGGGGATGTCTAAAGGGATCATAATAGAACGTGTTAATTAAGGGGATGTCTTAAGGGGTCTTAAGGGGATGTCTAAAGGGGTCATAATAGAACATGTTAATTAAGGGGATGTCTAAAAGGGTCATAATAGAACGTCTTAAGGGGATGTCTTAAGGGGTTATAATATGTCTTAAGGGGATGTCTAAAGGGGTCATAATAGAATGTGTTAATTAAGGGGATGTCTTAAGGGGTCTTAAGGGGATGTCTAAAGGGGTCATAATAGAACATGTTAATTAAGGGGATGTCTAAAAGGGTCATAATAGAACGTCTTAAGGGGATATGTCTTAAGGGGATGTCTAAAGGGGTCATAATAGAACGTGTTAATTAAGGGGATGTCTTAAGGGGTCTTAAGGGGATGTCTAAAGGGGTCATAATAGAACACGTTAATTAAGGGGATGTCTAAAAGGGTCATAATAGAACGTCTTAAGGGGATGTCTTAAGGGGTCATAATATGCCTAAATATATAGAATATTGATTTGATACATAGAAGTACATAGAGTATGTTTAATTTTGTAAGTATGTATGTTCATATATGTCACCTCAAAATGATGTTTACAAAATTTGGATATGCCATCTCAAGAACATCTCAAACTCGTGGCTAGAATGTAGTAGGTCTTCACACCACCTGATATCAAAAAGGTACAAGCAATATTAATGAAATCATCAAAACATACATATTTTAATTTATATAAAACTATCTATATGTACAGAACTCAAGTACCTGCATTTAAAAGTATTCCACACATGTTTGTAAGTTGAATCCAGGCATCCTCTCCTTTTTGTTTCAAAGTATGAGATCAATGCCATGATGGCTTTAGGATACAAAAAATGACAATAAATCATTTGAATTCTGTTTTGCATCATGGGTGGGTTTTTGCCAAGGTTTTTGGGTTCGGGAAAAGCATTGGAAGTCCAAACCTAGGCCTTCAACCTGGTTTGGCCTGCAAGTTGAAGGCCCTAACAATGTCAAAGAAAAATACCGACTTTGGGTATATGGCTGACGACCTTTTTTGCAAAATTTTCTGACTAAATTAAAACCCATTTTAGATGAAACAATGCAAATTCTAAATATGTAATTTATTTTGCAATTGAATTATTTTTTCTATTTTTCAATTAATTTCTAATAAAATTGGTCCATAAACTTTAAATATTAGAGTTTTTTACTATTTTAATAACTTTTGATCAACATAACATTTTGACAAATGGATTGCACGAGAGCAAACTTCAGAAAATTCTTTTCAATTTGAAAAAAAAATCAGAAAATGATAAGTTTAGGTCATCTTATGCATGTCGTACATGACGATTTTTCAAAATGACAAATCTTCCTAATAAAAAATTAACAAAAAAAAATATTCAATAAAAAATTACAAAAAAATATCAAGAGCAAGCTTCAGTGAGTCATAAAACTTTTCCCAAAAGGATTTAGAAAAATACGATAATTTAAGTCAAAATATGGATGTCGTACATGTGCATGGTATGGTAAAAAAAAATGACTTTTAAATAGTGGTTTTTAGAAATGCCTATTAAAACTCAATTTGTACAATCTGGGTATTGAAATAAATTACATATTTGGAAACTAGACTCCAAGCACTACATTTTATGATCAGTGACTTTTTTAAAAATTTCATCTCTAAGTGCTTCAAATTTTAAGGTCAAATGTGTCAAATACTGAAAATTAGGGAAAACACTTCCACTTTTTGGCCAAAAAGTGGACTCAACTTCTTGCACACACCCTAGTAACTCCCCCTTAGAGCTTGCTCCATAATCTTCTGATGTCCTACTCATGCATTTGGTTTTTGTTCCAAGTTCTGCATTTCATCTGTACCAACTAATCTGATCATACAATTGATCTACTAACTAAAGCAACTCCCCCTAAGATCATGCAAGATTTTCTTAGAAAACTTTAGAATTTGCTTCCTTTTGGGCTTTGTACCCACAAGACTATTTTGAACAAATTTATAGTGGTCTGATACCAATTTTTAAAAACAATATATGTAGAATAGATCCCCCTAAGACATATATCTTCTCCTTGCAGTCAAGGAGCATTTCTCTCAACAGAGCACTTACACCACTTTCTCTTCAATATCTGATATCAAGTGTTGATATCAATTTCTCCAGCTAACTATCCACTCCTCTGCTAATTTTCTCCCCTCTAACTTTATCACTTTCTTATCTTTCTAGGGATAAATAAGATTCCAATTAAACTCCCCCTGGACTCATGCCCCATCACTAAAAATTAGTGATGTAAGGCAGAAGCAGCCTCATGGAGTGCTACCCACCAATATTTCTCTCTCCAAACCATCTTGTGCACCTTCTTTGATACATCAACCCACTTTTCAACATGTGAACCATTATTCACTTTGGGAGACACATTCTTTTCCTTACAATATTCTTTTAATTTTACATGTATGATGTTGGTCTTGCATAATCTAATCTATAGTATTTAGTTGTATGACCATATTTAAGACATAGTTCTACATTCACATGCTTTATGACCAAATTGATTACATGAATAGCAGTAGCCATAAAAACATGAGGAAATATTTTCCATACCATTTCTTTGCTCATGATATGGTGGTCTTCTCTACATTGGCTTCTTTTTGTATCTCATTGTTGTAAATCTATCTCTAACAACACCTTGTTTATGTTGCTTTCTCTTTAGTTGTTTAGGGACTGAGCTCTTCATTTTCTTATCTATTGTGGGCTTCTTTTGATAATCAACAACTGGATAAATGTTCTTCCTCTTTTCTGCAGTATGTATCTTTTCTTCATTAACTTTCTTCTTATAATCAGCTGGTTCCTTTTCTTCTTGTGTTGTCCTCAGTCCATTTGTAGAGGTGCTTTCTTTTGAGCCACTTGTGCAACCTTTCTCTATTGTTTGAAAGCTATCCAACAATCTTTCACTAGTAGAATGACTTTTCCCTTTTTTCATAGCCAAGGTAAATCTTCACCCTTGGTCTTGACAACTTTTGTGACCCGCTCAATTCATCTACCATCTTAGAGCCACTTTTCGGCTTCAAGCTTTTATCAATCTACACTTTTACATTTGTTAACTCTTTTCTTAGAGAAACTATCTCTACGTCCAACTTCGTGCACTCATTAGATTTAGACTATAGTTTAGTCTAAACTACATCTTTTTCTCTTCTTTCTTCTTCCATCGTAGTCTTCAAGATGATCACCATTTGATTAGATTCTTCAAGGCTCTTATTTAGCTTTTCTATCTATTTTTGTGCATGCACCTTTTGTTCTTCATTGTCCTTCAAAATTTTAATCTCATTTAGAGCACAAATGAGTTTACCTTTAACATCCACTTCTTCTTCATTATTGGAGGTTTCATCTTCTTTATCTTTATCATACCTCTCAATATATTCATCAAAGGTCGTTGGAAATGGGTGAATCCCATAGAAACTTCCATATTCATCATCTAATCTACCACTAACATCAGATGATCATTTTTCTTCACTTGCATGCAGATCCTTCTTCTCATTCTCCTCACCGTCCTCTTTTTTCTTAGGATTACCCTTCTTACTATGAAATAATTTAGCAACTAAAGGACTTATTCTACCAGACTTCAAACTTTTAGTGGGCATTTTACCTCTATATTTTCTAGAGCCTCTTCTCAATCTCCTGATGTAATCAACTTCAACTTCATTAGAATCCTCTGATCCTAAAGTAGATGTTTCATCTTCTTCACCTCTTGTTGCAGCTTCACTTGAGAACCAACTTACAGATTTCTCATCTTCACTTGTCTCAAGAGTTATAGATTCACTATGACATCTCTCAATCAATGACTGCACTTCAACATAACTTTCTTCATACATCCTTTTTATCTTGTTCCACACTTCTTGTGCACTTTTTCAATGCATGAATTTGACAAATATGGAACTTGACAACCCACAAATAATTGCATCCACTGCTTAGGATTGTTCTCATATGCCATCTTTTCATCCTCAGTAGTTGGAGGTGTAGCAAAAGCTGTATATCCATATTCCACTGACATCCATACATCAAACCCTATGGATCCCAAATGTAACTTCATTTTGAAGCTCCACCATATATAATATGATCCATTAAAGAGAGGTACTCCTACATATGAGCTTCATTTTTATCCATATTTTGTTCAGTCACCAAGATCTACCTGAGCCGATTAAGCTTCTCCAACAGAACCTAGGGTTCTAATACCAATTTTTGGAACACAATGATCTACAAAGGGGATGGATCAATAGATATTAAAAATTTAGCTCTTAAAAGCCTCTGTGCAGACTACTTTCCTTAACCCTTAATGTGCATATATTAATCATGTGATACAAAAATATGCATGCACACAAGAACATCACATAACACTAGATATACATGGAAAACATGATATGGGAAAAACAATAGTGACTAATCCTACTTGAGTCTATTGCTCAAATCTAGGATCACAATCCAAATCTCTGTTACAATGTTTTAGGGATACAACCTAAAGAAGCATCAACTACACACTTTAGAAGCCACAACTTCAGGGATGCAACAACACCCTAGTTTAGGAGCTACAAATCTGAGGTGACTACAATCCCCTAACTTGAGCTACAACCCAGTACAATGAGGCTACAACCTCTTACAACATTACAAGCTTCTATATGCATAGATTGCTTCTGCATTTAACCTATGATGCATCATTACATTCAATACATTGTTGCACTTACTACAACTTACTTTATCCTGATGAAGTTGCACTATCAACAACACATCCCTACTCTACACTTTCCTTTACACATAGAAAAATCATTTTTCTATCTCTATCCCTCTCTTTATACTCTTCTTCACTTTCACATATATTCACTTAGATGATTATTTGCATTACATTAGAACTAGGTTACATTTTCTAACTTAGTTCCCTAAAACTCAGCTCTACATTACTTTTTTTAGCTATCTCTATACTTGCAGACTACATTAACTACTCACACACAATAGATACAACAACTTAGACAATATCAGATTGTCTTCATTCTCCACTGACTTGTGATCTCAACCTCAAGACACTCTCCACCATCTAGATCATCTCTAGCTCACTGTTAGGATTCCCATACTTGTTATCTTCACCAGCAAGCTGCCAGTTCATCAAGCCACAAACCATCATTAAGATATATGATCATGTTTATCAGATATTTCCATACCTCTTTGCATCAAGCCTTACAACATTAAATTTTGTCTCAGAGAGTTTGCAAGAATAATATCCTACAAAACCCTAAGAACATAACTGCATTAAATATGTTTTGTTGTCCATATGATCAAATTCAATCTGATCTTATCTTGATCTTATCTACAACCTATTTCACCACTTTTGGAGATCAAATATTCATTCAATTGGTTGTTGGGTGCAGCTAGACCAATTAACTCTCTACTTTGTGTGAGATTCCAATTGAAACCCTATTTACACAGACTTAGCCATTTGAGATCATTGATTTTGAATTTAAATTTTCAATCTTCTCCTTTCACTCTCTGATCCTATGATCCTCATTTACTTTCATGTCTTTAAATCATGATCATCCAATAAGCTATCATTTAGATCTCCTTCGTTGATCTATTATATCACTATAACAATGGGACATCCTTTATAGTCTATGTGATGTCCATCAGTCTCTTTGATATGAACTACCTTCAAGTACATAGCCAATATGCCATCTATCTCCCATGTCATCACCACCTAATTCACAACAATGATGCAAATTAGCACATCGAGCAATCATTCTTCACCACATGTCAGTCCTTCATCACAACTGGGTCCCACTGACTTCTCGCCTTATCTATCCATCATAGGGACATCATCCCTAGTCCTACTGATGCACGAAAGTCACATTGATGAAATACATACACTCACCCATCACTCTATCACTGAGATAGGCTTTAAGGTCTTGGAAATACCATTCAGTCACACTGATGTCATTCACAAAAAGGATGTGAATTTCTAGATAGATCAATCATCTATCGCCATGTTGCTTGCACCAACCTACATCACTATCCAAATCTTACATTATCTGGTCCCACAATCGGCATCCAATCTCCCATCGCCCTATTGTTGGGACTAGCTCCATAGTCCTGATGATACTCAACCTTCACACTAATGAAGCATCTTATCACTAGCATTGTCTAATCAACCTTTTTCATCTTGCACCATTGATTATCATTGACTTTCACCACTAGATCACACGTATATAATCATTGATTTGCAACAACGATGAAAAATCAACCACTAGAAATTTTCCACATGTCATTGTCTCAATTACCTTATGAATACCTTCATTACTATCGAGTCCCACAATCAGAATCACACTCTCCTTTCACCTTATCGAAGAGACCACCTTCAAGATTTTGACGATATCACTTTGTCCGCTTGATAGGAAGGTCATTGCTCCATCGAAGGGACAACCTTAAGATTCCTACCGATGAGCCTATGGCACACTGATATCCTTTACTGTTGTATGGTCCCCATGCCATCATGTCACCACATGTCATGTTTCTTGATCTATGTTCATACCATTAATGCATGTCAACCTTATTGGGTCCCGCTATCGGTGTCCATTCTTCCATCACCCTATTGGAGGGACCCTCTTCTTGGTCCTAAGTGATCACATATAGTCTCATCGATGATATATCCATCGCTATATGGGGGAGATGATCATGACACTCCCACTGATATGATTTAGTCACATCGATGAAGACCATTGATGTTGTCACCAATCCACTTCATCACCATGTTACCAAGTCATAATCCACAATGAGGATGTGGATTACCATTCGTTGAATCTGATCATGCCACATGTTATCTCCATCATCGCTGTCACCACCGTCATTATGTATGGGTCCCACTCAAAGCTCTACCTTCTTGTCCTTGTGTTGGGGGGACAAGATCTTAGGCCCTACCAATGACATACACTCATGTTGATAAGGATTCCCTACTCCACCTGGGGTCCACACTCCACTTGTCATCCTCATGTCTACACTGTCGTCATCCATGTCAACCTTTGTGAGTCCCATACACCATCACTACATCATTGGGATGCCTTTTCCAGTCCCACCAAAATTAGCCAGTCACTCCGATGATCCTTCATCAATCTATCAATGAGACACCAATTTGACTCTCGCTGATGGGAACTATTATTCCAATACACCTTAAAAAAATTGCCAACCTAGATGATGGGGTCGGTCACCTCCATGAGATAAATGACATAAGTTGTTACTTATGTGACATTCAACCTACAATACTAAGTCACTGGAAAAATATAAGATTTTGAACACTGTGACTATAAACTCTTGAACATGTAGGGTTTAACTGATAAACCCTAGACCAAGAGAATGAACAAATAAATGCTAACATTTTGACTGACATAAGACCGTGCACATACCTTTCTAGAAAGCTCTCAAAAGACCCACATCAAATTTGCTGCCTGTTTACACCTTTTGCTTCTAGAAGAAACCTCCACAACCTCATGCAAATATTGCATGACAACAATGCAACATTTGAGAACCTTAGAAACATTTGCAAAATCATGCTTCTTTCATCAACATCCTGTACCATAACTTCCAGAAACTGATCCATACATCTTTCACAATTTTTTTTTTCATCGTGCACTTTACTTCAATTCAAACTCATCTTCTTTGCATGACCTAACTAATCACCTTTTTGATATCTTCATGACATCTATGCTACCTTTGCACATCCTTCTTCCTTGCATGGTCACTTAGACCTCACACCTGATACTGCCTTGACATTACTGAACAGTGCCAAACAATTCTCTCCTAGGATTAGGTATTACACCATTCTAATCCACCTCTTGACATCAATGACAATATTTTATGATTTTTCACAAGATCAAATCCACTTATCCTTTGATCCCATTTTGACATCAATGACAACATATTCCAACAATATTCTAATGGAATTTTTCTCCTCATTGATTAGATTGTTTGCAACATGAGAATGGGAATATGTGGTGTTGTCATTGAGGCAAACATTGATGTGATACTATTTTATGAGTCTAAATTATTATGGTGATGTAAATCCATTATACAGGTGCAAGTTTTTTGATCTACAACATAACAAATGTGTTGATATTTGGCTAACTCACATAGTTCAATTTTCAGTGTACAGGGAACTCATTATGAGGTTCGCATTGCTCTACCATGAAGAATTAAGTTATGCAATTCTAAGAAAAATTTGGTAAATGTTGCATGATATAAAATCCAAAGTTTCATGTCTTGATATCCTCTAGTGTAAAAGTCATGATTGGCGGAGTATCAAACTTGACAATGACAGTGCTACCATTGCAGAGTACACGTTTGGAAAGCTCCACATTCCATAGAGGAAGGATATTTGATAATGCAATTTTATGGGAGTTCTTACATGTGTCAAAATAGTGCACATGTGATCCAAGTGGAAAGTGTTTTGGTGGTTCATATTTTGTGTTATGAATAAACAGATGGTTTATTTCACTAGTCTCTATTATCTGGTGCTGACCTAAAGAATTTGGGATTGTGCAAAGTTAAATTATAATTTGAGAAATCTTATGGGAATAATTATAGGTCCTTGCTGATATATTTTGATACATTACAAGATTTGAGGTGTGTGGTGGGATATTGAGTTGGTAGGTTGATGTATTACATCTTTCATCTAATTAGGCCAACCTAATTGATGTTGTAGATGTTTATGGATGTAATGCATATAAACGTAAGTTCATTTTGGTGTTGTAGTGATGTGATGTGTACTCATGATGCAAATTACTAAGAAAAGCATGTGAGTGTGATGCAAAGAATATTAGAGTGGGTGTAACTATTGAAAAAAATGAAGTGTGTTAAGTCAGTGTATTTAGCTTTAGTGGAACTATCTCTAGCACATTGTAGATGAACTATATTAATTCAAATCTTGGTAGTGAGCCGTCCTTTCTTCTTTCTCTATTATTCGAGTTGGAGAGTGAGTCCTCAAGATAGTTAGTCCACCTAGGAGTGATACTTTCCATAATATGTTGTAATCGGTTATAATATATTGCAGGCTAATCCTCATCGTGGCTTTTCAATTTTTTGGTTTTCTATATAAATTTGATGTTCTTGTGTTATGTAATGTGATGTATGCTTTAATTATTTTTTTCATTTCTTCAAGTTAGATGAATTGAATTGAATATATGTTTAAGTGGTTTTAGAAAATATTGATTCACCCTCTCTAAGTATTTTGGGTGCTCAACAATTGGTATCAGAGCTTGGTTCCTTGGAAGAATATTAACCACTTGAGCAAGATATTGGAGGTTGAACACATGAATACAATGAGATATCCTAATCATCCAAAAGAAATTCATATGGTTGGATTCACTGAAGAATATTGCATGATTGATATGAATAGAGAACTCATATTAGCTTTTGAAGAACTAGAAATAACTTAAAGTGACAATAGAGATTTGAAAGAAAATGCAATGGAAATATAAGAATGCATAAAAAAATTAATGAAGCATATCAAGAAGTTTAGAGAAAGACATAAGTAGGTTAATGAGTAGTTGAAGCAATCAAATGAGATAATCACTAGTCTGAAAGTAAAAGTTAAAGAAGAAAAAAGAGTTGAAGAATTCCATAATGAAAAATTGAAAAGAACATCTACAAAGTGTTTAAGATTTGAAGAAGAGGTTGTGACTTTGATATTAGATCTAGAGAAAGGAAAGAATCAATAAGAAAAATTTAATTATAGATCTATAATACTTGACGAAATGATTTCAAATTAAAAGAATTCTAAATACAATAAGGATTAGGGTTTGAAAAAGGAGAGAGTTCAAAATCATATCAGAAACCAAGTACTGAAAAGAAGAACAATGAAAAAAATGATGCAAGAGCATCTATCAACAACAACAATTCATCAGGGTACATCAGACCCAAACACAATTGGAGAAGATAAAATTGAACAAGCATATTTGATTCACTAAACTTTTCATCAAAACTCCATACAATTTCACTTGATTCTTCATTTCACAAAGCCATAAATCCTCAAACTTAGGCTCCAAACCTTTATCAGACCCAAACTCATTAGTACCAACACCTTTCTAATAGGAACAAAGCCAAAACCTGATTAGAATTCACTGAACCAAATAACTCTTCCATATTCACTAATTCATTCTTTAATTGTAACCCACAAACAAGGTAGAAAAAGACAACCTTCACCCAATCTAGCTTCTAACCCTTTTTCTGACACTGAATCACTTTTATCACTGATACAAAACAAATACCTTGAGAGAAAACTCTAAGGCACCTAAATTGTTCACTATGCATATTAATACCATCAATCTTGCACCATGATTACCAAGACAAAAAATTTACTTTAGTATCCTTCCAAACCATAAATACACTACATTCATCATATTTTGGCTTGAAACAAACCAAGGATACACACAAATAACACTAAACCATTAGATTCTTGAAGACAAAACACCAATTTTCTCATAGGGATTCATATTACTCAAACTCATAAAATCATCAAATTTTCCTTCTAACCTTTTCTCAAACATTGAAGTACCTTTAATAACATTGGTTTAGCAGTTACAACACAAATTCAATCATTTCAATCTCTATTTTTTTAGAATTCCATCTTTTGGTAAACTTATATCAAAATCCTAGTAGCATTGGAACATAAAACAAATGGGTATACCAAGCATCCCATACCAAAAATCCTTAGAGCCAAAACATAATCTGAAACCTATTTTGATCCATTCTAACATATCAAAATCTTATATTATAATTTTAAAGGAATTTACCAGATTTACGGTCTGACCACTGGAAAATGCCATTAATTAGGCCAGATTTACAAAGAAAGTGCTTTTAGATCACCACCAAAACAACCAAGGAATTAAAAAAGTCTTTCATCATACTTCAAAACTAAAGAATCAATCACTTTCAGGGGCTAAAAGGCTCCACAAAACATTGCAACTCAAAACCCTTAAATGTGGGCTTTATAATACAAAATGAATGAGGGTTTATTGGAAGTGAATGTTGCAAACCTCGATATGCTCTATCACCTATTCAAAATTGTCATATTAGGTCTTCTTATGCCTTAAGAATCAATTCCTAGCCTTCAAACATGTTTCTTCAACATATGCCAACCTGAAACCATCTTTCTTTAAGGCAATTTTTTGTGTTTTCTTGCAAGGGTAGTGACCAAAATCCTGTATTCTTGCCTCCCCTATTCTTGTACACACACACACTCAAAAAATTATAACAATATTCAAAATAATCCATCCCACAACTATAATAAGTCTACATTGGTGGGATGGGGTTACTCTTCTTACAAGACTCTCAAACCCTTGATTGGGTTCTCAGACAAGACTTTATATAACTTTATTTGTCCTAAAATTGATGAAAACCTTTCAAAACTCCCTTCAAGATATTTCTAACATTCTTCCAAAGAAAATAAATAAATACATATATCACAATCTACATAACAAATGAGAAAAACTCTGTAAATACAGGAAACAAGGTCTTTATTTATTGAAATGTCTTCAAGAATACAAAATGATCTGCTTTTGCTGCCCTTCACTAAGCTTTATAAAAATTTCACAACCATTAATACAACTTCCTTCTCAATTTCCAACTGTCTAACCACCTTTTCCACTGAGGTGTCTCTTCACATTCATGATGTCTAAATTTTGCAAGATTTTTTTGGCACTTTTTACATTTTGACAATAAAGCACAACTTCTGTACTTTTAACATCCTAAACCCCTTAAATATGTCTTTAAGACCTAAATACATCAAATTTGAGCTTACAAAACCTTTTACAATGTTTTTACACTTGAAGATTCAAATTCTTACAAATTTTCCTCTTGAAGGCAATCATTGAACTGGGTGCTCCTACACCATACAACCAACCAAAAAAATGTTCCAAGTCCCTTGGAAACATATCAAATTTTCTTGTACCTGCAAAAAAAATTCAAGTCCACCTTGGACTGCTTCTAGATCTTTCTCTGTCTTGGTTCCAATCTTTGTCTTCAACTTTGTCTTCATTCCTTCACTTTGTCATTTCCTTTTCCTTTTTTCCATTTCTCTTTTCTCTGTCATCAAGTTCTTAATCATCTTCTCTTTTGAGAAAAACACAGGACCTCCCTTTCACCATTCACAACTTCCCACTAACTCTTTCTCAACCAAGGACATAGGACTGTCCTTGTACTTTGATTTTCCAAGCAATCTTTCCACTTCTTCCTTGACCTTCTCTAACCAACTTGTCTTCATCTTTTCATCTTCGCATCTACTCCCATCAATGGAGTATTCTTCAACATGGTTGTAAACTCAAGTTCTTCACAATCAAGTATCCATCTTCTCTACTGCTTCACCACACAACTCACCAAATCATCAAACCATCCATCTTACCCAACAATAAATCCTGGAAGATTCCTCACTCTCTTTCCTTGTTCTTTCTACCTAGCTTAATCTCCATTGGAGGATGGTGACCATAGACCTCAACTTTTCTGCCAACACACAACACACAACTCATAAATCTTCCTCTCTGCAGCTAGACGGATCAAGCACCTACAACCAAAATCAACAACAACTTAATCAATTATTAGAATCTAATAGCACTGAAACCAATTGATGTGAGAGCATCTATCAACAACAACAATTCATTAGGGTACATTAGATCCAAACACAATTGGAGAAGATAAAATTGAACAAGCATCTTTGATTCACTAAACTTTTCATCAAAACTCCATACAATTTCACTTGATTCTTCATTTCACAAAGCCATAAATCCTCACAATTAGGCTTCAAACCTTTATCAAACCCAAACTCATCAATACCAACACCTTTCTAATAGGAACAAAGCCAAAACTTGATTAGAATTCACTGAACCAAATAACTCTTCCATATTCACTAATTCATTCTTCAATTTTAACCCACAAACAAGGTAGAAAAAGACAACCTTCACCCAATCTAGCTTCTAACCCTTTTTCTGACACTAAATCACTTTTATCAATTATACAGAACAAATACCTTGAGAGAAAACTCTAAGGCACCTAAATTGTTCACTATGCATATTCATACCATCAATCTTGCACCATGATTACCAAGACAACAAATTTACTTTAGGATCCTTCCAAACCATCAATACACTACATTCATCATATTTTGGGTTGAAACAAACCAAGGGTACACACAAATAACACTAAACCATTAGATTCTTGAAGACAAAACACCAATTTGCTCATAGGGATTCAGATTACTCAAACTCATCAAATCATCAAATTTTCCTGCTAACCTTTTCTCAAAGATTGACACACCTTTAATAACATTTTTTTAGTAGTTACAAGAAAAATTCAATCATTTTAATCTCTGTTTTCTTAGAATTCCATCATTTGGTAAACTTAGATCAAAACCCTAGTAGCATTGGTAGATAACAAAAATGGGTATACCAAGCATCCCATACCAAAAATCCTTAGAGCCAAGACATAATATGAAACCCATTTTGATTCATTCTAACATATCAAAGGCTTAGAATAGACCGTTTAAAGGAATTTACTAGATTTATGGTCTGAACACTAGAAAATGCCCATTAATTAGGCTAGATTTACAAAGAAAGTGCCTTTAGATCACCACAAAAATAACCAAGGACTTAAAAAAGTCTTTCATCATACTTCAAAACTAAATAATCAACCACTTTCAAGGGCTAAAAGGCTCCACAAAACACTCCAACTCAAAACCCTTAAATGTAGGCTTTACAATACAAAATGAATGAGGGTTTAGTGGAAGTGAATGTTGTAAACCTCCATATGCTCTGCCACCTATTCAAACATGTCATATTAGGTCTTTTATGCCTTAAGAATCAATTCCCAACCTTCAAACACATTTCTTCAACATATGCCAACTTGAAACCATCTTTCTTTAAGGCAATTTTTTGTGTTTTCTTGCAAGGGTAGTGACTACAATCCCATATTATTGCCTCCCCTACTCTTGTACACACACACACTCAAAAAATTCTAACAACATTCAAAATAATCCATCCCTCCATTATAATAAGTCTACAATGGTGGGATGGGGTTATTCTTCTTACAAGACTCTCAAACCTTTGACTAGGTTCTTGAACAAGACTTTAAGTTTATTTGTCCTAAAACTAATGAAAACCTTTCAAAACTCCCTTCAAGATATTTCTAACACTCTATGAAATCAAAATAAATAAATATATATGGGTATGTGCAGGATCATGATGGGCCAAAAAGTGGCAATATGATGGGTATGTGGCTAACGACTTTTTTTTATCCAAAATTGATGAAACGAAAAGGGTTTTTAAAGGAGATTCTCAACTTTCCACCAATAAATTATGCTTTATTTTGAATTTAATTACTAATTATTATTCATTTTCTATTTGAATTATGACTAAAGTCCTGATTGATAGGCTGATTGAAAGACATCTATAGCTTTCAAACAGTATCACATTTTTTGAATCTGAAACATGCATCACATTCTATGCTTCACATACTATAAGATTAAAAAAAAAAATTGAATTTCATGAAGTTTTGACCAAGTTAAGGTGCTCAGACATATGATTTTTAAAATTTTTTTTTAAAATTTGTAATAAAAAATTCATAATTAATTATTTACTTGAAAAAATTTACAAAAATATGCATCACATCTAGACATGAGTCCTCTACTTATATCTAAAATCTTATAAAAAAATATTATCATTTTGTTGTGGTTAGGGTGGTCAGACAGACACCTACTTCTTATTTTTTCTTTGAAATTTAAGTACTACTGTATTGAAATTTCAAATTTTCACCAAATAGATATTTTTTATTTTAAACCTAGTAGTTTAAAAACTACATTCAATTTTCTACAGATTCTATTCTTACATATTTTCAAAATAATATAGATAATTTATTCAAATTTTTAGAGCAAGTTTCCTAACTCTGATTTTTCTGAATTTTTTGCCACTTAAGGGCTTGTTTTTTCCATGATGATCTTGCACATACCCATATATCACAACGTACATAACAAATGAGTAAACCTCTATAAATACAAGAAACAAGGTCTTTCTTTATTGAAATGTTTTCAAGAATATAAAATATTTTTTTTCTCGCCGTTCACTAAGCTTTATATAACTTTCATAACCATTAATGAAACTTCCTTTTCAATTTCCAACTATCTAACCACCTTCTCCACTTAGGTGTCTCTTCACATTCTTGACTTTGTCTACATTTTGCAAGCTTTTTTTGCTCTTTTTACATTTTAACATCTTTTTTGCATTTTGACGATAAAGGACAACTTCTGCATTTTTAACATCCTAAACCCCTTAAAGACCTCTTTGAGACCTAAATACATCAAATTTGAGCTTACAAGACCTTTTAAAATGTTTTTTATACTTGAAGATTCAAATTCTTACAAATTTTCCTTTTGAAGGCATTCATTAAATTGGGTGCTCTTGCACCATACAACCAACCAACAAAACTTTCCATGTCCCTTGGAAACATATCAACATTGCTTGTACCTGCAAAACAAATTCAAGTATGCCTTGGACTACTTCTAGATCTTTCTCTATCTTGGTTCCAATCTTTTTCAACTTTGTCTTCATTCCTTGACTTTGTCTTTTCCTTTTCCTTTTTTGCATTTCTCTTTTCTCTTTCATCAAGTTCTCAATCATCTTTTCTTTCAAAAGGACACAAGACTGCCCTTTCACCACTCACAACTTTCCACTAAATCCTTCTCAACCAAGGACATAGGACTATCCTTGCACTTTGTTTTTCCAAGCAATCTTTCCTCTTCTTCCTTGACCTTCTCTAACCAACTTGTCTTCATATTTTCATCTTCTCATCTACTCCTATTGAAGTGGGGTATTCTTCAACATGGCTGAAAACTCAAGTGCTTCACAATCAAGTATCCATCTTCTCTATTGCTTCACCACACAACTCACCAACTCAGAAAACCATCCATCTTACCCAACAATAGATATTGGAAAATGCCTCACTCTCTTTCCTTTCACCTTCTACCCAACTTAATCTCCATTGGAGGATGGTGACCATAGACCTCAAAATTTCTACCAACACACAACTCAAAACTCTTCCTCTCTATAGCTAGATGGATCAAGCACCTACAACCAAACTCAGCAACAACTCAACCAATTATCATAATCTACTAGTTCTGATACTAATTGATGCAATACCATCTATCAACAACAATAATTCATCAGGGTGCATCAGACCCAAACACAATTGGTGAATATCAAATTGAACAAGAATGCCTGATTCACTAAACTTTTCATCAAAACTCCACACATTTCACTTGATTCATCATTTCACAAATCCATAAAACTCAAACTTAGGCTCCAAACCTTTATCAAACCCAAACTCAGTAGTACCAACACCTTTCTAACAAGAACAAAGCCAAAACCTGATTAGAATTCACTGAACCAAAAAAATATTCCATATTCACTAATTCATTCTTCAATTGTAACCCACAAATAAGGAAAAAAAAGACAACCTTCACCCAATCTGACTTCTAACCCTTTTTCTAACATTGAATCACTTTTATCACTGATACAAAACAAATACCTTCAGAGAAAACTCTAAGGCACCTAAATTGTTCACCATGCATATTCATACCATCAATCTTGCACCATGATTACCAAGACAACAACTTTAGTTCAGGATCCTTCCAAACCATCAATACACTACATTCATCATATTTTGGCTTGAAACAAACCAAGGATACACACAAATAACACATAACCATTAGATTCTTGTAGAAAAAACACCAATTTTCTCATAGGGCTTCACATTACTCAAACTCATCAAATCATCAAATTTTCCTTCTAACCTTTTCTAAAACATTGAAACACCTTTAATAACATTGGTTTAGTAATTACAACACAAATTCAATCATTTTAATCTTTCTTTTCTCAGAATTCCATTTTTTGGTAAACTTAGATCAAAACCCTAGTAGCATTGGCTCATAACAAAAACGTGTATACCAAGTATCCAATATCGAAACTCCTCAGAGCCAAGACATAATATAAAACCCATTTTGATCCACTCTAACATATCAAAAGCTTAGAAGAGAATATTTAAAGGAATTTACCAAATTTATTGTATGAACGCTGGAAAATTCCATTAATTAGGCCAGATTTACAAAGAAAGTTCTTTTAGATCACCACAAAAACAACCAAGGACTTCAAAAAATATTTCATCATGCTTCGAAACTAAAGAATCAATCACTTTCAGGGGCTAAAAGGCTTGACAAAACACTGCAACTCAAATCCCTTAAATGTAGGCTTTACAATACAAAATGAATGAGGGTTTATTGGAAGTGAATGTTGCAAACCTCAATCACCTATTCAAAAATTCCATATTAGGTTTGCTTATGCCTTAAGAATCAGTTCCTAGCCTTCTAACACATTTCTTCAACATATGCCAACCTGAAACCATATTTCTTTAAAGAATTTTTCCGTGTTTTCTTGCAAGGGCAATGACAACAACCCCATATTCTTGCCTCCCTTGTTCCTGTACACACACACACACAAAATTCTAACAATATTCAAAATAATCCATCCCACCATTCTAATAAGTCTACTATGGTGGGATGGGGTTATTCTTCTCACATGACTCTCAAACCCTTGACTGGGTTCTCTGACAAGACTTTAACTTTGTCCTAAAATTGATGAAAACCTTTCAAAACTCCCTTCAAGAGATTAATAACACTCTTCCAAATCAATATATATATCATAATCTACAAAACAAATGAGTAAAACTCTGTAAATATAGGAAACAGGGTCTTTATTTATTGAAATGTCTTCAAGAATACAAAATCTGCTTTTGCTCGCCATTCACTAAGCTTTATATAACTATCACAACCATTAATACAACAACCTTTTCAATTTCCAACAGTCTGGCCACCTTCTCCACCGAGGTGTCTCTCCACATTCTTGACTTTCTCTACATTTTGCAAGCTTTTTTTGCACTTTTTACATTTTTACATTTTTACATTTTTTTAACATTTTTCTGCATTTTTTACATCCTAGACCCCTTAAAGACCTCTTTGAGACCTAAATACAACAAATTTGACCTTACAAGACCTTTTACAATTTTTTTAAACTTGAAGATTCAAATTCTTACAAAATTTCCTTTTGAAGGCATTCATTGAACTGGGTGCTCCTGCACCACAAAAGAAGATTGAAGATAAGAAGAGCAATCGAATACAAGTCTAGAATCAAAGGAAAGACTTCAAAAGACATCCTATTAAATAACCAAATGCACAAAGGTACTCATATTTTGATGGTTATTGTATTCGTGCAATAAGTAAGGTTGTAGAGTGTAGAAGAAGAATGAATCAAAAAGTTCAATCATTTCTCGGTCAATATTATACATGTAATGGATTTGGTCATAAGGCTATTGAATGAAAAAAATAGATAACATGAATGGTTACAATAATGGTATTAGGTTTCAATATTGCAATGGCTATTGTTATGCATGTAGTGGATTTTGGTATAAGGCTAATGTATGCATTTCTAGAGTTGGTGGAAGTGAGCTTGTTCAAAATGTTGTCATATGTCACAAATGCAATAAACATAGAAATATAGTCAAATTTTGCAAAAGCAATAATGTGAAAGTTGATTTGATAAAGAAGAATGATCTAGTGAATAATGCAAATCCTTTAAAGATGAAGAAAGAGATGAATAAGATATAGAAAAGGAAAGAATCCTAGAATGAGGTTAAGACTGAGTTTGTGCTAGCCTCTAGTGCCAATGTTTCCTTTAAAAACTAAATAAAGAGCTTTGGCTCAAGGGGATTTTGAACAAAAATAGTAAGCCCCTATGAAAAATATAGTGTTTATGCCTTCAACACATTGATATAAGGTGTAGGTTGACATGCTTGACCTACTTGTGAAATCACTGGTGGAAAATCTTTCGTTATGAAGATTTGTAGAGAGTTTGAAGGTGACTGTGTCATTACAATTAGGGTTCATCATCTTTTGACCTAACTTAAAAAATGAATACAATTAGTGTGATTTAGGTCATTCAAAAGTGGCTTATAATTAATACCATATGTTTTTAAGTCATTTACAATCATGCATTCAAGGTGAGAAGAGAAGAGAAAGAGTGAAGTGAAGTGATTTAGAATTTGTGTGCAAAACCTTAACCAACAAAGATCTAAAGGTATTTATATTTTTTTTACCTTTCCCTAAATTTTAGAGGGATTTCAATTATTTTACAAGATGTATAACCTACAATTAGTGGAAGTTGTGGACCAACCTTGACCTAAATTTATGAAGTGTACAAGGAAAATAATAGTGTGGAAAATGCCTTCCTAATGCAAAATCCTCAAGAAAGAAGTGCAAAAAACCTCATTTAACAATTTACATAAATTTGAGATGCACATTCATAGAACAAAAGGAGAGACAAAATAAAATGCACACACAAAGAAAACACCAAATATATGTGGGAAAACCCTTACGGGAGAAAAACCCACACACCAAGAAAAGTCACTTTGTATTACAGTAAATCAATTACATATAGAGTTATAGACTTCACTTTTAGATGTTAACTCACAACATCCCCTTGGTCGACCTCCAATCACAAACTACAGTTCATTACACACTCACTGTTACAATGCTGATATGACATACAATGAATTCTAACAACCAACCAGCAACCATTAGGGTTTCATTTAATTTTTGTTCCTTCATCAAAAAGCTTCCTCCATCTCGGGTCATGCATATCACCATGCAACACGCATCGAGCTGCCCATCATTAAATTTGGTTACAAAAAGTATTACCATATTTGCACTTTGTCAACCCCTGATTTAAATCTTGCATTAAATGCAAATATATCACTAATAGAAAATAAAACTTTCAGCCAATGATTGTTGAATTACAACAGTAATGTAAAATCAACAAATGAAATCATGCCACATGTTGACACATCACTCATCCATCACTTTTTACTATTGCACCAAACTGTCGTCCATTCCTTGTGGTCCCCACCATTCACGCAGCATCCATGACACCATTGTATAGCTAACATCACCATCCATGTAGACCGATCCCACCATCCATTGGCTTGTCATCTAGTCGGAGAAACTACAAAATCTACAACCTCCACCGTTGGTTAGGAAACTCCAAGATGCCACGACAACAAAGGATCGCCATGTCGGGAAAAAATTTAAGTTCTCAACCTCCAATTGGAGGTTAGGATTTTCTCGAACTTTGCGACAAGCGAACATTGTTGTCGCCAAGTCGGGGAAAACCCGAACTTCTCAACATCTACTTGTGATACCAAATGTTTAACCTATTCTAAGCAATTAAAATGCAATGGAAAAACATAAAGAAACACCTCAAGATTAGCCTAAGGAATTTGTAAGTGCAAAGAGAAAAGTGTAAAATGATGCTAAATAGATATACCTCTCCCTTGTAGCTGAAACTCCTTGGTTGGCCCTTGATTTGGATGTGCTTTGTATGCTCCTTTATGGCTCTTGATGTGGCTAAGTGAAGGATTTGACTATGTGCTTGAATGCAAATGTAAATGGATGAAATTGATGGCTAGATGAGTGCACAAAATGGCAGAATTTAGTTGTAAATGGCTAAGTCCCCCCAAATGCCTTAGAGGATGGGGTATTTATAGAGAAACTTGAATTCTCTAGAGAATTCAATGGTTGGGATTTATCCAACAAGGCCAAGATGAAGGGCTAAGGTGAGTTGAGGACTCACAAGCCCTCACATCTTGACATGTGAATTATGAGATGGCTAAGGGTGAGATGATGTGTAGGTGATGTGGAGGAAGGACAAGTACCTTCCAAGTACTTTGATGTGGCCTTTCAATGATCACATGGGGAAGGGGAAAGCTTTGGGAGAATAAAAGTGAATTTTAAATTCACAATGATTGAAAGAATCTAGTGGATAAGACAACGTTCCCAAAAGGTGGGAATTTATCACATGTGACTTGATGTGACAAGTGAAAAATTCTAGAAGATGCATGGGAAAAGGGGATTCTAGGAGGAATAAAAGTGAGTTAAAAATTCACATTGGGAAGAGAGGAGTCTTGGATGAATAAAAAGGAATTAAAAATTCCTTGGGGGATGGGGAGAGTTGACCAAGGTACTAATTAGGTTTAAATAATTAGTAATTAGAGGATAATTAGGGGTTAATGAGGATTAGAAGCCAACTTGCAAAATTTGGAGGATGTGACACATCCTAATCAAGGATTAGGCATGTGCACATCCTTAATGAAGAGATTAAGAGATGGATTAGAATTAGATGAAAATGGCATGTGAGGAATTAAATAAATGTAATATTTATTTAATTCATTTGATGAAAAGGGGATTAAGGAGGGTAAGGTATTTAATTATTAATTAAATTATTAATTAAATACCTTAGGGATTTGGCAGAATTAAAAATATTAATTAAATAATAGTAATATTACTTAATTAACTCAGATAAGAGGATGTTTAGATGAAAAGTGATAAATTTGGATAAATTAAGTGTCCAAATTTGGATGTCTACAATTTTACCCTCTTTGAGATGGTGTTACAAAGTAGCATCATTTCAAAGAATATTAAAATATCGAACCCAGAAGGAGATGGTTAGATTGGAAAAGATGACCCAGTCATTCAAATGAGTGACTAGAAAGGAAAAAAAAATGATGGGGGTGAAGATAAAGATTAGGGATTGAGGATGCCCCCTTGAGAGGATATGTGGGTTCAAGAGAACACATATGGGCTCTCAAAATGGATGAGATGATGAAATGGGAGATGAGGAAGAGGATGCAAAGTGATGGATATGAAAGGATGAAAAGGTGGCAGGAGGTTGGGAAGCACAAATGGATGCAAGTATGAAGATAATGTTGCCCCAATGAAAAGGGGTGGATGATGGATGAAGTGTCATTGATGAAGGAATGATACATCCCAATGAGTGGTATTGATGAGGGAAGGATACATCCCAAAACACCACTAAAGGATAGGGAAGAATACCTCTTGATGATGATGATGAAAGTGTTGTTGACGAGGGAAGGATACATCCCAAAACAACACTGAAG
This sequence comes from Sequoia sempervirens, assembly GCA_007258455.2. NCBI lineage: Eukaryota > Viridiplantae > Streptophyta > Pinopsida > Cupressales > Cupressaceae > Sequoia > Sequoia sempervirens. The sequence goes on from VDFB02379711.1 coordinate 43,764,045, forward strand.
GGATATGGAAGAATACATTTGGATGAGGATGATGATGATGAGGATGATTGGATCAAGGCTTGGAACAAGACTGGGAACAAGACCAAGGATATGATTAGGTGATTTGGGCTAAATGGAATGGATGGGGATTGGATAGAGATGTGAGATGAGGATGAAGGAGGAATGGATGGGGGGATTTTGATAGATGAGAGGATGGGGGATACATGCAATACGATAGAATGGAAAATGAAATGCAATCCTAATGAATTTTTTCATCTTCAGAGCATTGATTTTTGCTATAGCATAAGACACCAAGTGCTAGGGTATGTGGAACCAAGGCGTATTAGTGTCTAATGCATGAAACAAACAAAACAAACAAGAAGGCTATCCCAACACCCCAAAGTCATGAAGACCTTGGTCGAGCTAGGTATTGAGATAACCACAAGCACAAAAAGATTCCCTAGCGTAACACAAGACCTCGAGGATCTTGGTGGGTACTACGTGGGACAACCAAGAAGAGAAAAAAATAGACATTAAAAGATCAAGATATGCCCCTTTGTGTACCAGTCAAAGCACACCATGATATGATGGATCAAGGCGACCTTAACAAGTGATGATAGGGAGCTCAAATGATAAACAAAAGCCAAAAGCATCAAAAAATTGCAATCAATTTCAAACATCCTTTGCCATAGGATCAAAAGGGATGGATGAGGTTGATGAGGTCTGTTAGGAAGGATGCATCTTGTTGAGATAAAAAATGATGGATACTAAACTAAAAGATCGTTATGACGCGGGATGTTCAAAAGTGATTGGATCTCATGATACAAGTGGATCTTGGTTGTTAAGAACCAGCTAGATAAGGGCATAGCTTGATGACATGATGCAAGGAAGACAAGACATGAGACTAACACACCCTAAAGACCTAGGGGCTCGGCAGCCGATCAAAGATTAGCCTTGCCTATGTGAAAGTGTAGAGCCCTTGTATTTCGATAAGAGGTTGTCGACTGGCCATGGACAAAAGTGGAAAGAGGATGATGAAGACCTCGATGGATGACCAAGATAGGATAGATAAAAGAAAATATTGATGATAAACCATAAAGGAGTGGATGGACAGAACATAAGACCGACGCTAGATGATAGAGGAGCCCTGGGGGTGGATCAATTGATCGACCTTGCCTACGTGAAAGCGTAGGGGCAATGTAGTTTGACCAAAGACCAAAGATAAATGATGGATAAAGGATGATGATAGGATAAGTGGATAAAAAGATGGGACTGATATGATAAGATATGATAGACCTATTGGATTGGATAGGATGATGATGATCACATAAAGCTTAGAGATGGGATAGTTATCCAAATCATTAAAATGACTTGGCAGGATGATATGATAGTTAGATAGATGAGTGATGAAAAGTGATAGGGGATTGGAAAGATGTGCAAGAGAAGTAGGAGTGATGATGATTAGATAAATGGCATTGGGTTGCATGGAGGGAGGCCTATAGCTAGATACCAATGACAAGGGATTGTGAGAGGGGATGAGGATAGAGAATGAAAGAATGGATAGAGATATAGGGATGGGGGATGGGAGGGATTGTTTGGATGGATAGGAATATAAGGATTGGGGGATGAAAGGGATGTTAGGATAGATGGATAGGAAGATAAGGATGGGGAGATGGAAGGGATGCTGTGATAGATGGATAGGGAGATGAAGGGATGTTGTGATAGATGATGTCTCCAAGGACTATGTCACAAAGGAAGCAAATGCCTCCACTCTAGATATATCATATATGATGATGCATGAGGGATGGAAGATGAGTGAATGGGAAGATAAAGGAGATAACTAGAGGAGGATATGATGGGTGACTAAGGAATATGATAGAGCATGGATGAAGGGAATGTATACCAAGAGGTGTCCAAAGCATGTATAGATAGGTGCCCCTACTTTGATCAAGATCACAAGAAGGATGGAGGGATGGGAGATAAATGGGATATGATGGTAGGATACGAAAGATAGGTATAGCAAGAAGATGAGTGCATAGATGGAAGCATAGCAGGAAGCATAGTGGATGGAGGGAATGCATATCAGGAAGCATAGTGGATGGAGGGAATGCATATCAGGAAGCTACCACCAAGTGTGGAAAAGGATGAATGGGGATTTACGCATGATGCCTATTTACTAGGTTTTCATCATGGTACTTATCCAAGGTGCTTGCTTGCCATGTTTTCACCATTGGACGGATTATTTCTCTTAACTATTTTTTTTTTTTGGATTTTTTTGATTTTCTTTTTTTTGGATTTTTGGACTTTTTTGACTTTTTTTGGATTTTTGAAATTTTGGATATCATGCAAAAGGAGATGGATAAGGATAAGGAGGTGGATAAGCAGATTTAGAAGACATGTGATAAGGAGGTGGATGAAGGACTTAAGCATCAAGTTCCATACAAGTTGTTAAGTGCCCATGTTTGAACCAACGGTTGGATGTTGGTACAACCTTATAAATGGATTATGTAATAGGATGAATTAGATGGATTTGATGGGGAATATATGTGGGATAATGGATGGGATAGTGGAAAGTGTGTGGATAAAATGATGGGGTAGGCGGGTAATGGGGTGGTGAGTTCAGGACCAACATTGGCACATGTGGTGGTGGATGTGAAAGGATAGGAGGATTAATGGATGGAGAATGCGGAGATAATGAAGGAGATGGGATAGTGAATTTCGGGACATAGGGACCTAAAACCGATTTAGGAGAGGGTGGATGAAAATGATTGGCTTTTGGATTAGGAACTTTGGATGTTGTTACATATTTTTCATTTGAACATGTTGCATCTTTTTTCTTTGGGATCCACATGGTTTTGATCTTTTCTTTGGTGGGCCTTTGTGGCCTACGGATTTGATGTCGATTTAGATTTTTCTTCTCTTCACCGTTTCTTTTAGAGGGGACAAGGGGAGCTTTAGATTCATGTGGATGTTTAGATTGATGTATTTTTACTTTGGCATCCAAAGTGCTTTTAGTAGCAATGGGATGGGTACAAGGATATGGATGATGTAGAATAATGGAGGTAAAATTATGAGGATTACGTGTAGATGGAAAATGTGCAGGTATGTTCCTTTGTTGGTCCTGATTAGGATGTTTATGATGGATGACATGGATAGGTGTTGGATGGATGAAAGGATGAGATGGAGGAGGTAACCGTGGGATATATGGACTGAAAGCAGACATAGTGGGTGGAGGGACATAAGAACCCAAGATGGATGGAGTAGATGAAGGATGGGATCTGGTGGATGGAGAGATGTAAGGACCCAAAATGGATGGAGTAGATGAAGGAGGAATATGGACAGTTGTTTTGAGGCGATACAATAGAGGAGGGATGGAAGCATATGGTCTAGTGGAGTGATGGGAAGAGCTGACATTTCTTTTGGAAAAGGCTCTCTGAGGATTTCTAGAGGTTGTACCAACATCTTTAGATTGTGAGTCTTGCGAAATAGGTCCAAGACCTTGCATGCAGACTTGTTCTTTGACTTGGATGGGCTCCAAAATACCTTGCTCATGAAGGCCTAGACCTTTTCCTTGATAGTTCATTTTTTTGAGCATGCAATCCATGATAGGATTTGTGTTATTTTGAAACCATGAAGCGAGTCCATTATTAGGTGGAGGATGATGGGTGGTATATACACTGTGTTTTTCTTTTGTGAGGAGGCCACCATGGAAGAATGTGAGAGTACTAAGGGGATACACAAGTGGTGTGGGGATAGCAATTTTAGGTGATGATGGGGGATTATGAGAGGGAGATGATGGGATAGCAACATTTGGATGGGTGGTATCAAGAGAGGGATCGGGGGATATGATAGGATCTAGATTTGTGGTAGTGGGCTCATGTGATGGAGATGGAGATGGAGCGGTGGAAGCTTGAATGACAAGGGGATCATGGGATGGAATGGATGGGGGACTATGATCTTGAGGTGGACTAGATGGGATGGTAGGATATTGATCTAGAGAAGGGGATATGTTGGTATGCTTTGGATTAGGCTCTTGGCATGACTCATCATGTGTGGGAGGCATGATAATGGAGTCTTGGTGGGACTCTTCAAGTTGGGAAGATGGAGGGATGGAGGATTCAAAACATTCATGGGGCTGGATTTTAGTGACACTAGGAGTGGAAGGAGTGGATTGGATTTGGGTGTCATCGATGGGTTCGACGACTCTCTAAGTAGGAGGTGGGTGTTCAATGGATTCGATAGATGTGATGATAAGGGATGGGGACTTAGTGGATTCAAAGGATGTGATGGTAGGAGATGGGGGCTCAATGGATTAAGGGGATGTGATGGTAGGAGATGGGAATTCAATGGATTTAGAGGATGTGATGGTAGGAGATGGGGGCTTAGTGGATTTAGAGGATGTGATGGTTTCAATGGTTTGAGTGGTGCTAGGGGTTGTATCATCACTAATAGGGTTGGGTGGAGAAGGGTCTCATCACTAATGACTATGGATGATGGGTTAGGATGGCACAATTCCACAATTTCAAGGTGTGGAGTGGGAGATGTCTCCTTTGTCATGAGTCCTTGGAGAACTTTTGGAGTGAGAAACTTGTATATTATAGGCTAAGATGGTGTGATAGGAATAGATGAAGGATTATGGATTGGTGGGGGATTAGGACTAGGGATTGGTGGATTAGGATTAGATGGGGGAATGGGATTGGATGCAAAAATGGGAATAGATGGGGGATTAAGATTATATGAATGGTTAAGATATGGGTATTGGAATGGTGAATTAGGACATGAGGATGCGGGTGGTGGATTGTAGTAAGGATATTGGGATGGTGGATTAGGATGGGAAGATTGAGGTGGTAGATTGAGATAGGTTGGTCTAGGTGTTGGATTAGGATAGGAAGGTGTGAATGTTACATTAGGATAGGTTGGTGTGGATGTTAGATTAGGATAGGAAGGTGTGAATGTAGGATTAGGGTGAGTAGATTGGTATGGAAGATTAGGGTAGTGGGTATATGTGGATGAAGGATTGAGATAGGAGGATGTGGGAAGGGGAGTAGGATAGGAGTATTGTGATGGCAGATTAGGATAAGAGGATACGAGTGTTGGATAAGGGGATGATGTAGATGAAGGATATGATGGATGTGATGGATATCCCTTGTCAAAGGTAGCATAAGGAGCATGATTAGGCATGGATGAAGACAAAATAGGATAACTCGAAGGGGTGATTGGATTTTGGAAAGTGGGTGGAGAAAGCTTACTAGCAATGATAGTGTCAAGGGGATCTAAGTCATATTCTTCTTGATTGACAAGACTTTCGTTATCATTGTCGACATAATTAGGGTTTCCCTTGACCACTATTGATGGAGGATAAGGATTCATGATGGTGAAAGGATAAAGAGGATGGATAAAATATTTTGGATGGGAACAGACTAAAGCTCAAATCAGGATTTAGGTCAAGCTCAGATCAGGATTGGACTAAAGCTCAGATTAGGATGATTGGATGATGCGATGGGATTGATTCTGACGATCAACACCGAATCTACTTCAAGATAGAAGTAGATTGATTGGGTCGAAGGTGATGTGATTGGATTGGATAGGATTGGATTGGATAAGGTTGATTGATGATTGATAAGATCAACTGATGGATCAGATAGGATGATGAGAGGGATTGAAAAACCCTGTTTAGAGATTATCCTAGGTGACTTAGGATGTTGATTGATCAGATTAAAGGATAAATGGATGATTGTAGCACCAAATCCACCTTGAGATTGAAGGTGAATTGATTGGGCCAACGATGATGATTAACTTAGGATGGATGAAAATCCTAAGCAAATGTTGATGAGGATGATCAGATTAGACACTTAGGTCAATTTGGATAATAACTCGAGATGAAGTTTAGGGAATCTGGATGGGGAAAATGATGATTTGATTGGAGAAATGGATGATGAATACTCAAGACGAGTAAATGATTGATTGGAACAAATGAATGACTACTCAAAACTAGTAAACGACTGCTCACAATGGACAAATGATTCTCAGAATGAGAAGATGAAGGTTTGGAAAAGATGGAAGATTACTCAGAATGAGTAAATGATTGATTGGAATTATTGAATGAGCATTCAAAATGATTGAAGGAGGTTTCAAATGAATGAACATTTACTTAGAATGAGTGAACGGATGATCGAAACGATAGAACGAGAGTTCAAATGGATGAATGATTACTCAGAATGAGTAAATGGATGATCATAATGGCTAAACGAGAGTTCAAAATGATGAAAGTGGGTTTGAAATGGATGAATGTTTACTCGAAATGAGTAAACGGATGATTGGAATGATAGAACGAGAGTTCAGAATGATGAAAGGGGGTTTGAAATGGATGAATGTTTACTCGGAATGAGTAAACGAATGATCAGAATGATAGAATGAGAGTTCAGAATGATGGAAGGGGGGGTGTGAAATGGACGAATGTTTACTCGAAATGAGTAAACGGATGATCAAAATGATAGAACGATAGTTTGGAATGATGAAAGAGGGTTTGAAATGGATGAATGTTTACTTAGAATGAGTAAATGGATGATCGGAATCGCCAAACCAGAGTTTGAGATGATAGATGAAGGTTCAAAATATATTAGTGTTTACTCAGAACAGGGAAACGAATGATTGAAAAGGGAGAACAACTGTTCAGAATGGATGAATGAAAGGTTGAAATGACTAAACCTCAGATTAGGGTTTTGGTTAAGCTCAGATTGGGATTAGATTAAAGCTCAGATTAGGATTGAGTTGAAGCTTTGAATGATTGGAGGATGGGATGGGATTGATTTTACACCAAGTTCTGGAGTTTAAGGGATGTAAGGTGTTGACAATCAAAATTTTCCAAATTTGGCAATTTTTAAAAATTGTCAAATTTTTCCATTTTAGGAAACTTGACGAGCATACTTTTGAGAGTCCAATTTTGTCCCAAAAAATACCCAAAACAAAGATAGGATGAATTTCCAACTAACATCCCAAATTTGAGGCATACATTTCGAGTTATTGACAAAAATGATTTTTCGAGAGACTGAAAAAAACACTAAATTGCGATTTTGAGGGTCAAGATGAAAGTTTGAGGCCCCAATAATGTGACGAAACGGGGTTCGAGGGACTCTTAGTCTGTCAAGAATCCACATGCCATCTCATAACGCAACCACCTGTAAAATTTCAGCTGAAATGAACACCCAAGTCAAAAGTTATGGCCTCCGAAAGTTTCGACACAAAAATCAAAATTCTCAAAATGAAGTCTAGATGATTGGGATGGATGATCTAATGCTAGATATGGACTCTAACAATGTTCTAAGTGGCACTTATGTGATCTTGGTGATGAAACAATTATTTTTAGAAAAGTGTTGATGACAGGGAAATGGGTGCTCGGAATAGATGAATGACTCTCAGAACGAGGGGAAGAAGATTTGAAATAGATGAATGAGTGAACAAGTGCTCAGAAGGATTGGATTGAAAGATATGATTGGATTGGTTCCACCGGTCAGATTTGGGAACTGGATATGTTTCTTTGCCAAATTTTTTGCAAAGGGGTGACTATGCCCTCACAGAGGGGCGACTGTGCCCCCCACAGAGGGGCGACTGTGCCCCCACAGAGGGGCGACTGTGCCCCCACAGAGGGGCGATTGTGCCCCCTCATGGGATGACTATTCCCCCATAGAGGGGCGACTGTGCCCCCTCCTGGGGTGACTATGCCCTTACAGAGGGGTGACTGTGCCCCCACAGAGGGGCGATTGTGCCCCCTCTTAGGGCGACTATGCCCTCATAGAGGGGCAACTGTGCCCTTACAGATTCACCCTACTATGGGGTGGACTCTTTAAGTGGGTAAACAGGCTATTAAAATGAAGAGACGAGCGATTGGAATGGGGTGTTGGATAATCAAATTGAGGAAATAGATGATCATATTTGGGAAAATGATTAGAATGGATGAATGATCAAGCACTCGAAACTAATGATTGCTTAGAATGGATGAATGATTGAAAGTTCGAAATGAGTAAACAATTGATTGGAAAGGATAAACAACTCTTAGAATGAGGAGATGGATGCTTGGAATGGATGAAAGATTGCTCAAAATGAGTGGGCAGAAGATTTGAAAAGGATGAAAGACTACTTGGTCAAATAGATGTTGGAATGGCTAAACGAAGGTTTGGAATGATAAAATACAGCTTTGGAATGATAAAATGGAGCTTTAGAATGATTAAATGGAGGCTTGGGATGATGATACAAAGGTTTGGAATGATAAAATGGAGGTTCAGAGGCTAAACAGATCCAAACGGGGTGATTTTGGCTATTCAGGAGGGTAGGTTCTTCCTTATGTAGAAAATCAGGGGCGTAATCACCCTTTTGCCGTAAAATAGGGGTGGAGTCGCCCTTCTATGGTAAATCAGGGGTGCAGTCACCCTTCTGCGGTGAACAGGGACTTGGTTTAATGAAAATGACAATAATAAGGCCAATTTGTCAAAAGTTTACTAGTTTCTCACAAGAAAACACTTTCAAGCAAATACAATCCTATGATTAGTGTTAAGGGTATGGCCAAAAAGGTCTTAATCTAGGATACACAATGTGTCTAGGGAGTCCTCGATATACTCTCGGTACATGAGGCGCAACCGTGAACACCAACCTGTTACAAGCATGAGTCAGGAACCCCAACGAGATACTGAAGGGCACAAACCAACTCTTCACATCTATCTAGGTATCACCCTAGCTTCGACTCTCTACCAATTACGACACGACTGGATTGGGGTACAACTTTTGTTCTCCCCCCTTTATATACCCTCCTGGTACGCGTGGTTGGAATCGTCTCTTCAAGTGATGAAATCTCCAAGCAGGTCCCAATATAAAGAAAGCACTAATCATTTCCAACTACTCCCCAGGCTCACACAAAGTGCAAGGGGAAAGTGAAAACAAACTAATGCCCCCTTTGGGTAACACAAAGATAAACACAACAAGCAATGAATATTACTCCTCCTAATTAAACTATGTTCTTAGATTAATGAAAACAAGAAGGATAGTTTTAAAAATCTGAGCAAATAGATAGCCCTTTCAAAATGTGTTGTTTTGGGGTGTACTCGCCCCTCTGCAGTGTTGAGAGGAGGGCTCAGTTGCCCTTTTATGTTGACGAGAGGGCGCAGTCGCCCTTTTGTGCTGACAGGAGGGCGCAGTTGCACTTTTGTACTGATAGGAGGGCGCAGTTGCCCTTTTGTACTGATGGGAGGGTGCAGTTGCCCTTTTGTGCTGACAGGAGGGCGCAGTCGCCCTTTTGTGCTGAAAGGAGGGCGCAATCGCCCTTTTGTGCAGACGGGAGGGCGCAGTTGCCCTTTTGTGCTGATAGGAAGGGCAGGAGGGCACAATCACCCTTCTACATTAAATCAGGGGACATAGTCACCCTTCTACAGTAAATTAGGGGGCGCAGTTACTCTTTTGTAGTAAATCAAGGGGCATAGTCGCCCTTCTGTGGTCACCAGGGGGCGCAGTTACCCTTCTGTAGTCACCAGGGGGTGCAGTTGCCCTTCTACGATGTATTCCTACAAAAAGCTCAACAACAACAAACATGAAATTGAGGGACCCACTTGTGGGTCCCACTGGGTGTGCTAGAAATGTGATACCAAAATGTTTAACCTATTCTAAGCAATTAAAATGCAACGAAAAAACATAAAGAAACACCTCAAGATTAGCCTAAGGAATTTGTAAGTGAAAAAAGAAAAGTGTAAAATGATGCTAAATAGATATACCTCTCCCTTGTAGCTGAAACTTCTTGGTTGGCCCTTGATTTGGATGTGTTTTGTATACTCCTTGATGGCTCTTGATGTGGCTAAATGAAGGATTTGACTATGTGCTTGAATGCAAATATAAATGGATGAAATTGATGGCTAGATGAGTGCACAAAATGGTAGCATTTAGTTGCAAATGGCTAAGTCCCCCCAAATGCCTTAGAGGATGGGGACCGGGGTATTTATAGAGAAACTTGAATTCTCTAAAGAATTCAATGGTTGGGATTTATTCAACAAGGCCAAGATGAAGGGCTAAGGTGAGTTGAGGACTCACAAACCCTCACATCTTGACATGTGGATTGTGAGATGGCTAAGGGTGAGATGATGTGTAGGTGATGTGGAAGGGAGGTACATGATGTAGAGGAAGGACAAGTACCTTTCAAGTACTTTGATGTGACCTTTCAATTATCACATGGGGAAGGGGAAAGCTTTGGGAGAATAAAAGTGAATTTTAAATTTACAATGATTGGAAGAATTTAGTGGATAAGACAACGTTCCCAAAAGGTGGGAATTTGTCACATGTGACTTGATGTGACAAGTGAAAGATTCTAGAAGATGCATGGGAAAAGGGGATTCTAGGAGGAATAAAAGTGAATTAAAAATTCACATTGGGAAGAGAGGAGTCTTGGATGAATAAAAATCAATTAAAAGTTCCTTGGGGGATGGGGAGAGTTGACCAAGGTACTAGTTAGGTTTAAATAATTAGTAATTAGAGGATAATTAGGGGTTAGTGAGGATTAGAATCCAACTTGCAAAAGTTAGAGGATGTGACACATCCTAATCAAGGATTAGGCATTTGCACATCCTTAATGAAGAGATTAAGAGATGGATTAGGATTAGATGAAAATGACATGTGAGGAATTAAATAAATGTAATATTTATTTAATTCATTTAATGAAAAGGGGATTAAGGAGGGTAAGGTATTTAATTATTAATTAAATACCTTAGGGATTTGGCATAATTAAAGATATTAATTAAATAATAGTATTATTACTTAATGAACTTAGATAAGAGGATGTTTAGATGAAAAGTGATAAATTTGGATAAATTAAGTGTCCAAATTTGGATGTCTACACTACTAAATGTTAGAAATTTCTTGGATGTTGCGACAATGAAGGAGATCGGTTAGTCGAGAAGTTAAGAAACTTTTGAACTCCGCGACAAGGTTCCAAGGTTAGAGAAATTAGTGATCCTATGACCAACACACTGTCACCATGTTACAAACTTTTAGAACCTCGTGACTTAAGTTTCAAGGTTCAAGTTTTGGGCAATAGGCCAATAGTTAAGGCCAAACAAAGGGGAAAAATGCCAAGTCTTTAACAAAGGTTCAAGCCAGCAAGTTGAGGCTCATTTTTCCAACAAGCTCCCACTTGACGAAGACTTACTGGCTTCCTCCAAACTCAAAATTAATGAAGGTCATGGGCTCCAAGGCCCATCGAACTAACACACCACCTATATTTATTTGTGCTCACTGGCTTTTTCAAGCATTGATGACATTCTCTAGAGTATCCACCTTCTCCAAATTAACCTTTCCATCCTCCACCATATCATGGAAAAATTGATACTATACATCATTGTTCTTCGTCCTGGCATGGAAAGGGATTTTTTGCCAAATAAATAGCACTCTGATTGTCACAACAAATTGTAATCTACCCTGCATTAAACCGGATGTCTGAACATAAATTCCTAAGCCAAATGACTTCTTTGTAGGCATGTGTTGCTGCCATATAGTCCTCCTTAGTAGGAGATAAAGCAACTATAGCCTGTCGCTTTGATGCAAGAGCATCCAGTGGTGTAAGGGCAATCTTGCATCACCCAAAAATAGTTAAATTTCAAGTTTCTCAGTTTTTAGATGTTTTTACATTTTTGGATACCCTTTTTGTCATAATGAAATTCTCAATTTATGGTTTTTATTTTCTATTCCTAGGTTGAAAGATATTGTAGTTTTAGTTTCCCATATTTGCACCTGAAAATCTTCTAAATTAGATTTGAGGCACTTAGAGTTCTCAGATCAGCCCCAAAACTTTCTAAAATCATCATAGCAGATATCAAGCATGTTATTGACTTTGATCCCTTTCCAACGGTTCAAACGGTTCGTGAATCGGAGTCCCGGATCAAAAGTTATGGCCCTGGAAAGTTGGCGCACTTTCTAGAAGAGACAATTGCAAATGTTCTTTTAAAATTTGAACTTTAATTTGTAATTTTTTAGTGCCAAACTGCCTAAACTCAAATTTGAATGTTGTTTTGGCTCCAAACTAAAGAGGAACTCTATTTATGGGCGGGTTTCTAATTTTTGGGTAACTTTTTGGGGACAAGCTCGCATATTGTGAAAGGGTGATTCTGTAGTTTTCTGTAACTTGTATGTGATGTAGAACTTGGGGATTTGAGATCCTCTACATGTAAGAAGCTCCATTCTCTGAATAATAAAATTATTCTCTTATTTTTGGGTTATTTTCTAAGTTTGGGTTGCACCTTCATCAAGTGGTATCAGAGCGGGTTGTCTTGAGTGTGTGGACATATCGTCGATCGTGAGGCAGTTCGCACCAGGACCGTGGTTGTGGGTCGAGGTCAAGAAAGATGCCTCCAAGAGTGATATCTGGTAGGCATGGTGGTACCAGAGGTGGTTGAGGTGGAAAAAATGCTGGTGTAAGAGATGCACTAGTAGCCCTCCAAAGACAGATTGATGTGTTACAAGAGCAGTTGAGAAGAGGGTTAAACCTGAGAGAGGAAAGTGAGGATGAAGGAAAGGAAGAAGGTTCAAATGTAGATGAGGAAGAAGAAGCAATTGATTAAGATAAAATACGACCAATAAGGGCCATTTCAAAGATCGAGAAAAGACCCAAAGCAGAAGTCCCCAGTTATTTCGGAAGTCTGAACCCGGAAAAGTTGATCGACTGGATCAACAAGCTAGAAGAATATTTTGAGAATGAGAAAATAGAGGACCCAGATCGGGTTAAGTTTGTGAAAATGAAGCTGAAGGGCAATGCCAGTATTTGGTGGAAAAAGGTCCAGTTGGAAAGAAATCGAAGAGAAAAAGGAAATATCACTAGATGGGATCACATGGTAGAGAAACTAAAGAAGCAGTTCATACCAGTGGACTACGAGTTAGATTTGTTGAATAAATAGGAAGGGTTAAAGCAAGGAAGCAGATATGTGAAAGAATATACTGAATATTTTCACAAAATAATCATCAGAACGGGCCACACAGAGGCTAATAAGGAGAAGGGAGCCTGATATCTTAATGGGTTACGACTGAGCATTCAGGAGGAGTTAAGCCTAGTCAGAATGACCACCATTGAGGATGTGTATCAGGTTGCTCTGAAGGTGGAAGAGAAGCTAAACAAAAGATTTGATGGCAAGCAAAAAGGACGAGGAGGTCAAAGTGGAAGGGGCAGTGGAAGACCTTCAGGAAGCCGAAATGATGATGAAAAGAAAAGTGAAGATGTGGGTAATAGCCAAAGCCAAATGAATGACAACTTCTACCGCCCTCACGATCAAAACAGTGGTGATCAAAGAGGTAGAGGATGAGGGAGATATGAACAAGGATCTAGAAGAGGTGGTTTCAAAGGAACATGTTTCCTGTGTGGTAAAGAAGGGCATCGAGCCTAAGAATGTCCACAACACCAAGGAAGGGCAGAAAAAAGGCCAGAAGGTCATGGAAGGGTTGCGCATGTAGATGAGGAGGCCCAATCTGAACATTCAGATGATGCTGAAAGGGGAGAAGCCCTAGTGATTAGGAGAGCCCTGGTGACTAAGGAAAAGGAACCAGAACAGAGGAAGAATCTGTTTCGCACAAGGTGCAAGTGTGAAGGAAAATGTTGTGATGTCATTATTGACAGTGGGAACACTGATAATTTGGTGTCAAAAGAGATGGTCACAAAGTTGAGGGAAAGGCACCCGCATCCGTATCGGATTGCCTGGTTGCAGAAAGACCACAAATTTTTGGTCAATGAGCAGTGCCTAGTAAAGTTCAAGATCGGGAGCTACCATGATGAGGTACTCTGTGATATCATCCCCATGGATGCATGTCACATGTTGTTGGGGAGGCTGTGGTAGTTCGATAAGTGAGCTATACATGATGGCCATGCAAACACTTATTCCTTGACAAAGGATGGGGTTCATCACAAGTTGAAACCCCTGAAGGAGACCGAAGAAAAGGTATGAAGTAGTGCTAGAATTTGTTATGTAGATGGAAGAAAAATTTTAGAAGGTATGAAGCATGGGCATGTGTGTTATGCATTGATTCCTAGAGTGAGTAAGAAGGATAGTGAGAAGGTTCCAGAAGAAATTTCTAGGATGTTGGATGAGTTTTAGGATATTGTTTCTGACAATGTACCTGAGGGTTTACCACCAATAAGGAAGATCAGTCATCAGATTGACTTGATTCCTGGAGCCAGTTTGCCAAATAAGGCAGCTCATAGAATGACTCCAACAGAAAATGAGGAGTTGAACAGACAAGTTCAAGAGTTGTTGAGAAAGGGTTTGATACGGGAGAGTTTGAGTCCATGTGCAGTACTTGCAAGTACTAGCACCAAAGAAGGATGAGGAGTGGAGGATGTGTATAGATTCCCAAGCCATAAACAAGATAACAATCAAGTACAGATTTCCCCTGCCAAGGATGGATGACCTGATGGACTGTTTGAGTGGAGCTCAGTACTTCACAAAATTGACCTAAAGAGTGGATATCACCAGATCCAAATTCGAGAGGGAGATGAATGGAAGACTGCCTTCAAGACCAAAGAGGGCCTGTACGAGTGGTTAGTCATGCCTTTTGGGCTAACCAATGCACCGAGCACATTCATGCGGCTCATGAACGAGGTACTAAAAGAATTTCTAGGAAGTTTTGTTATTGTGTATTTAGATGATATTTTGATTTTTAGTATGACGTTGGATGACCATTTGATGCATATTCAGAGAGCCTTTGATAAGTTAAGAGAAGAGAAACTATTGATTAATCTAAAGAAGTGCAGTTTTGTGAAGAGGGAGTTAGTGTACTTGGGGTTTGTTGTCCCAGCAGAAGGTCTCAAGATGGACCCAGAGAAGGTGAAGGCTATTCTGGAATGGCCTACCTCAAGAACTGCTACCGAGGTGAGATCTTTCCATGGTTTGGCTAGTTTTTATAGAAAGTTCATTAAAACTTAGTATTTGTGGACCCCAGTGAAACAATGAGAGGATAAAAGAATTCAAGTGGAGCACCGAGCGGCAAAGAGTTTTGAACTGCTGGAAGCTAAAAGGTATGAGCAACTTGTTCTAGCCCTCCCCATTTCAACAAGGTGTTTCAAGTGGATTGTGATGCTGTGGTTGTGCCATTGGAGCAATGTTAAGCCAAGAAGGTAAGCCCATTTCCTATTTCAGTTGAAAAGTTAAATGATGCCAAGAGAAAGTATTATGTATATGATCAGTGAATTTTATGCAATAGTTCAAGCATTAAAGAAATGGAGACATTATTTGTTGAAGGAATTTGTTCTATATACTGATCATCAGGCCTTGCAGTACCTAAATAGTCAGGGAAAATTAAATCAGAGGCATATGAAATGGGTAGAGTTTTATAGAGTTATACCTTTGTTTTGAAACATAGGAGTGGGAAGTCAAATAGGGTTGCAGATGCCTTAAGTAGGAGGCATACATTGATGACAAAGATGCAGATTGAAGTGGTTGGGTTCAATGAACTTAAGACATGTATGTAGAAGATCCTGATTTTGTAGAGGCTTGGAAAGCTTGCAAGGAACCCGTTACGTGGATAGGACAAGGTGGCTGGATTTCATAATCCAAGATGGCATGTTATTTAAGGGAAGTCAATTGTGTATCCCGAGGAGTTCCATGAGGAGAACTTGATAAGGAGAAGCATAGTGGAGGAATGGCGGGATATTTTGGTTGGGATAAGACCATTGCCATTATCGGTGAGCATTATTATTGGCCTCAATTGTCACAGGATGTGAAGAAGTTTGTACAAAGCTAGGGTATGTCGATGGCTAAAAGAGTGAGTCGAATACGTGCTTATATCAACCCTTACACGCACTGAGAGGCCATGGGAGGATATAAGTATGGACTTTGTTCTTGGTTTCCAAGGACACGAGGGAATGATTTAGTATTTGTGGTGGTTGATAGGTTTTGAAGATGGCACATTTCATTCCATGTCAGAAGACCCATGATGCAGTCCACATTGCTGACTTGTTCTTCAAAGAGGTGGTGAGGCTACATGGTCTGCCAAAGAGTATTGTTTCAGATCGTGACACCAAATTTGTGGGGTACTTTTGGAGGACCTTGTGGAAGAAGCTAAAGACAGAGTTGAAGTTCAGTTCTTACACACCATCCACAAACAGATGGGTAGACAGAGGTTGTTAACAGGAGTCTGGGTAACCTACTGAGATGTTTGGTAGGAGATAAACCAAGGGATGGGACTTGTGATCTTACAACAATTTGTCAACGAAGCGGTAGATCACCGTTCAGATTGTGTATGGAGGTAGCCCCAGAATAGCTCCAAAATTGAGGAAGATGGACCAAGAGAAGAAAATAAGTGCTGAAGCCGAAGATTTTGCAGAGCACATCAAGAATATACATGAGAAGGTATGAGAACACATTAATAAGATGAATATGCAATATAAGGCTAAGGATCAGAAAAGGAGGAATAAGGAGTTTCAGACTGGCGATGAAGTAATGGTCCACTTGAGGAAAGAAAGGTTTCCCATGGGAACCTCTAACAAATTGAAGATGAAGAAATTCGGTCCCTGTAAGATTTTGAAGAAGCATGATTCAGGGAATGCATATGAGGTAGAGTTGCCTGATGGAATCAAAATTTCCTGTGTTCAACATTTCAGATTTGACAGAGTATCATGAAGGTGGAATGGAGGAAGCACCAACAATAGGGCAATATGGCATTCCAACACCTACTTCAGAAAGGGAGGAGATTGAAGCAATCTTGGATAGTCATGTGGGAAGGAGTACTAGAAATAGGCAGTATGAAGAATATCTGGTGAAATGGAGAGGAAGGCCTGTGGAAGATTCATCCTGGCTATCTAAGGCAGTGGTTGAGCAGTTGGGTTTTCCTCAACCATCTAAGACGTGATGGGTCACTTCTCAAATTACCGTGGGTGTCTGATGCAGGAGCATCCAGTGGTGTAAGGACAATCTTGCATCACCCAAAAATAGTTAAATTTCAAGTTTCTTAGTTTTTAGATGTTTTTACATTTTTTGGATACCCTTTTCATCATAATGAAATTTCCAATTTACGGTTTTTATTTTCTATTCCTGGGTTGAAAGATATTGCAGTTTTAGTTTCCCAGATTTGCACCTGAAAATCTTCTGAGTTAGATTTGAGGCACTTAGAGTTCCCAGATTGGCCCCAAAACTTGCCGAAATTGGTGTGGCAAATTTTGAGTGTGTTATTGACTTCAAGACCTTTCCAACGGTTTAAATGGTTCATGAATCGGAGTCCCGGATCAAAAGTTATGGCCCCAGAAAGTTTGCGCACTTTCTAGAAGATACAATTGCAAATGTTCTTTTGAAATTTGAACTTCAATTTGTAATTTTTCGGCGCCAAATTTCCTAAACTCAAATTTGAATGTTGTTTTGGCTCCAAACTAAAGAGGAGCTCTATTTATGGCGGGTTTCTAATTTTTGGGTAACTTTTTGGAGACAAGCTCGCATATTGCGAAAGGGTGATTCTGTAGCTTTCTGTAACTTGCATGTGATGTAGAACTTGGGGATTTGAGATCCTTTGCATGTAAGAAGCTCCATTCTCTGAATAATTAAATTATTCTCTTGTTTGTGGGTTATTTTCTAAGTCTCGGGTTGCGCCCTCATACATTCTCTAGAGTATCCACCTTCTCCAAATTAACCTTTCCATCCTCCACCATATCACGGAAAAAATGATACTATACATCAATGTGCTTCATCCTGGCATGGAAAGGGATTTTTTTCCAAATAAATAGCACTCTGACTATCACAACAAATCATAATCTACCCTGCATTAAACCGGATGTCTGAACATAAATGCCTAAGCCAAACAACTTCTTTGTAGGCATGTGTTGCTGCCATATAGTCCTCCTTAGTAGGAGATAAAGCAACTATAGCCTGTTGCTTGCTCATCCAACTCACTACTCCACCAAATAACATGAAGATGTATCAACTGGTGGACCTTCTATTGTCAATGTCCCTTACCCAATTAGAGTCTACACACCCACGAATGCTAAGAGATCTTTGTGATCCAACTAAGTTTCCATTATAACACAAAGCAACCTCCGAGGTACCCTTCAAATATCTGAAAACCCTCTTCACAACATCCCAATGCAATCTTCTTGGATTAGCCATAAACTGACTAAGTACTCCCACTGCTTGGACAATTTCTAGCCTTTTATAGACCATTGCGTACATTAAACTACTGACAACACTTGCATATGACACCCTGGTCATGTCCTCCATCTCGGTAGGATATTTTGGGAAATCTTCAATAGATAGCTTCGTTCCCTACAACATTGGAACAACTAGTTGCTTGCAATTAGTCATTCCAAATCTCTCTAGGATAGTGTTGATATAATTACTTTGGTTTAGCCAAAGCTTTCTACTTCCTCTATCCCTTTTTATTTCCATCCCCAAAATATACCTTGCTGCACCTAGATCTTTCATTTCAAATTTTGTAGACAATTGATATTTTAGATCAAAAATCATAGTCTTACTATTTCCTATGAACAACATATCATCCACCTACAGGATAATAATAAGCACATGATCATTTTTAGTTTTGTAATAAACACAATGATCAGATTTTGATTTCACATATCCCAATGACAACAAAAATGTGTCAAAATTTTGGTACCACATTCTAGGTGATTGCTTCAAACCATACATAGATTTTTTTAACTTGCAAACCAGGCTTTCTTTACCTTTTTCAACGAAGTGCTTAGGCTAGGACATATAAATTTATTCTTCCAGCTCTCCATGAAGAAACGTTGTCTTCACATCTATCTACTTGATCTCTAAGTCATATGCTACTACAAGTGACAAGAAATATGATAAATGTTCGCTTAGCTATAGGAGAAAATATTTTTCCATAATCAATTCCCTCCACTTGGGAATAACCTTTCACGAGTAACCGAGCTTTATATTTTTCAACACTTCCATCCAAACTAGTCTTCTTCTTACATACCTAGTTACAACCAATAGGATTTTCCCCTTCAGGAAAAGGTACCATATCCCAGGTTTCATTCTTCTTCAATGATGCCATTTCTTCATTCACAGCTTCCAACCAAGAATTTGATTCAGACATATTAATTTCCTCTTTCACAATCCCAAGCTCATCAGTGCTAGTAATCAAAGCATAGGCACAGTTCGAACCCAACATAGAAAATCTATACCTATCAGGTTGACGCTTCTCACATGTAGACCTCCTCACAAGCTAAGGTTGAGGTTGTGGTTCTTCTTCTTCAGAACTATCCTAGAGCTACTAGAACTCTCCTCAGTTTCTGGTAGACTTTTTAGTTCCTCTTTATCTAGAGTTTGAAGAATTTCAACTACATCATTCTTCTTTTCCTTTTTATCTGTCTCTAACTACGAACCAACTACTGAAGGCTTTAACTCATGAAAGATTACACTGATGTTGTACAAAAAATTCTTAGTAACATGATTCCAAAGCTTGTATCCTTTCACACCAATTCCATAGCCAATGAAGATACATTTGACAACCTTGTTCTCCAACTAGGTATGTGCAAGATCATGATGGGCCAAAAAGTGGCAATATGATGGGTATGTGGCTGACTACTTTTTTTTTACTCAAAATTGATGAAATCAAAATGGTTTTTAAAGGATATTCTAAGATTTCCACCAATATAAATTGTGCGTTACTTTGAATTTAATAAGTAATTATTATTCATTTTCTATTTTAATTACAACTAAAGTCCTAATTGATTAGATGATTGAAAAACATCTATAGATTTCAAATGGTATCATTTTTTTTGAATCCAAAACATGCATCACATTTTATGCTTTACATATTATAGGATTAAAAAAAGAAAAAATGAATTTCATAAAGTTTTGACCAAGTTAAGGTGGTCAGACATATGAGTTTTTATATTTTTTAAAAGTTTTAATAAAAAATTCATAATTAATTATTTATTTGGAATAAAATTAAAAAAAAAATGCATCACATTGGTACATGAGTCCTATACTTATATCTAAAATCTTATAAAAATATTATCATTTTATTGTGCT
This sequence comes from Sequoia sempervirens, assembly GCA_007258455.2. Classification (NCBI taxonomy): domain Eukaryota; kingdom Viridiplantae; phylum Streptophyta; class Pinopsida; order Cupressales; family Cupressaceae; genus Sequoia; species Sequoia sempervirens. The sequence goes on from VDFB02379711.1 coordinate 43,784,027, forward strand.
TAGGGTGGTCAGACAGACACCTACTTCTTATTTTTTCCCTGAAATTTAAGTACTACTGCATTGAAATTTCAAATTTTCACCAAATAGATTTTTTTTTTAAACAAACCTAGTAGTTTAGAAACTACATTCAATTTTCCACAGATTCTATTCTTATATTTTTTTGAAATAATATATTTAACTTATTCAAATTTTTATGTCAAGTTACCTAACTTTGATTTTTCTGAATTTTTGCCACTTAAGGGCCTTTTTTTTCCATGATGATCCTGCACATACCCAACTTTGATCTTTTCTCATTCGACACTTATGCATATGCCTCATAGCCAAAGACATGAATATGTATCAGAGAGGGCTTCTTACTAGACCATGGTTGCAAAGGTGTTTTATCAACAAGAGCCAAACAAGGTGAATGATTTACCAAGTAACATGCTATAGCCCTAACCTCAACCCATAACTTTTACTCTAGACCAGCACCACTCAACATACTTCTCACTCTTTCCATTAGCGTCTTGTTTAACCTTTCAACAACTCCATTCTATTGTGGAGTATAAGGCATAGTTTTATTCCTTTTAATCCCATTGTCTTTGCAATACCTTTCAAAATATATAGAACATAACTCACCGCCATTATCCATCCTCAAGTATTTAATTTTCCTTCTAGTCTAATTTTCTACGAAGTTTTAAAACTCTTTAAACTGACTGAACACTTCTAATTTACTCTTCAGAAAGTACACAAATTCCCTTCTCGAATAATCATCAATAAAATAAACATAAAATCTAGACTTTGATAATGAAGGAACATTTACTGGACCAAAAACATCGAAATGAACATAAAACAGTATACCATAAGATTTATGAGGACTCAAATAAAAAGAAACATGATGTTGCTTTCCACGAATGCAATGTTCGCATAAATCAAACTCAAGGTTATAGTCAACAAGCCCTTCAACAAGATTTTTATTTTTCAAGGCTTTTAAGCCTTTCTCACCTATGTGACCGAGTCTATGATGCCACAACATGGTATTCTCTGTTGGGAGTTTCACCTTCAAGGTGTTTGTACCTAGAGGAGCTTCATTCTCCTTCTCTACATGAGCAACTTTCCTTGACTTTACAGAGACATTGTTACATTAAATAGGACGTGCATCTAGCTTGTATAGAGTGCCTATGCATGCACCCTTAGCCAAGACCATTGCACCTCTAGTCATCTTATAGCCTCCACTCGAGAAAGAAACTTGCACACCAATATCATTCAACTTATTGGCAGAAAGCAGGTTACGATCCAAACCTGGTATGTGCAATATGCCATCAATCCCTTTGATTCTTTCGTCAGGGAATTGGATTTTGACTCTTCCACAGACAATAGTTTTCATAGTTGAATCACTTTCCAGGTACACCTTTCCACCATCATACTTTTCATACTTTGTGAACTAATATTTGTGAGATTTCATGTGAAAAGATGCTCCTAAGTCAATCAGTTAGACGTCATCTGATGCCTAAGTCACCAAGGCTACAATGAAGACATTTGCATCACTCTGAGAAGAGTCATTGTCTAAAGAGTTATTCTTTTTCTCCTCCTTACAATCCTTTCCGATATGAACAAACTACTCACAGTTCCAAAATTTCAACTTGGACTTCTTACCAGGAGACTTTGATCTCCCTTCAGATTTGGATTTAGACTTCTTGTCCTTCTTCTTGCCTCTCTCCTTTGATCTACCCCAAACAACAAGAGTCTCCTTGGCCATCTCAAAATAATTCCTTTGCATTTATTCTAACAGTAGTAAGGCAACCATGTCTTCCATCTTGAAAGTATTTGTACTTCCAATAGCCATTACCAGATGGTCCCAAGTGTCGGGTAAGGAGCATAACAAAAACATACAACGATCCTCCTCTATCTTTACACCCATAGATGGGAACTGGGAAACAATCATATTAAATGAATTTATATGGTTTGCTACAGATGCACCTTCTTCCATCTTCAAGGAGTACAACTTCTTCCTTAGGAATAACTTATTTACTAGAGACTTTCCCTGATAAATGTTACCAAGTTTCTTCCATAATGAAGATGCAATCTTCTCCCCCTAGACATTCATGAGAACAAAATCAGCCAGATAAAGTATTATCAACCCTCTAGCTTTTCTATCTATGAGGTCCCAATCTTCTTCCTTCATACTTTGTGGCATAGTTCTAGACACAACAATCTAGAGGTCTCTATCCACCAACAAGTCTTCCATTTTGAGTTTCCATAACTCAAAATTGTTGCCATTAAATTTTTCAATTTCTACTCTACCTGATGTACTTGCCATCTCAAATTGTAAACAAAGTAATCAATTATTCTTTTTGCAAGACTCCCACTGAATAGGATTAGCACAAAAAACCAGCCCTACTCACAAGGATAACACAACTAGCCAGGCTCTGATACCACTTGTAAGGAAAACATCAGTACGAAAAAATGCCTTCCTAATGCAAAATCCTCAGGAAAATGCAAAAATCATCATTTAACAATTTACATACATTTGAGATGCACATTCATAGAATAAAAGGAGAGACAAAATAAAACACACACACACATATAACACCAAATATACGTGGGAAAAACCTTATGGGAGAAAAACCCACACACCAATCAAAGTCACTTTGTATTATAGTAAATCAATTACATATAGTTACAGACTTCAATCTCAGATGTTAACTCACAGCAACATCCCCTTGGTTGACCTACAATAGCAAACTATAGTTCATTACACACACTCACTATTACAATACGCATATGACATACAATGAATTCTAACAACCAACCAACAACCATTAGGGTTTCATTTAATTTTTTTCCTTTTCCAACAAGCTTCCTCCATCTCGGGTCGTGCATATCACCATGTAGCATGCATCAAGCCACCCAACATTAAATTCGGTTATGGAAAATATTACCATATTTGCAATCTATCAACCCTCGAGTCAGATCCTACATTAAATGTAAATATATCGCTAACAAAAAATACAACTTTCGGCCAATGATTTTTTATTTGCAATATCGATGTAAAATCAACAAATGAAATTGTGCCATGTGTCGACACATCACTCATCCATCACTTTTGACTATCGCACCAAATTGTCAGCCATTCCTTGTGGTCCCCACCATTCACGTGACATCCATGTCACTGCCTGACAAATGAAATCACCATCCATCGGCTTGTTGCCCAGTCAGAGAAACTACAAAATATAAAACCTCCACCATTGGTTAGGAAACTCCAAGACGCCGCGACAATAGGGTGTTGCCACAATAGTATGTCTCACTTTTGGGACATGCTGATTTTTGCCTAAAATCACTATTTTTAGAAAAAATAATGATTTAATTATTGATAGGCTCCATCTAAAGGGTTTTAATTGAAGAGGGATAGATAAGACCCCCTTAGATAAAACCCCCTTGGATAGAACCCCTCTAGTATTAAATCATACCCATAATGGAGTCTCCTTCACACCTATCAAAATGCTGGCCAAAAACCACTAGTTTTCTTTACCTTTTGAGGGATTAAATAAAATCATTTAAAAATTATATTTTGCAATATTGCAGCCCTCAAAATGAGCTTTCCAACAAGTATAGGTTTGATATATTTTCATTTTATCATGTATTTAAGTTTCAATTTTTACTAAACATAGGTTTTTCTTTGAATATCAAGCTCTTTGTTGTGCAGAGGTGGAAAAATTGTAAACCATTGTAAAAATATTTTAAAAAATACCCATTCCTTAGGTATTGAAGTCCTTATTTCACCCTAAAAAGAAAAATTGGATTTCAATGTATATACAAAAATTTAGGTTGTACGACACACATATATGTGCAAATTATAGTTACAGTGACGTAAAAAAATAATTGTAAATAACCCTAACAAAAAATTATTAAAAAATATCCTTTCCCTAGATATTGATGTTGAGAATCTATATTTCAAAAACTATAATTTAATCCTTTATAGAAAAAAAAAGTTATGTTGTATGATACAAATGTTACTTTTTGAAAATGTTGTTTTCTGTCTAAAACTAGTTATTAAAGGAGATGCTAAAAGATTCAAGATTTATTTTAGAAATTTTGAAAAATAAATAAAAATAAAAATCTACACACAAATTGCCACAAATCACTAGTTCACATCATCTTCAAATTCTTAATGGTTTAGCTACTATAGGTCTTAGAAGATGACGATTCAGTTAAAAATATTGATGTAAATGTCCATCTTGGGCAAAAAGTGAGACACAGTATTGTGATTTCACCCAATAAAGGATCGCCATGTCTAGAAAGACTTTAAGTTCTCAACCTCTAACTAGAGGTTAGGATTTTCCCAAATTATATGACAAGCCGATATCATTACCGCCAAGTTGGGGAAAACCTGAACTTCTCAACCTCTACTAAAGGTTAGAAATTTCTTAGATGTCATGACAATGAAGGAGATAAGCCAGTTGGGAAGTTAAGGAACTTCCGAACTCCATGACAAGGTTCCAAGGTTAGATAAATCAGTGATCTCGTGACCAACACACTGTCGCCAAGTTACAAACTTTTAGAACCCCGCGACTTAAGTTTCAAGGTTCAATTTTTAGGTGATAGGCCAACAATGAAAGTCAAACAAAGGGGAAAAACACCAAGTATTTAACAGAGGTTCAAGCCAACAAGTTGAGGCACATTTTTCCAATAGGAAGCAACCTGATAAATTAAAAGTGATAGGTCTGGAAGGTGAATTTTTGCAAGTTCCTTATGGTGTTATGCATATTAAGAATGTAAGGTTGTATATTCATGCCAAATTAGAAGAATAAAATCATGCAAATTTGGGAGAAGAGTGCTTAAATGAGCTCATTGGTGATGATTTTGAGTTGAAACCTGAGTATGGATGTTTGACGTAGAAGAAACTTGATGTTTGGAACTACTTCCTAAAATATAGGGAAATAGGATTCCTATTATGGGATGTGAAAAAAAGTATGCACCTATCTTCCCTAGTTCATTAGGAAAAAGAGATCCCCTAGGGAAAGATTGACTTTCAACCCTTAGGTGAGTCAACCTTAATGGAGATCTTTCTATTTTCCTTATTATTGAGGATGGGGTAAATCAACCTGAAAGGTACTTTTGGGAGATGAATGAAAAATACCAAATGAATGCAATTATACAATGTGAAACTTGAATCATGAATTTAAAACCTTAATCTATCAGAATCCACAAAATTCTGACAGATCTAAGATGAGTATGAATTTATGCATTTGTTGAAAGAATGAAGAAGAAACCCCTTAATTTGTTGTCATTGATGCTAACATTAATTGTTGGCAGTTTTGTCTAATACAGTAAAAAGAATTGATACATTTTCATCTAGCATTTTGGTTTGAAATTGCTCTAGCAACAAGATCAACTCAAGAGGTTACAATATGTTATTCCTTACTATTAGGTACATCTAAGATCAATATTTTAGCTATTTTGGTTAATAAAGTTGAAAGTTACAAATGATAAAAGTTTGACATTCAGTTTTTGGCTTATACAATGTGATTGGGTAGATATAATCTGGTCTGCATTTCTACGATGTTGAGAATCAGTCTTAACAATTTTGGGAGATTACTCACATGTGTCATTATTATATATTCTATGCAATGTGTACTTATATGAATATATGGATCATTAGTGTGTGATTAGTTGGCTTATTTTGTGATTACATTTAATTCTTGGCTAACCTAATACATTTAATGTGTTGTAAAGAATAAGTATGTACTTTGACTATTAGTAGGACCTATTTTAGGTCCATATTGCCATAAATCAAATATTGCACATTTGGTTTGAGTGCGAAGATGTTTTTGAATTGTGTGTGGAACCTACAAAGCTATTTTTAATTAAAATAGGGCTACATATAATTAGGCCGACCTAATTGATCTATGTAGATGTAATTGGGTATACTTGTACAACATATTTTTGAGTGGTAGAATATATATGACATATAATACATGGTGTGCAAGATATTTGACATTGTGCGAACATGTAAATTTATGTGTGAGATCAAAATAAGTGTAGAATTCTTGTGAATATTGGGCAGTTGCTAAGCTGAGCAGTGTTTTTCATTCAAATCTTCAAAGGAGCTTAATTCAACACAAGGAAGGTGCACTTTGTATTAGTTCACACTTTGGCTATGAAGCCTTTTTTGTTTTTGTATATATCCTTGGCTATGAGCCTTATAAGGATAGTGTGTCTTGGCCGTGAGCCCCTGTAATATCTTAAAACTGATTACAATATATTATGAGCTAATCCTTACTATGTTTTTTTTTCCTTTTAGGGTTCTCCATGCAAAAATCCTATTGTTCATGTGTTATGTGATCTTGTGATTCCTTTCATGCTTTCATTTATTTTGGCAACTAGATATACTTTGTTAATTGGATGGTTTGTGAGTAATTGGTCATATAGAATACTGATTCACCCCCCTCTCAATATTTTGGCTATTAAACAATTGTTATCAGAGCTTGGTTCCTTTTCAGAATCCTAACAACTTGAGGAAGATCTTGGAGTTTGAACACATGGCCAATAAAAGGTGTCCTAATCCTCTGGAATAATTTTTTGCAATTTATTATGTAGAAGATGACTACGTGTTTGACAAAGAAGAACTTAAATCTACTCTTGAAGATCTTGATAGAGTTGAAGGTAAGAACAAATTTTTTAAGGAAATCCTAGAGGAAGAAAATGAATGTATCAAAAAGTTGAGAGAGAAAATAAAGAAGTTTAGAGAAAGACATAAAGAAGTCAATGAACAATTGAAGAAGGAAAATGAAGATATCACTAGATTGAAAGTGCAAGTGGGAGAAAAGAAAAAGTTAAGGATTGTCTAAATATATTTGTACAAAGCAAGATTGATGAATGCACAAGACTTGAACAAGAAATAGTAAACCTAAGATCAGATGTGGAGAAAGAAAAAGCTCATGAGGATAAATTCAAAATAAGTACTACAATGCTTGATGAACTAATTTTTAAAAAATATCCTTCTAAGGACAAAGGTGGTTTGGGACTCAAACAAGGAGAAATCGCAAAGGTAAGTCAGACACCTAACAAGGCTAAAAATCAAAGGAAGAATCAAGGAAATAATAAACAATTTAGAAATCAAAGAGGCAATGTTGGAAGACCTCCTATTAGACAACCTAATGCACAAAGGTACACATATTTTAATGGTATTTTATTTTCATGCAATAAATTTGGATAAGGCATTATAATGTAGAAGTAGAATAAATTAGAATGTTAGATTTCTTTCAGGACAATGCTTTGTATGCAAGAAATTTGGACATAGATCTATTGAACTATAGAAGTCAGATGATGAATAGATGTAATACTTGTAGAATGTTTCAATATTTCCATGGTTACTATTATACATGCAATGTATTTGGACATAAGAATAAATAGTGTAGATCAATATTGAATAGAAGTTAGTTTAGTTAGAAAAATAATGTATGCTACAATTGCAACAAATCTGGACACATTTCAAGATTTTGTAGAAGTAAGAATGGATGGTAGAATAATTTGGGATAGAGGAATGAACCTATAAAGAAAATTGATCATACTGAAGTAAAGAAGCAAATGGAGTATATTTGGAGAAAGAAAGTGGAACTTGAGAACAAAGATGAATCAAATGCATCTGTACTTCCCTCTGGTATACATAATTCCCTTGGAAAATAAACTTAGGCATGGGCTTAGGGGGAGAAATGATAGAAAAATCTAACAACCCCTTTGAAATATGAGGTGCCAAGGAGTGACATGAATATATATGGTGTAAAATGGCAAGATTAAGCTTCTGGAAAAGAAATAGGTAGAAATATGAAAATCTAAAGAAATGTGGAACATTTTAAGGTTTTTTTAGTGTATCAATGAAGTATTTGCTAGATTTTTGAAATTGGAAAAATAAATGTGAAATTAAGGTAGATTGGAAAAGTATAAAGTGAAATTCTAAGTTGATTATAATCAATTTTGCACTTTTGGAAGAAATTAGAGTAAATTCAAGGAGAGTTGAAGTCAATTTGAAGCAAAGTGGTTCAAACCCCATATTTTTTCATGTGCATAGAAGGTATTTAAAGCTATCTATGCTTTGTAGGTTTGGAATAGAAGTGATTTTATAAGTGCATTTGAGATCAATTGAAGATATAATGGCCACATCGACCATAGTCAACATTACAAAGAGATCTAGACATAAGTTTAGAAGATATTCATAGAAAGTCTTTGAAAATGACCCTGGAGATTCTTTTTCAAAGATTCCTCCTAGGGTTTTACCCATTGAGGACACACGGTTTTACATTAATAACAAATTGGATGAATATGATCAATAGAAGATCAAGGATCTTTGGACTAAGGAGTTGATTGGAGATGATTTCTTGGTAAAACTAGAATATGTTAACTCGGTATGGAAGAAATTGGATATTTGGAACTGGTTTCCCAACTATAATAGTAGTCTAGATGCAAAATATGTGAGGATTACATTGAGAAGAATGCATGATAAATTTATATGGAAAAACATGCCCAGACTCATCTCTAAGGAAGAAATCAAAGTTGTAACTAGATTGTGTGATACTAGACTTGTACCAATACTAAATTCTAGGAAGAATGAAGTAGTTATGGAGTTGATCAGTGCTACATTTGACAAAAAACCACTTACTACAAAACCTATTACTAATCCTGTTGTGAAGTATGCATCAATAATGATAGGTCACAAAATTTATTTCACAAATAGGGACAATTTTATGTTTGCAACTGCAATCTATGTTTCTTATGATATGGTGGTGAATGAAGACTATGACCTATGCGAGTTGCTCCAGTAATAAATTTTGGAAACTCTAAAACAAACCAGGGAAAAGAAGTATTATTTCAAATTTGGAAGTCTAATTGTGTGCTTACTATTTTACTTTATGAGGGAGATACTTGGAAGAAGAGACATTGTTTGGGATAGAAACAAACCATTAGTCCATCAAATTTTTGATTACATGCACAATATTGGTGATTACAAGGCTCAAGATAATGCATTGGCTACATTCTTTGCAATATTTCAAAACAATATGCATGAAAGAGAAAGGATTCCCTATAATCTTGTAGACAAGTATGCAAATGAGATAACTTTTCTTGTTTCTACATATGAGTGTATAATAGAGGTTGTTCAACCTAGGACAATATGGATTTCGTTTTGGGGATGATATAAGGCATTGAGACATTCATGTATCTTCCATGTTGACCCAAAAGGATTTCTTTTTTCCTTTTTCCTTTTCAGTTTCTTTTTTTGATTTGTCTTGTGTTTTCCTTTTGGGGATGATGCAAGGCATCAAGACATTCATGTCTCTGCCATGTTGACCCAAATGGCTTTCTTTTTTTTCTTTTTCCTTTTCATTTTATCCTTTTCTCTTTTGTCTTGTGTTTTCCTTTTGGGGATGACACAATGCATCAAGACATTCATTTCTCTTGAACCATTTTGACCCAAAAGGTTTTTCTTTTCTTTCGCTCTCTTTGTGTCATTCTTCCATTTCTATGTATATTTGGGGGATGATGATAGGTCCAAGCTCTCTAAAAACATTGTAACAAAGAACATACTGACCCCAACTCCATAGATCCCTTATGCGTTTGGTGTTTTCATTTTGGGAGTAACCCCTCCCTTTTCTTTTTCTCTTGCATGATGCAACTTTACTTGGAAACATATGACTAAGTGGCATAGGGCCTTTCAAGTTAGCTCTCATGTCTTCCTTCTTGTTTGAATTTTTATTTGCTACTTTAAATTAATTGCTCACAACATGGTATTTAGAAATTTCTTTAAAGTAGGGGCATACATTGACATTATTCTTTCACATTTTCCTTTTTCTCGATTCTTGGTGCAATATTTTTACTTCATATGATGTGTTTTCCACTTTGTGGATGCCATTGGGTGTGATGTACTTCAAGAGCATGATATATCTTAGAATATTACATTCCTCTTAGTGGATTGATGTGACACACTGCATCCCATAAGTTTTGAATTTTCTATTCTTTGATTGGTCCTCTCTTGAAGACATTAGGCACAATGTTTTCTAAGTTAAAGACCCAGCATGAACTAAGAAAGACTCCTTTGAACATTTCCTATTTTGCATTTTGCATTTGTGGGTATGTGCAGGATCATCATGGAAAAAATAGGCCCTTAAGTGGCAAAAAATTTAGAAAAATCAGAGTTAGGAAACCTGATGTAAAAATTTGAATAAGTTATCTATATTATTTTAAAAATATGTAAGAATAGAATCTATAGAAAATTTAATTTAATTTCTAAACTACTAGGTTTTTTTTTTTTAAATCTATTTGGTGAAAATTTGAAATTTCAATGGAGTAGTACTTAAATTTCAGGGAAAAATAAGAAGTAGGTGTCTGTCTGACCACCCTAACCACAATAAAATGATAATATTTTAGATATAAGTAGAGGACTCATGTCTCGATGAGATGCATATTTTTTTTGTAATTTTTTGCCAAGTAAATAATTAATTATGAATTTTTTATTACAACTTTTAAAAAATATAAAAACTCATATGTTTGACCACCTTGACTTGGTCAAAACTTTATGAAATTAAATTTTTCTTTTTTTTAATCCTATAGTATGTGAAACATAAAATGTGATACATCTTTGGATTCAAAAAATGTGATACCGTTTGAAAGCTATAGATGTTTTTCAATCCGCCTATCAAATAGGAACTTTAGTCATAATTCAAATAGAAAATGAATAATAATTATTTATTAAATTCAAAGTAAAGCATAATTTATATTGGTGGAAATATGAGAATCTCCTTTAAAAACCCTTTTCGTTTCATCAATTTTGGGTTAAAAAAATGTTATCAGCCACATACCCTACACATGCCTATCATATCACCACTTTTTGGCCCATCATGATCCTACACATACCCTTGTTGTTATATGGCCACCTTGCATAATGCAACTTGCATGCTTGTGGAGCCATCCTATTTGTTCACATGAGCTCCAAGCATACAAATTTTTGCTTGCCTCATGAAGCTCGAAAATCATTTTTGTGTTGCACCTTATTAAATTTATTAGGAGGTATAACTTTGGTGTGCTTTTAGCGGGAAGCCCAGTGCGAGGCATGGATTTACCTATAGCCACTTATGTGTGTGTGAGTACATACCAGCCATGAGTGTATGTTTCTCACCTTTTAGGAATTCTCACCTGGCGGACAACTAGGTGTTTTGTCGGCTCAAAGTGAGTATGCATTTTTCAGACAAACAACCTAAATCTAATCCACATCATGATGGAAAAATGGTCAAATCTTGATCCGATTCTTTTATTTCACCTTTTCTTTTCTTCATCTTTGGCAATGTATGCATGTGCCTTGTTGTTCTTTATATCATTCTCATGTGTTTTCCTTTGTGCTTATGTTGGTTTTTCATGGGATCTTGATCACCCCACTTGATCATTGTCATCTCATCTTGCTAGCTTTGGAACATTTGAACCCCCCTTGGTGCGTGATTATCTACTTTAGTGTGAGTTTGAAGTAGGTTCATCCTCTCACTAAAGTGGGGGATAAATGTAGTGTACTAAAATTTATCCCTTGACATTTTCACACTCGTTTGGGTCCTCGTGGATTTTGGCTTAATGTTTCCTTGATTTAGTGTTGCAATGTGCATAACACATTCACATTAGGTCTTCATCCCTTGTGAACTAATGGAATTTAGTGATTCCTTGATAAAGTGTTGTAACACACTTTCATACTTTTATAGGGCTTTATCAATTAACTAAGGATAATAAACATAATTTTAATCATAATCAACCTTAATCTTTCCTTGTTTAGAGTGTTGTCAAGTGTTGTAACACACTTTCACATTTCTCTAGGTTTGTCATTAATAATTGGGCTTTATTATGCTTTAATTTTCCCTATTTTGCATTGACAAGCCTCATTTATTGCATCTTTTTGAGGATAATCCTGACACCAATCAGTAACCAATCATAATTCAGGTGTTCCTAGCTTGTGTGACCCAAATTTAGTGTCTAGGATTCATTTTCCACCTTGGGTGAATGAATCCCACCTAGGTCTTTTTGGCCCCGATGCAGGTTTCACACATTTCTAAGCACTTTTCATTTTTGGTCCCATACATTATGTCTGGTGGGACTCATTCTCTACCTTGGGTGAATGAGTCCAGTGTGACCAAAATTCAAATTTAATTCAAATTTATTGTGGTATTTTATTCTTCTAGATCTAATGTCGCCTTGTAGTGTTGTAATTTGAGGAATTCTTGCATAATTGAGTATAAATACAAGGTTCTTTCACTCATATTCTCACCTATCAAATTTTACAAGAATTAAAGAGTTCACAAGAGAATTCAAGGAATTTCAAGGGAAGATCATCAAGAATTTTAGAGAATTCTTCAAGTGCCAATCATCATGTCAAAGATTGCATTCTTCATGTTTTTTATTGTGCTAACAATTGTGATGTAGATTTTATGATTCAAGCAAGTGTTTCAAGAACATCAACATCATTCAAGAAAGAGTCAAGAACCACATCTATTGTATCAATTTCAAGCATACTTGCAACACCTTACTGCTAGAGTTTGGTGAGTTGAAACATTGTATTTTGTTCATTCATCATTCTCCTTTCGTATTTGCTTTCATTTCAAGGTTTAATTACCAACAAGGGGTTTGACCAAGGAAAACCCCTATTCACTAAGCCCCACAACATTTTCCCCTCTTCTTATGTGTGATTTGTAGGGCAAGGTTGTAGGTTTGTCAAGAAGAAAAGTTGGAGAAACGTTATCAAGTCATCAAAATCCCTAAAGTTGTCACCTAGCCTTGGAAAAGCGTGGAGAAGGTCTATAGGTGGAAATTTGTAGTTTCGAATCCAAAAAATAGTCAAGAAGAGCATAGAAAATTGAGAGGAACAAAATCTAGTTTAGAACTTCTAAAAAAGGAAAAGTGGATTGAATATTCACCACTATTGGCGAATGAGTCCCACTGTACATGCCTAACAAAGATTCTCACAGATTCATATACCCTTTTGGATGAAACATGTATCTGCACATTTTTCCTGAAGCATAATTGATTTTCCTAGCTTGGCCAATGAGTCCTAGTTAGAATTAACAACAAATTTTCTAGAATTCTAGACCTCCATTCTATCTTCTTTAGTCTCCCAGGTGCACACTTTCTACTTCATAGCTTTCTATTGGGTTTTTTCATCTTTCTAGGTCATTTAGAGTTAGTTTAAATTCAATAGAGTTTTGTATTCCATATTGCATTACATTTTCTTGTCCAAGTATAAAATTGGTGGTTAACCCCTCATTAGATATCATTCAACCTTTAGGAAATTCCCTTTGCAAGATTTCAATCTCCTTTGCATTGAAATCTCAAGGGTTTGTTCTTGATTGAAGTGTGTGAAGAATTGTCTCTCTCGTTTTAGGTCCAAAACCCTAAAGGTAAAAATGAGCACACCATTTTTCACCTTTTCAACTGCCTTACTCTAGTATATCATGCTACACTCCTAGATCCCCTCTAGGGGCATCCGCTATGAAAACTAGTGTGGGACAATGAAGCAAGCACCAGGTTTGGAACTCACACACCACACCTATGTCTTCAACAAGATGTGCCTTGGGCTGATCTTGGTCATCTGGATCATCATATGAGGGGATGAAATCTATTATTGTTAGAAGTTGGCAGTTTCCTTACTGTGTGGTGCTCCTCAGAGCTCATGTGTATGAGAGGACCATGGGTGGGATGCTCTTGATGATCCCTTGCTATCAGATGACCCTTCACTCGTAATAGGGAATGATGATGTAATCAGTGTGGCCTATCAAAAAATGATCATGTTGTAGGTTCCTAAGGTACCTATGATCATTGACCCATCTAAATCATCTATAAGGTTGCCAATAAATTTGGTCGTACCTTAGTGTATCAAACTATAAACACAAAAAATATAAGTCTCCATGTCTCCACTATCTTACCAGCTCATACTAATGGACCATAGGTATTGTATAATCTTGTACTTGGGGGTACCCCACTGGTCACATGCATGTGATGTGGGTGAATTCCCATACCTATAGTTGTGTGCACACTGTGAGGCTAACATATTCATAGTGTACATACTTTCCCAAATCCTACTATAGGTGTGAGAGAATTCTCCAACCCCATGCAAAAATTATCTGGTGATGCTCCATTTCTTTGATGGTATGCATGATCCCCCCATGAGGGTGAGAGACCCATGCATCCATCGTGACCCACATGGCCACTATGACAACTATCACTTGCCGTACTAGTGAGATCGCCACATTTCCTTGCTCAAACCAATGGATATAAATGTGGTCGGAGTCATCATCACCTTGATCCCATCTAGTGTAGTATATGAACCCCTCTATCCACTTGCACTGGGAGTGTGTCGTCTATTGCCACCCTCCATCCATGGATGGGGAGAGTCTAAGGTGATCAAAATCTTTCTCATTAGTAAGTGAAATGTCGATGTGGTGGAATCCCATCGCTCCATCAATGCCATGAGCATGTGATCATGATAGAGCATCTCAAGAATGGTGTAGAAATTCCACAAATTGAATCATCATAGAAGCATCTCCTCATCGTTCGAAAAGCATCAGACCTAGTCCTGGATGAGAAGTAGCACCTACCCATTGAGATTCTCTCTAGTCTCTAGGTAATCCTACAAGAAGCAAAATAAGACTTGAATTGGCACACTGGGCATGGAAAATCTATCTCTAGTAGCAAAAAACTCTGAGTTGCACCTTTGGGACATGGATGCATTGCATAGAAATTTGTGTGCCACATACCCATATGGGGTTCGCCATTAAAATTTGGCTAGATGTCAGCATGTGTGGTGAATGATAGTGTTGAAGAAGGGCCACGAAGTGTAGGCTAGACACAAGCACACATGCGAGATAACTTCATGCCACTCAAGTACATGCATTGCAATTTTGTCCTTTAGCTAGCTAAAAATGTCAAAAAATGTGTTAAAAACAAGGTTTTCAAAATTACCTGGTCCACCTCATGATCATTTGAAATTGTGTGTCATAGCTAGTATAGCCTAGGCTCCTCATAATCTCATCAGTGTGGAATTTAACTAAATTTTATCTCAAAAAATTCAACAAAAAAATGACCCTTCTAAGGTCCCACCTAGGTATATATAGATCCCCCAGGGCACATTCTTTCCAACAATCATGGTCCCCTCATTTTTCCTAATTTTACTCCACTTCACCAAGGGAAAACTCAAGAGGTGGAATATAGTCACCTCTTTACCATATTCTTCTTCTGAAACATTGAATTTTTTCTTGATCATTCTTATCACCCTGGTAGCTTCTTCCAATTTTTGAGTTGACTTAAAATTTGAGTGTTGTAGAATAAAATTTTATGCAAGATTTCATGACAGACCCTATATTCGATAGTTGGGGGCATATTCAATACCTACTTGCTCGACCTCTACTTCCTCTACATTATCCTTTTGGCACACAAATTTGTAAATATTTTAAGTTTTTGTGTTGACTTCTCATACTTTAGTGTGGCTGATTTTTCCCAAAATATAGCCCACTAAAGTGGGGGAAAATGTAATATCACAAAACTTCACCCTATAGGCAATTTCACATTTACATATTTGGCCTTTCATTTTTACATTTAATTGTATTTATGATAAGAACCTCATGGTTCAGAATTTTGTGATTCCAACTCGACGAGGACCAACGACAAAGTGATAATAGTCCACCACCTCATTTCCTAAAAAATGATTTGTTGGACACCTATGTGATGTGTGGATGTCCACATGGTGCACTAGCATTCATGTTTTTTTTTTGAGTTTGAAATATAGAATCTTGGAATCCTGACTCATGACACAAATCTCTAAAGTCAGAAATCTGAGTATAACGACTCCTCCTACCTCTTACAACAACAAAACTCTCTCTTTTATCTCATTTTGGGGGTTCCTTCTCATTCTAACACTTCAATATTTTTAGCCTCACTCTATTCTCAGCTCCTCCATCTTACAAAATAATTTCTATAATGAAGCTCTGTCAGATTGATCAGGGCCTTCCAATAGCCAAATATCTCTTGCAAGCCTTCAACAGTGCATCTATGTGTTCAAGAAGGGGCCATGGACTATTGGTAACGCTCTATATTATTTCTTATCTATTTGTAAATGTATTAATTTGTTAACTTTACTATTTCATGGTAAGGGTTATCCTCCTTTAGCATGGATTGCTTTTATCACTTTCTATTTGTTCACTTTGTCTAGATTTTCTATCTATTTGGTTGTCCATGGAAGTGGGAACACCAAAGCGAGGGTTTGACTACAAAAAGTCCTTAAACATCCCCAAAAATTTCCCTTGTTCATATTTTGTGTAGGTTGTTAAGGGGAAGTTTGGACGAAGGTTTGAAACTAAAACCAATAATTTTGTTTGCTTTATGTACTTCTCTTGCACTCTTAAGATCTTTCATCTAAAAGGAGAGAGATAAAACCCCAAAATTGTGATGGTTAACTCAAATAGAGGATTGTATGATTTAATTAATACTAAGTGAAATTCTGTAAATTTAATTAAATGATGTATTTTACTGATTATTAATGCAAAACTAATGTAATATGCAATGTTTGAAAACACAGTGAGGTTTGCAAGATTGAACAAGAAACATGCACAAATGAACTCAAAAATGAAAGAGACTGAAAGGAGTGCACTTGGAAATAGATTGTAGATTTGAGAAGATTCTGGAATGCTGGAAAAATCACTATTGATGACCAGTGGGACTCATTTACCATTGATGGAGAATCAGTCCTCCTAGTGATAAAATCTCCTGAAATAGGTTTCCAACTGTCGAGAAATGGAATATGAAAAAATAAAAAAATTCAGCCTTAAGGTGGGACTCATTCACCATTGATGATGAATCAGTCCTCTTCCAAAATTCTATGAAATCAAAGGTCAATCCAAATCTACACTTGTCTTCTTGTCGGGTTGACGAAGTCAACTCTGCATAAAATGGATTGTAGGTTGTCTCCAAGCTTGAAATAGGGTTTAGTTGACTTGAAACACTTTCTTGACTAGTTAACCACCTTTCAACACCTAATTTATTAACAAATTTGCATGCAAAAGTTTGCAAACACACATGCAAAGGGGGAAAAATGGTTAAGGGTTAGAGCATAGGAATTTTCCTTGGTCAAATCCCACTTTGGTAATCAAACCCTTGATAAAGAAATGAAATGAAATGAACAAGGAATGATGAATAAAAAAAATACAAATTTCCTAAACTCACCACAACCTTGTTGAAAAAATCTGAAGATATGTCAATGGTTGCTCCAAGATGCTTGATGAATGCTTGATTAAATGATGCAAAGTGCTTGAATGCTAATTGATGAATGCAAGTGAACTTGATGATTGGGAGATGTAAAATGAGGAGAAAAACACATATTTATACATAGTTATGCCCTAATAACCCAGTAATACCCCATCACAGGCCAACATAAGGTATTCTTAAATAAAAACCCGAAAGAAAATTTGAATTATTTTGAATTTGCAGCCAAGAGGGACTCACTCACCACCCATGGAGAATGGGTCCCACCTTGGGCTTGTAAGTGGGTGTTGAGAATTAAGTCACATTTAATGTTATTTGTCGGGTTTACATTCAAAAATAGACTTAATTAAGTTTTATGAGAGCATAAAGGGGTCAAATATAGCATAAGAAAGATGTACATAGTGAAATTAAGCCTAGAAAAGTATGAAATCTTGTTACAAGACTTCACAACACCTTAGAATAGGACTTGATAAGTGATGAAAAGGTGATTTTTAGGTGATTTATAATGAAAAGTCTAGAAAATTATAGAAATGTGTTACAACACTTCACAACACCTTCACAAGATGTCATGATTTGAATCTTTAGGACCTAATGTGAATGCATAAGTTATGTTGCAACATTAAATCAAAGAAAAGTAAGTAAAAAATCATAGGAGAAAAACCTAAAAGACCATGAAAATGTCAATGATCTATTTTTCTATGGTACATTTAGCCCCCACTTTAGTGAGAGGATGAACTTGCTTCAAACTAACACTAAAGTAGCCATGCAAATCAAGAAGGTTCCAAATGCACTTATGTTAGCAAGATGGAATGAAAATGATCAAGAGGGATGATCAAGCCCCCAAGATGAAGATCCCATGGCAAACTAAATGTAAGAATGTAGGAACACAAGTGAAATAGAAAGAAAGAAGGGAGAGGAAAAAGGAAAAGTTAAATCAAGCTTCGATCATTTGTTTGTCCGAAAAAGAGAATGCATACTCACTATGGGGCAACAAAACTCATGGTGGTCTATCAGTTGAGAAGACCCAAGAGGTGAAATACACATGCTAGTTGGTATGCACTCACGAATACATAGGTGGCTATGAGGAAAGTCATGTCATTAAATGGGCTTCCCGCTCAACCATATTAAAGTTATACCTCCTGATAACTTTAACAAGGTGCCACAAGGGAAAATGTTGGTTTGTGCTTCATGAGACAAGCAAAGCTCCATATTCTTAGAACTCTTAACAGGAATTGATGATGTATGCCCCCCACTTTAAAGGAATTGTTACACACCATTCTATGAGTGAATACTTTAAAGTAGCAAACAAAAAATGCAAAAAAAGAGAATAAAACAAGACATGAGAGCCAACTTGGAAAGCCCCTATGCCAAGTCATATGTTTCTAAGTTAGGCTGCTTCATGTGAATGAACAAGAGAATAGAAGAAAAAGAGGTTTCCCCCTAGAAAGGAACACACCAAACACATAAGGGATCTACGGATTTGGGGTCAGTATGTTCTTTGTTGCAATGTTTTTATTAAAGAGATCAGAACTATCATCACTCCCCAAAGCACATAGAACTCAAAGAATGACACAAAGAGAGCGAAAAATAAATTATAAAAAAGTCCGTTTTGGGTCAACATGGAAGAGACATTGCGGTCTCAACACTTTGCATCATCCCCAAAAGGAAAAAGCAAGTGAAAATAAAATGAAAAGGAAAAAGAAAAGGAAAAGATTTTGGGTCAACATGAAGGGGACATTTCAGTCTCAATGCCTTGCGTCCTCCCCAAAAGGAAAAACACAAGAAAAAATAAAAAAGGAAAAGGAAAAGGAAAAGGGACCTTTTGTGTCAAAATGGAGGAGACATAGGGTGTCTCAACACTTTGCATCATCCCCAAAAGGAAAAAAAAAAAAACAAAAGCGAAAAAGAAAATGCAAAATGTACGAGATATAGAAGAATAGAGGTACAAATAGAGGAATTTGACAAAGAGAGAACATCAAACATATAGTACAGGGGAACACAATATGCACATACAAGCACACCAAAGAAAATACAAAGAAAAAGGAAGATGAATGTAAAAGGATAGCAAGGCGAATTCAATTCAACCATCTAACAAGTCATCTTCCTCCCAATCATGTTCAGTATATTGTGAGGGTTGTTGACTATCCAAAGGAAGAATTTCAAGTGTCGAACTAGGGGAAGTGCTAGGTTCTTCACTTGGTGTAGTAGATTTATCTTTTAAGCTTATGGAAAATGAAAATAAAGAATTTAAATCATTATGCACTTCATCAATTTTAGTGAACTCCTCATCATCATCATCATATAGGTTAATCACGACGAGTGGATGAAGGGTAATTTCTAAGGAAGGATGTATCAGGAGTTGCGACTATTTGATTAGATCATTTTGTTGTGAGGGTTGGACTGTACTATCTTGTGGTGGATTAGGAGGATGAGGGTGATCATTTATTGTTTCTATCAAAGGCAGAGGCTGATTTTTTTTGTTATTTTTAGTTTTCATTTGACAAGCAAGGAGATGATGACGATGCCTATGCTCCCTAGCATCATGGTTTTGCTTAATTTTATTTTGAATATGTTGAGGGGTAAGAGTGGGTTGATCCACCATAGGTTCCTTTTCTTTGGGAGGGTGAAGAATAGAATAAACCAAAGAAGATGGCTCAACCACTTTATATTTTGATTTATAAACTTGTTTAATGTAAGGAGGCATGATAGGATTGGTTTCAATTTATCTTGGGTGTTTAAACAATGAAGGGGAAGTGTATATGGTTGGGTGCTCATGAGGTTGTATTTTTTGTTCAATGTCAAACTCAGGCTGAAGCATGGTTTCATCAAGGATAGGAGTAGTGGAAGTGGATGGGGATATGTTACGAAGAGACAATTTATCTATTTGTTTGGCTTTGAATTTTTGATAGGTTATGAAAAAGAAGTCCTTTTGAGGGGTGATGGGTTCCATAGGTTCAAGCCAAAAGGATTCTAAGGAAAAATTACCTTTAGAGGACAATGGATTAAAGCCACTATGGTGTATAGTAAATATTTCATTTCCATGTGGAAACTTCAAACATTTGTGAAAAATTAAAGGAACAACTTTCATCGAGTGAAGCCAAGGATGATCTAGCCACAAACAAAACTGATCCAATTGTGGAATTATAGAAAATGTTACATCCAAATTTTTGGGTCCTACTTGTAATGGGAGTATGATCGATTGGATCATAGGGCACACAAAACTAGTATGTTTTTTAATTCATGTGGTTGGTTTATTATAATTATCTTGATAGAGATCATGTAATACTAAAAACTCTTCTGTGATCACATTCTCACCACAAGAAAGATCTATTAATATCCCATTGGTGGGCTTATCGTAGATCATGTTAGCTATGTAAAGAGGACCATGAGGAAGCTTTTTAAGTATATCGTGAGAAGAAAAATTAATATCAAGAGATTTGTTGGTTGGGCCCTTACAAGGGATAATGTCTATCATACCCACAAGTTCATCCATAGGATTAACTTGGGTAACATTTGGAGTAATATCATGGTGTTAATTATTTGTATTAATGTTCATCACATGAATGTTTGAAGGTTCACTAGCCTTGACAAATGAAACATTGTGTTTAGGAATAGGGTTGGTAAATATTTGTAAGTTTTGATTATGGGGTGCAATGGACTTATTTCCTTGATCAATGACACCCGCAATGGACAAATGACCATAATTAATGAGGTCTTGAACTAAGTGTTTGAGACACTTACATTGTTTTGTATCATGTCTATTTTGGTGATGAAAATGATAATAAGCATTTGGTTTAAAGGTGGGTGGTAAAGGCTTGGTGGTATCAAGTGGTTTAATGGTAGGAAAAGTGATCATTTGTTGCTAGAACAATTTGTTCATTATGTTATGGAGAGTATCAGGTAAGGGGGTAAATTATCTCCTCGGGTCCCCATAGGTAAAGCGCACCATTGTTTTAATATCTGCCACTTGACTTTGAATAGGTTGGGTTGGTTGTGGAGAAGGTGGATTGAACTATAAGAAGCCTCTATTTGGTTTTCTAAAGTTTTGTGTCTTGTTTTAGTTGTTTTTCTTAGACTTCTTAGCTCAATTAGAAGTGGAATTGGAATCATGACTAGTAACCAAGTTGTGATAGTCACAAAGGGTCGTGCATAAATGCATGAATGAAGGAAATTTCATCATAGTTAACCTATCCTGAAGGTGAGTGTGCAAGTTTTTGATAAATATCTTTTGCAAATGTGAATCAAGAAGCTTGACATTAATTTGAGGATACAATGACTGATAACATGAAATGAAATTAGTTACTTTTTCATCTGCATAATTTTTACATTGCATTAAATCAACCATTGTCTTTTTGGGAGTTAGATGGACTTGGAAATGACTTATAAAAGAATCCAAAATTTCATTAAATGATCAGATTGAATGATTACGTAGGTTTGAAAACCACTCTAATGCAATGTCCTTTAGGGTCCTAGGAAAATTTTTGGCTAATAGTTTATCATTGAGGAAAAAATCACTGCACAATGTTATATAGGCATTAACATGATTAGTAGGGTCTCCTTTACCTTCATACTTCTCAAACCTAGGCATCTCAATTCCCTGTGGCATCTACGTTCTCAAGATCTCTAGAGATAATGGGCTACTACGGATGTGATATGTGGGTGGAGCATTTTGACTTTGGCTAATGGTGGATATTTGTAGTTGCATGGATGAAATGGTGTTAAAGAGTTGTGTAATGATGGAGTCAATGTAAGTGGTATGAGGTGGAAGGGAAAATGGTGATAGAGTGTATGTGATGTTAGGAGAAGTGAAAGGAACACTAAGAGGGGTGAAGGTAGAAGATGGAAAATTCGATGCCACAAAATAACTAGAAATGATAGTTGGAATAATGAAAGAAGGAGTCACATGACTAACCTATTGCATAGTTGTTGTAACTTGAGGAGTGGTATAGGTTGGTATGGATGCTATGGCTGAAGAAGGAGGAATGTGAGATCCTCCTCAGCTCACAACAATGTTTGCTAATTGGGATGTGGAAGGAACATGTTTGTAGTATATCTCAACTATTCTTTTCATAACTTGTAAGCCATCATCACTTTCAATCAAGCAATGAAGATTTTCTATTGCAAGTATAGCAGTGGTGGAAATTTTTTCAAGACTTAAATCTTGTTGCAATTGTGAAAAATCTTCATGAATACTAATGAATTTTTCTTGCAGAATGGAAGGTTTTTGTGTGTCAACATGCATTTGATGTGAAGGTAAAGGAATACTAGTGGTAGTATCCATGCTTAATGCACCATTGTCCATACTAGGAGTAGGAGCTCTCAAAATCCCAAGGTCCACAATGAAAGTGCTATCACAAGAAGCCATGAGTCTAGAACTTCGTCTCACTAAAGTATTATCAATAGGGCACCAAACACTCATACAAGTACCGCAAAATATGGGGTAAATGAAAATGAAAACTAGGAACAAGAAAATTCTAATGACATAAATTTTGTAAACTAAAACAAGAAGATAGTAACAAGAAACAAAAATGCAGGAAAAACTATGAAAATACCAGAAATTTTAATGTAGAAAATGAAAATGGATTGATTCACCCAGGGTGGTGAATGAGTCCTAGAAGTATGAGATTTTTTATTTATTTTTTCAAAAATAAATAAATTATTTCAATGCTTTTTAGATGCAGAATGAGGATGCAAATGCAAAATTTTAGTTTTTGAATGATACGATATGAAAAAAAAAACTATGAAAATACCAGAAATTTCAATGTAGAAAATGCAAATGGACTGATTCACCTAGGGTGGTGAATGAGTTCTAGAAGTATGGTATTTTTTTGTGTTTTTCAAAAAATTTAAAATTATTTCAATGCTTTTCAGATGGAGAATGAGGATGCAAATGCAAAATTTTAGTTTTTGAATGATGCGATATGCAAAAAAGAAGTCTATATGATTCTTTCACTAATGCAATTTGAGAAACCCTATGATGCAAAAAAAAAAAAACCTAATTGAATGTTGATGCAAAGGACACCTAGGATGCAAGATGCAATTGAAATCAGAAAGATAAAGTGTTCAATATGTAGGTTCACCAAAATGAACCAAAAATTTTGTTTGTTTAATGTTTTTCTCTTGCAATCTTAGGATCTTTCACCTAAAAGGAGATAAAACCCCAAAATTGTGATGGTTCACTCAAATAGAGGATTGTATGATGCAATTAAAACTAAGTGCAATGATATAAATGTACCTAAATGATGTAATTAACTTATTATTAATGCAAAACTAATGTAATATCCAATGTTTGAAAACATAGTGAGGTTTGCAAGAATGAACAAGAAACATACACAAATGAACTCAGAAATGAAAGAGATTGAAATGAGTGCACCTGAAAATAGATTACAGATTTGAGAATATTCTAGAATGGTAGAAAAATCACTATTGATGACTAGTAGGAATCATTTTCCACTGATGGCGAATCAATCCTCCTATTGGTAAAATCTCCTAAAATAGGTTTTCGATTGCCGAGAACTAGAATCTAACAAAATCAACTTTTTCAACCTTAAGGTGGGACTCATTTGCCACTGATGGAAAATTAATCCTCTTCCAAAACTCTACGAAATCAAAGGTCAGTTATATAGCTCCAAATCTACACTTGTCTTCTTGTCAGGTCGACGGAGTCAAATCTGTAGAAAACAGATTGTAGGTTGTCTCCAAGCTTGAAATAGGGTTTAGTTGACTTGAAACACTCTGCTGACTTGTTGACCACCTTTCAAAACCTAATTTCTTGAAAAATCTATGTGCAAAAGTCTACAAACACACATGCAAAGGGGGAAAAATAGTTAAGGGTTAGAGTATAGGAATTTTCCTTGGTCAAATCCCACTTTGGTAATCAAACCCTTGATAAAAAAATGAAATGAAATGAACAAGGAATGATGAATAAACAACATGCAAATGTCCTAAACTCACCACAACCTTGTTGAAAAAATCTGAAGATATGTCAATGGCTGCTACAAGATGCTTGATGAATGCTTGATTAAATGATGCAAAGTGCTTGAATGCTAATTGATGAATGCAAGTGAACTTGATGATGGGGAGATGTAAAATGAGGATAAAAACACTTATTTATACACACTTATGCCCTAATAACCCAATAATACCTCATCACATGCCGATGTAAGGTATTTTTAAATAAAAAACCAAAAGAAAATTTGAATTATTTTGAATTTGGAGCTAAGAGGGACTCATTCACCACCCATGGCAAATGGATCCCACGTTGGGCTTGTAAGTGGGTGTTGGGAATTAAGTCACATTTAATGTTATTGGTTGGGTTTACATTAAAAAATATGCTTAATTAAGTCTTATGAGAGCATAAACGGATCAAATAAAGCATAAGAAAGGTGTAAATAGTGAAATTAAGCCTATAAAAGCATGAAATCTTGTTACAAGAATTTATAACACCTTAGAATAGGACTTGATAAGTGATGAAAAGGTTATTTTTAGCTGAATTATAATGAAAAGAGTTTAGAAAAGTGTAGAAATGTGTTACAACACTTCACAAAACCTTCACAAGATGTCATAATATGAATGTTTGGGACCTAATGCGAATGCATAAGCTACATTGCAACATTAAATCAAAGCAAAGTAAGTCAAACATCATAGGGGAAAGACCTAAAAGACCATGAAAATTTCAATGATCAATTTTTCTATGGTACAAAAATGCATGATCATTTGTAAGTTAACCCTTTGAAAGGTGGAAAATTATTGGTTTCTATGGTTTAGGAGCTAGAATGAAAATCTTCACTCTCTCTCATTCAAGAACGAACCCTAGAGATCTTAGTGCAAAGGAGAAAGAGACCTTCCAATAGGGATATCTTAAGGGTTGAATGTAAACTAATGAGGGGTTCACCACCAAGTTAGAACTTGGAAAGACAAATTAAATGTAGCTCAAAATGCTTAACCCTAATTCAATGCAATCTTTCACTAAATGACCTAAAAATGCAAATGAAAAAAAATAGAAAGCTATAGGATGGAATGTGTGCACCTAGAATTTTAATATGACTGGAAGGAGGTTTGAAACCTTCGAAATCGTGAATCTAATACTGAGTGGGACTCATTCACCAAGCTGAGTGAATTAGTACCAGATCTGGATTTTTGTATAGAAACAAGAATCTAGCAAATGGATATCAAAATCTATAAAAATTTTAATTTTGACATAAACTGAGTCATTCGCCAGAAGTGGTGAATTAGTCCAGTTTGGGTTTTCTAGAACTTTAAAGTTTGAATCTTTTCTTCAAGATCTTCTATGTGCTTCCTAATTGATTTTCGGATTTGAAACCTTGATTTGCAACTTGTAGGAGTTCTCCAAGTATTTTCAATGCTTGAGGACAAGTTTGAAAAATTTAGGCACTTTGATTGTAACTTTCTCCAAACTTGCTCCTCAATATTTCTTTAATCTAAAATTTCAAATCACACACTAAAGAGGGAAAAATGTGGTTTATTAGTGGATAGGGGTTTTCCTTGGTCAAACCTTGTTTTGGTAATCAAACCTTGAAATAAAATGAAATAAGAATGGAGAATGATGAATGAACAAAATAAGATGTTGCAACTCACCAAACCCTAGAAATGAAGTGATACAAACATGTATGAGATGGCTTCAATGGATGTAGATCTTGACTCTTTCTTGGATAGGATAGATCTTCAATGAAACACTACCTTGAATCATGAAACCCTACATTACAATTGTTAGCTAAAAAAAAATCATAATGCTTGATGCTTGAATAATGCTCTAGAATGATTGATAATCTTCTCTTGAATACTCTTGAATGCTCTTATAAATTCTTGTAAACTCTTGAATGCTTCCTTGATCACAAATTTGATATAATACATGAATACTTGAAAGCTTGGGGTGTTAGGATGAAAATGAGTGAAAGAACCTTGTATTTATACTTAATTATGCAATAATTCTCAAATTTACAACACTATAGTCTGACATTAGATCTAGGAGGAAAAAATATTGGCAAAAATTTCAATTAATTTTTATTTTGTGCCACACAGGACTCGTTTTTCTAAGGTGGTGAATGAGTCATGTGAAGCATTTTTGCTTTAATCGTTTTGATTTTTAGCTTTTACAATGTTTTCTAGTTTTAACTTTCATCTTTTGTCTCCCTTTTAGGAGAGAGTTTGGAACATGTGTTG
Source organism: Sequoia sempervirens (assembly GCA_007258455.2). Classification (NCBI taxonomy): domain Eukaryota; kingdom Viridiplantae; phylum Streptophyta; class Pinopsida; order Cupressales; family Cupressaceae; genus Sequoia; species Sequoia sempervirens. The sequence continues at coordinate 43,810,469 of VDFB02379711.1, forward strand.
GCTCATCGAGGATTTTCTAGGGAGCTATATTCATGAGCTCAAAAATGTCTTCCTTTTTGACACGTCACCTCTTTGCTAAGGGTGCATTGCATCTCCTATGGAGTGATATCTTTTGGGGAGTTTATCAAAGCTAGCTATACTTTTTCTTTTCTTGGTTTTTGGGATGGAAGCTTTGAGTCGATGCCTCTGGATGATGTGATTGGTCAACTAGACCTTTTTTTCTAGGCTATTGTTTTTAGGATTTGATCATTTATGGGCCTCTATCTTTGCTAAGTATCTAAAAAACATCAATGCAACAGCTGAGAATTGATGAGAAAATATCATTGTGACCTAACCAATGATCTACGATCGGATTGTGTGCCATTAACTATCAAACACCTAGCAGTATTGAAATTTTTGATGAGGCGGTATTTTCTTTTTTTGTAGCTATATAAGGAAGGCAACAACACAATGAGGGGTTGAAATTTCAAGTTTCAATTTCCTTGGCTAAGGAAAGTTTCTTTAGTTTTCCTAGGAGATACAATTATTTTCAAAACAAAAATTGTAGAGCTACTTATCTTTGGCATGTTATATATTTTAAGGCTTAAACTATTGTCAGATTAGCATCTGACCTTTATTTTAAATTTCATTTGATATTTAAAGCATGAAATATTGAGGAGAAATTATTGATACTATGTATGTATGGCCTTTTTCAAGCTTTCTTTCTTTATATTATCATTTTGAATGAAACACTATGTCTTGCAAGCTAAATCTAAATGGTTTAAGTAGTTGATTTCCATGTTGTATGCTCATATGGAAGGATAGTTACTTGTGAAATTTGGATTATGTCATTGGACTTCTCTATTTTTCTGAAGGGTTGTTGTTTTACTATAAATTATGATGTATTAAGAGAAAGTGATTATGCAATTTCTAAACATTTTTTTTGTTACCCTAATAAATATTTATGTTTGATCTAACCTTAATGAACACTACCTATGGAAATATTTGAAATTTTGCACTATGCTTGTTGTTAGCCTTTGTTGTTCATTCTCTTTCCAACAATGAAGGGTTGTGGAATTCTATGTCTAATTATATCAATCATAGGAATTGTTCAGTTTGAATTGTTGTAAAATCATTGGCATATTGCCCTTTTTATGTTTAATATTTACATTTTCTTATATCCTTTACTCCAAACCCCCAAAGAAGAGTCAACTTTCTATAAAAATCCTAGAGGTATTCATTGAGGTGCAAATTAGCCCCCCACTCACTGAATTTCCCATAAGAATGCCAGAGAGGCACAAGCTTTGATGATCAATAGTTCTTTTTCTGGCATGCCTAGTGGGACAAGAAGTTTTCTGAAGGCCTGATTAGAAGTCAAAAATATTTTTTGAATCAGGCTAAGGAAGGAAATTGGAAGTTTCATGCCTAGAGTCCAAACAAGAGCATCTTCAAGAGGCCACATCCAGTGCTCTAAGTTACTTGCCTCAACACCTAGAAGGAGAATATTTACAAATTCTATATCACTTATAAGGAGCAATAGAGAAAGAAGTAAGAGCTTGATCTTCAGAGCTTTATCTACTCCACTGGGAAGCTTAAACTTCCAAATTAGAATACCTATATACCCGATTCAAATGAATCTTTTATCCATGGCTTACGTACCTTCTCCTCCTCCTGGAAATTTTTTAATGTGGGATAGCACTAGTCTGCTATGACCACCCACACCCCTAGATGTATGGCCTGACATACCCACTAATGCCTTCAAGGCTATTCCAAGATTCTCTATAGAAGACTTCAAAACCCCTTCTGAATACCTTCACGATATAGTGGAGGTATGTAGGGTACATAACATATCAGAGGTGAACATCACTTTGAGGTTGTTAACTACCTCTTTCAAAGGAAAATCCAAGATTGGTATCGATCTTTGGCCTTGGGCTCCATCATATCATAGGACTAGATTGGAGAGCAGATTTTTGAACACTTCTTAGAGAGAGGAGACCAATCTTCATTGTTACAACAACTAATTACTGTCAAGAGAGCTATGTAGGAAACCATGAGTGACTTTAACACTAGATTTCACAAGACCTAGAAAAGGATCCCCTTGACTGATCAACCTCAAGCCACAATGGTGTTCACATTTTATCTGAAAGCTTTCAATCTATACATCATAGTTATGACAACCTCCATGGGAGGGGACATCTATCCAATGCATATGAGGTGGCGGTGTGCATAGAAAATAGTCTAATTGATGTCAGAAAGCTTCTACCTCGACCTCCGATGCCCTATAGGAGGAAGCTACTCTAAGCACTTCTGCTGCACAACTAATGTTAGCCACTCCATACTCTATGTATGTGTATCCTGCCATTGAACCAAGCATGTGAGGCTCTTCCTCAATCATGATAGACATCATCGACATGAAGAATCTCATGTAGAATTTCACTAACAAGTTGGTCCTTATTAATTAATAGCAAGAAATGCCTCTGAAACAGACTACCAAGGATCCTCCAGAAGAGGAGGTCAACAAATGTTGTCTGCAAACCAAATAGTTTCAGTCACCATACCACTGCAAATATTCAAGGATAGCTCAAGCAAAGAGTAAATCCTAGGCCAAAATAATTTGGCGGAAAATGAAAAATGTATGGTGCTTCCTATGTAGCAATAGCGATATGCCCCAAAATTTACCAAGAGGGAACATGCAACAAAGGATAGTGGAACAAAGAAGCAAGGGTGTGCTTCTAAATGCAAATGAATACGAGTCTTCTAAAATGGGAAATGCTCACTTCAAAGTGAAAATGCAAGGAATGTTCTTAGAATGAGAATTGGATATTGCACTTGACCAAGCTCTATTTTTTTGGATGGAAGAAGAAGATGCAGTGTTCATAAATGAAGCTCTAATGACTAGCATTCCACTAGTGCAGTTGGATTATAACACAAGGTCCAAAATATGGATCATGGGAGAATATGTGCAGCAACCTTTGCCACATCCACTACCATGTCAACCACCCTTGCAGGAAAATTAGGCTCCATCACCCATCGTCCAACCTTTTTCATAGTCATGTAACCCACCATTGGCAGAGGAGGTAGATAAGGCACCGAGCCCAATCACAATGGAATTTTTCTTTCCAAAGACAAGATAAATACCACTATACAAGCCTAAGACTCAACTAGTCGAGACACTCAATGTAGTAGACCAATTGAAAAAGGTTTCATCCAATGTATCATTGTGGGATTTCATATCCATTCCCAAGAAAAAGACATTGCTTTAGGAAGTATTAAAGAAATAAGAACAAAGCCCACATGAAGATGTAACTTAGTTGTGTAGTTAAAGCAAAGGCAAAGATTTCATTCCACCCCCTCAGGCTCTGAAGGCAACAACCTATACAAATTATGTAGACAATGCAAAGGAGAAAGAGATAAGAAAACCAAAGGCCACACCTTTCTTTTTAACTCTTATTGTGGGAGATAAACTGTTGCATAATAATATGATTGATTCAGGGGCTAGCATGACTGTTATGCCAAAACAAGTGGTGGATGCTTTAAAACTTAAGTATTTTCCCCTTGAAAAAGGAATCATGCAAATGGATAGGAAGAAGGTTCTAATCATTAGTTGGATAAAAGATCTATCTCTAACCCTCTTCTCGTGTCCAAGCCAAATAGTCACACAAGTAGTAGTGATAGAAATGTTGGCAAAACAAGGACATACAACTAAGAGGAGGTGAATGAGTAGTCATAGATTATTTAAAATTTTCAAACTTAACTTAATCTCAAATCTGATGCATGAACAATGAACCATAAACAATCAACACATCAGAAACACAAAAAACACCAAGATTTTTATGTGGAAACCCTATTAGGGGAAAAACCATAGTGGATGTTAGTGCAAAATATTATACCATGTTAAAAGTATAGAGAAGAATAATCAGAATGCACATGCATTTAGGCACACTACCTAGAGCTCACTTCTCAAATAAGAGAGGGCTCACGACCCAAAGAACACACACTGTCTTATAGAAATATAGAGTAGATCCACAGCGTATGAACTAAGAAAATAGCTTCTACAAAAGCCTGATTACAGTTCTGGTTAAGCACACAAACACTCCTTCACACTTCGCTCAAACTTCTTAACACTTTTCTCTACAATTGAATGATTAGATCACTATTCACACACTTGCACTTTCTTTGGAACTTGTTCACACCACACACATGCATAACTTTCCACAAAAAATTTCTCTTATATATCCCCAACATGGATTTACATCAACAACTTCGTCGACCAAAATATAAAACATATTTTCAATGTCGGCCCAAATTTACAAATAAATTTTTAATGCGAATCAAACACCATCGGCCAATATAATTTTGAGGCCCAAAAAAACATCCCCGAGTGTGCCAAGAATTCAAATTTTAATCTCCAAGGATCCACAACATGTTACAACCACCATGTCAGCCAAGAACATGAAAATTCAAACACACATGAGAAAAATCTTCGACCATGAGCACACCGATCAACACAGACATGCAAAAAAGATAGAGAATGATCTAGAAACATCCACAAGAAACAAGAACCAATACAGAAACATCCACAACAACTGAAATTACTAGAATCACATACACTTCACTTAGCAATACTAACTAAAACCACAGAAAAATTGTTAGAACACAACTATTCATAACACAATCAAAACTTCACATGGACCTCTAAAACTTCCAGTGGATAAAATAGATACTCTTAGCAATAAACCATTTAGTCCACAATGATTGATCATCAACGTATTGAGCAAGAAACCTTCATGACCTTCACTATTCCACTGGCAACTTGCAACTCTTTCTTTAACAATTTTCTCAATATCCTCAAAATATACAACCTTCAGTACATCAATGTTAATAGTGTTGACATCAATGACAACCACATATCAGCAACACAACCACAACATCCAAAAATCATCCAACAATATCCCCCTTTTTCATTGATGGAAAAACATGATGTGAAAATCACCATCAATGCAAATCTCAATCAACACTTACTCTCCCTTAGATTCTGACTCTTCTCCTCAACTTCTTCTACGTGAACTTCACCCCACAAGGCTCTTCTCCCAAGATAATTCACATTTTTTCACATGAATCTTCTCCCCCTTTGACATCAATGGAAAAGATAAACATTATCTTCCCACATGCAAGCTTTGAACCACATATCTTCACATCTGACTACTCCACCTGAGTAGAAACCATGAAAAACATCAATCCAAATCAGAATATAGCGTTGAAGCATACAGATTGATGCACAAGTAAATGCATCTCTAGTTCATATCAGGAGAGGCAATCACCCCTAGCATCCATCTGAGATACTCAAAAGTATCTTTTAGCAACGACTTGGTGAAAATGTATCAAATCTATTCTTTGGTGGGCACATACTCTAGTCTGACTTCTTTCTCTCACTTTCTCTCTCAAGAAGTGAAACTTGATTGATGCATGCGTGGTCTTAGAGTGTAGCACTGGATTCTTCGATATGTTTATTGTGCTTGAGTTGTCATAGTATATGGAAATAGGCTCATCATGTACTACTTTGAGATCTTTCATCATCTGTTTCATCCACATCACTTGAGTACAATTATTTGCAGCAGCAATATACTCTTACTCAGCAGTAGATAGGGAAGTGGAATTTTTCTTTTTTATCAACCATGACACTAACTTCTTCCCTAGGAAGAAGACACCACCACTAGTACTTTTCCTTTCACCTACATCTCCTTCCCAATCCACATCAGTATATGCACTCAAGGTAAGATCATCATCTTTAGGATACCAAAGCCCAAAATCAACTATTCCTTTCAAATATCTAAAAATTCTCTTTACAATAGTCGCATGAGATTCTTTTGGATCAGCCCAAAATCTAGCAACCATACGTACAACATTCATGATGTCTAGTCTGGTCTGAGTTAAGTAGAGCAATCTACCAATCATTGACCTATATCTTGTTTTATTTTCCTTAGGAGAGTCATCATTCTATGTTAACTTGCATCTAGTTACCATGGGTGTACCAACAGGGTTTGAGTCTTCCATGCTAAATTTCTTTAGTAACTCTCACATATTTGGACTATGATATGAAAATCCCATTTTCTAACTGAGTGACTAGCATTTCTATAAATAACTTCATCTCTCCAATCATATTCATTTCATCATCAAACTTCATGCATAGGTCAACATCTCCTCTAAAAATAATGTCATCAACAAAGACTTCAATAATCAACTCTTTATCATGATACAACATAAAATACAAGTTGTTAGCAGTACCTTTATTGAATCCAAGCTTTAGTAAGTATTTATCCAGTCTAGCATACCAAGCTCTAGGAGCTTGCTTGAGTCCATACAGAGCTTTCTTCAATTGGAAAACCATGTATTCCTTGTCAGTCAAGTGAAATCCATCTAATTGTTTAACATATACTTCTATCTCTAACTCATCATTTAGAAAAGTAGAATTCACATTCATTTGATAGACTTTATAGTTCTTATATGCAACATAAGCAAGAAATAATCTTATAGCTTCAATTCTGGCAATAGGGGCAAAGGTTTCTTCAAAATCAATACCTTCCATTTGTGAATACCCTTTACATACCAGTCTTGCTTTATTCCAGACTACCTCACCTTGTTTATTTAGCTTATTCCAAAAGACCCATTTAGTACCAATCACATTTTTATCTTTAAGTTTGGGAACAAGAATTCATGTATCATTCTTTTCAATTTGCATCAGTTCTTCCTTCATAGCTTCCATCTAGTATTCATCATTGTAAGCTTCATTGACATTTTTAGGCTCAATCTTGGAAATCAAGCAACAATCTTTTTCAATCCCTTTTCTAGTATGCACACCTTTATACTTGTCTCCTATAATTTGATTCTCTAAATGATTCAATCTCACATGTACCTTAGAATTTTAGGATTCAATCACACTTCTGGTTCTTCTGTTCTTTCTTCTGCACTTCCACTTGTCTCTCCTTCCTGACTTTCTTGATTTACCAGAACAATTTGAACTTGATTTTGTGTCTGATAATTCTTCCCTTTGTCTGAACTATCTTGTTGGTCATCTAAATCATATCCACGGTATCTAGATGATCTAGTAGAGTCCTCATCAACTCTGACATTTGCATTTTCAACCATTTTTCTCAATCTTCTATTGTAGCACCAGTAAGCCTTGCTCTTGGTAGATTAACCTAGAAAGATTCCTTCATCACTCCTTGCATCAATCTTTCCTATGTCCTCATCTCTCTTAATGTAGCACTTGCTTCCAAAAATCTTGAAACATTTAATAGTAGGCTTATAACCAAACCATAGCTCAAAGGGAGTCTTACCAGAAATACCATTAACATTTACCTGATTTAAAGTGTACACTATAGTGTTTACAACTTCTCTCCAATAGATGTGAGGAAAATTTCCTTAAATCATCATTGTTCTAGCAACATCCAAAATTTTTATGTTCTTTCTCTCTACAACTCCATTCTATTGAGGGGTTCAGGGAGCAGATAACTGTCGTTTGATTCCATGCTCTTCACAAAAATAATTAAAGTTCCTGGAGGTGAACTCACCACCTCTGTCTAACCTTAGACATTTTATCTTCAAACTTGTCTCATTCTCTTCCATAGATTTGAAACTTTTGAACTTCCCTAATGCTTCACATTTTTCTCTTAAGAAAGAAACCCATACCATCCTAGAGTAATCATCAATAAGCAACATAAAATACCTTTCACCTTATAGACTTCTAATTCTGGAGGGACCACATAGATCAATATACACCAGCTCTAGTACTCCATTAGAATGATGCTTTTTACTCCAAAAATAAACTCTAGTCTATTTACCCATTTGACATTCCTTGCATATTGTATTAGCAGGCTTCACTAGCTTAGGTAGATCTCTTACTACTTGAGTGGAGCTTACCTTGAAAATGTTATCAAAATTCACATGACACAGCCTCCTATTCCATAACCAGCTTTCATCTACTTGATAAATTAATCAACTTACATTACCAACACTCAAGTTAAAAATATTACCTCTTATCTTTGTACCTTAAGAAATCATATATCCAAAACTTCCAAGTATCCTGCATCTTCCATCTTTGAATTGAAGATCATAACCCTTTTCCACCATTTTTCCAACACTCAACAGGTTATGCTTTAAGCCTTCAACATAAAGGACATCATCAGTTTTATGTCTACCACCAAGAAAAATAGATCCTCTACCACGAATGACACCAACATTGTTATCTCTGAATCTTACAACACCATCATCGTATTTCTCTAGACTTACAAATTTGCTTCTGTCACCAATCATATTATGATGTGACCATCTACTATCAATAACCCACTCATCCTTTTCTTCAATTCAAGCTACAAGAGATTTCTCAACTTTAGTAGATTCAGTAGCCACCAGACCATTTTCATTGATAGCAATGAAAACACATTCATCTTCATTTCCATTTTATTTATCAGATTCCTCATCAGTCACACCTTCTTCAACAAAATAGCACTTGTTTTGAAATATAGGTTTGTTAGCTTTAGACCTAGGAACTCTTTCAGGACACCTTGAAGCAAAATGACCTACTTTACTACAAGAGAAACATTTAATAGGTAACTTTCATTTATACTTACCTTGTCCTCTACCTTCTTTCTTCACAATCAATGCTTCCAACTCTTCAACCTCTCTTTCTTCATCTTCTAGTTGTTTCATCTCTTCCTCATACTTGAATGTTTTTCTTGAACACTCTCCTAGATGATATCTTTGCTTGTTTCTTCTGGATATAGATGCCTTAAATGCAGATTCAGTCTTAGGTGCAAAATCATCAAATTCACTTAATTCAAAAGCAACAAGTTTACCAATCAACATATCCCTTGTCACATTTGTTACTAATCTGAACTCTTCAATAGCATGAGCCTTTGACTTGTAAGAGGGAGTAAATGATCGAAGCACTTTATCTATAATTTATTGTTAATCCAAGGAACCACCGACACATATTATACCCATCACAAGTTCATTTACTCTTTGCATAAAGGAAGAAATATTTTCATCTTCGCCCATCTTCAAGTTTTCAAACTTGCCTTTCAAACTTTGTAGCTTAGCGACCTTCACATGTACATATCCTTCATAGAAAGTCTCCAACTTTGTTCAAATCTCATGAGCTATCTTCAGACCTATCACATTTTTCATTTCTGAATCTGTCAGAGCACACAACAAAGCTTCAATAGACCTAATGTTAATCTCAGCCTCTTTAATCTCACTAGGAGTGGAAGGACCATTTTGAGGAATAACATATCTAGTCTTTGTAATCTTCTAGAAGGGTTCCCAATACACCTCAAATGACACTCCATTCTGAATTTCCACAAAGAGTAGTTTGTTCCATCAAATCTAGGGTTTTCCTTCTTATATGATGCCATCTCAAATCACCTCAAACTTTTAAACTTCTTCAGGAGAACTTTCTTTGATACCAATTGTTGGAAAAAAAAGGACATACAACTAGGGGGGGTGAATCAGTTGTCATAGATTATTTAAAATTTTCAAACTTAACTTAACTGAATCTTAGATCTGATGCATGAACAATGAACCATAAACAATCAACACATCAGAAACATAGAAAACACAAAGTTTTTTACATGGAAACCTTGTTAGGGGAAAAACCATAGTGGATGTTAGTCCACAATATTATACCCTATTAAAAGTATAGAGAAGAATAATGGGAATCCACATGCATTCAAGCGCACTGCCTAGAGCTCACTACTCAAATACAAGAAGGCTCACTACCCAAAGAAGGAACATTGTCTTATAGAAATACGGATTAGATCTGCAACGTATGAACTAAGAAAATGGCTTCTAAAAAAGCCTGATTATAGTTATGGTTAATCACACAAACACTCCTTCACACTTCGCTCAAACTTCTTCACACTCTACTCTGCAATCAAACGATTAGATCACTATTCACACACTTGCACTTTCTTTGGAGCTTCACACCACACACATGCATAACTTTGCACAAAAATATACTCTTATATATCTACAACATTGATTTACATCAACAACTTCATCGGCCAAAATATAAAACATATTTTCAATGTCGGCCCAAATTTACAAATAAATTTTTAATGTGAATCAAACATCATCGGCCATTATTATGTTGAGGCCCAAAACAACATCCTCGAGTGCTCCAAGCATTCAAATTTTAATCTCCAAGGATCCAAAACATGTTACAACCACCATGTCAGCCAAGAACATGAAAACCCGAACACACATGAGAAAAATCTTCGACCTCGAGCACACCGATCAACGCAGACATGCAAGAAAGATAGAGAGTGATCTAGAAACATCCACAAGAAAAAAGAACCAAAAAGGAAACATCTACAACAATTGAAATTACTAGAATCACATAAACTTCACTCAAGAATACTAATTGAAACCACAGAAAAACTATTAGAACACAACTATTCATAACACGATCAAGACTTCACATAGACCTCTAAAATTTTTGGTGGATAAACTAGATACTCTCAACAATAAACCATTTAGTCCACAATGATTGATCATCAATGTACTAAGCAAGACACCTTGATGACCTTCGTTGTTCCACTAGCAACCTACAACTCTTTCTTTAACAATTTTCTCAATACCCTTGACATATACAACCTTCAATACATCAATGCTAAGAGTGTTGAAATCAATGAAAACCACATCATCCAAAAATCATCCAACAAGACATTCCCCCAGATTTTGGAATGTGTCTTTCAAGAGATTTCATTGCAAATCTTGGAGGATAGTTAGCACTCAATTAGTCCCACCTAATACTGAGAACCAAGCACGGGGTGAAGATGAATATTTTATCTGAATCCTTGCATTCTGAACACATTGCTGACAATGCAAACCTATTCTTTGAGGCAAAAAACACATACATCTCTTAGTAAGAGAGATATTGTGTAGAAATTCTAGAAGATGAAGAAGATACAAATGATCAGACTCTCGAAGAAGAGGTGTTGCTCAACCAATTCATTGAAATTTGATCCATTTGGAAACTTCCATGCAATAGGTCTAGGCACATATGTGATTCTCGACAATGATCAGGTCTTTCTGAAGCTAATGAAGGGTCAGGAGGAATCCGATGATCCATCTGATAATCTTCTATGGACCTTATATTTTGATGGTGCCAAGTGTAAAGCTAGCTCCAAAGCGGGTGTCTGAGTAGTGTCTCCAATAGGATCAGAGACTCTCAAGGCTTACCATTTTCAGTTCTCATGCTTCAATAATGATGTCAAGTATGAAGCCTTGGTTCACGGGCTGATTCTAGCAGAGTGAATAGGTACAAGAAGGATACAAGATTTCAAAGATTCAAAACTAGTGGTGAGCTAGGTCCATGGACAAGTGATTGCAAAGAACATAAGGATGAGATCTTACAAGCATTGGGTTTCGGATATGACTCATATTTTTGAAGCTTTCAACATACAAGTCATTCCCCAATCATAAAATAGTGTTGTTGATCAGATGGCTTCTATCGGTTCACAATTTGAACTGATTTTTGACTCAATAAACTAGAGTGTGGTATAAATTGTTGTCCAACCCTTAATTCTTGAAAACAATCAAAACTATAAAGTCTTTGATGATGACATCCAAATTTATTCTTTCGTATAGAAATTAGGGATAGCTTATGACTATTCACCACCAGGGATAGGATTTCTTGACTATCAAATTATCCAATTGAAAGGGAACAAGTTTCCTCGGGGATTAATTTCTCTCAAAAATATGTTTGATTATGAAGATGCAAGGAATGGAAAGCAAATATTTACTACATATGCAAGGGATTATGAAGAGCTTGATGTTAGAAGTGGAAGAAAGCTAAAAGTCAGAAGGGAAGTTCCTCATAAGGACAAGAAAAGACTGAAGGATCTATGCTTCAAGTATAATGGGGTTATTACTTGGACCTATGATGATCTAAGAGGATACAACTCAAGCATAATCCAACATACCATTGATTTGGTGGAATGATCCAAACCCGTCCAAAAAAACAAAAGGCCAGTCAAACTAAAGGTTGAAGCACTAATGGCACAGGAGCTCACCAAGCTGGTCAAATCAAAGATCATATACCATATCAAATATTCCACTTGGGTATCGAATTTGGTTCTAGTTTGAAAAAAGAATGGCAATATTTGACTTTGTGTCAATTTTTGGGACTTGAATAAATTCTCATTAAAAGATCATTACCCCTTGCCACTGATGGAGTAGACTTTGTAGACTGTTGTCGGATCAGAGATGTTTTCTTTGCTAGATGGTTTCTCAGGGTATAATCAAGTCTATGTGAAGGAATCTGACCAACATAAAACAATGTTTACCACTAAGTGGGGAACATTTGCATATTCAAAAATGTCATTCAGACTTTCCAATGCTAGTGCAACTTTTTAATGATCAATGGTTATATCTTTTGAATGATTGATCAACTAGATTATCCTCAAATATCTGGATAGCCTAATAGTCTTTTTGAAATCAAAAGATGATCATTTCAACCATCTAGAAAACATTTTTGAGAAATGCCAATAGTTTTGGATATCTTTGAATCCCAAAAAATGTGTCTTCAGAGTACCTTAGGGTAAGCTCCTTGGCTTTGTAGTATCAAAGGAATGAATAGCAATAGACCCTAAAAGGGTTAGATCTATAATGGAATTACCCTTGCCAGTAAACCAAAAGAGACTACAATATTTTCTGGGAAAGATTAATTTTGTTAGTAGATTCATATCATATTTCATAGGAATTACAAGACCAATCACCTTGATTCTTAAGAATAACCTAGATTTCATATGGACTTCGGAAGGAAAACAAAATTTTGAGTGGCTAAAGATAGCCCTCTCCAAAGCCCGAATGCAGGTTAATCTATATTTTTTGAAAGACTTTCTACTCTATGTGTACAATGGCCAACATAGTATAGCTTCCATGCTCACTCATAAGTGTGGAGAAGATGGTGGAGAGCATCCAATTGCTTTCCATTCAAGGACCCTGAAAGACTATGAAGCTAGGTATAATTTTGTAGATATGTAGGCCTTTTCCATTGTCAAAAGTTTAAAGAAATTTTGACAATTGGTGTTTTCCAACAAGATCACTATTCTCGTAGCTCACAATAGTGTACAAGAATACATCACATAAGGAGAAATAATAGAAAAAAAAATTTGGATTACCAAGATCCTAGAATACGATGTAGAAATTAGACCAACCAAGCTAGTTCAAGGAAGAGTTATGTGTGAGTACATTGCGCAGGAATCAAATCCTGAAGTGAACAAGGAGACTGATCAAGTTTACTCAAACCAATTTGAGTCTGAAGAATCTTGGGTGGCTGATCGGAAATAGTGTATGCAGAAGGGATATTACCCAACTAGTCTTTCACTTCATAAAAGGAGATACTACTGACTACAAGGCACTAGGTATGTATTAATTGAGGGTGTACTATTTAAGAGAAATTATGATGGTGTACTACTCCAATGTCTCGACAAGCTACATGCAGAAAGAGTTCTCAATGATTTCCATCATAGTCCAAAAGGTGGGAATTTCTTTACCAAGAATATTGCCTTAAAAATCATGCGAGTAGGATATTACTGGCCCTCTATGTTTTTCAAAGCACATCATTTGGTGCAAAAGTGTACCTGATGCCAATATTTCATTGGAAAAAGAAAGAATGTAGCTCTACCCTTGAGCCCGATTGTAACTGAGGAACCCTTTCCTTAATGGGTTCTGGATTTTATTAGAATGATAAATCCTATTTCTAGTGTCAGACATAAGTGGATCCTCACAACGATTGACTACTCCACAAGGTGGATGGAAGCCATAGCCCTATAAAGTGCCACAGAAGGGGAAATTGTTAATTTCCTTGAAGAGCTAGTAGCCAGGTTTGTTTTGCCGAAGACCATCATATCGGAAAATGCCCGAGCCTTTTTAGGATCAGCTATGTTATATTTTTCTATCAAACATGGGATTTTCCTAAAGACTTCATCAAATTACTACCCACAAGGGAACGGGTTAGTAGAATCAACCAACAAAAACCTTATTAGGTTAATCAAGCATATTAGGTCAGAACAACAAAGTGATTGGCACAAACATCTACGAGCTACTCTATGGGCAGATTGGATTACTCCTAAGAAAAATTTGAATACTTTCCTCTATGAATTGGTGTACGAAAAGGAGGTAGTGCTACCTATCTCCATAGAGATCCCTGCCTTACAACTACTGAAAGCCCTAGAAATTGAGGAAAGTGGTGGAATGGAAGTACTGCTAACAAAGCTCCTCAAGCTAGAAGAAGATAGAGAAAAGACCCATGACTCCATGATAAATTGCCAACAAATAGTGAAGCGCTGGTTCGACAAAAAAGCTTCTAACCTAGAATTCAAAGAAGGGAGCTTAGTGCAAAAGTATGATGAACGCACTACAAAACTAGGGAAACACACAAAATTTGAAGCACTATGGAAGGGACCCTTTCGAATTAGCATGTGCAAGGATAATAATTGTGTACGTACTAGAAGATATGGAGGGAAATGCTTTAGATATACTAGTGAACAGTATTTTTCTGAAGTTATTCCATTAAAATACGCAGTTCTTTAAAAAATTTAATAGTTATGTGCCATATGTAATTTTTTTGTAAATACGCTTTAATTTTGAGAATAAGCCATCAGAGAAGAACACTAAGAAAAAAAAGTTGTATTATATTATGTTCATCAAAAAAATTACAATATAATGCATGGCTCAAGGCTCATATTTAAACATGAGGCTCTCTCGAACAAACCCAAAAGAGTAGCAAAGCAAAAAGAAGCAAAAGGGAGGAAAAAAGAAAAAAATAGTAAGGTAAAGCCTCCAGCCATTGTCGATGAAGCAAAAAGGGCTTGTTATCGGCTTCTTCTTCTTCTTCTTCTTCTTCTTCTTCTTCTTCTTCTTATTTCTTCTTCTTCTTTTCATCTGACGAGTTGCAAAAAGGGGTTGAACACACAACACACAGGAGACAAATAATGTAGACCTAGGGTTTAACTATCGCAACTCTGCACCAAAAAGTTGAAGTGCTTCCTCTAGGCGAGTCCTGAAATGTGCTCCACTTTCGTACTCTTGCAACAAAAAAGTGGTTACTAGCTAAGAAGAGCAGCGGTGTGTCTCAACATCCATAGTGCGAAAGTCAGAGAGGAAGGGCAACCAGGGTATGTCTATTCCAATGTCCACATGCCTACAAAGATCCATGGCGCTTGGTATACCAATGCTAGGGATAGCCACTTGCACTACCTTGCCAAGCCCATCCATCAGTGAAGTGTTGAACATCTAGTAACATAACTCAATCATCATGGGCTTGGACACATTTAGGTCCAGCAGTGAGGCCACGAAGCAGTAAAGCATGTTGCAGTTGCTCCGGAGCTAGTTCTCATTGTTGATGGAGTCTGTGCCAACTACCCACCTGAACGCAACCATGATAAGGTAGTTTCATTTCTTCACTAGGCACTTAATTTGGTCACTAGTGACCTCTCCCACAAAGCAGTATTGTGGCCTCCATGGAAGGAGCTGAATGGGAGTGCCTAAGCCAACAGACATTCTAATAAGTAACAAATTATGGCAGAATGGGAAACAACAACAAGCTTGCTAAACTTAAGAGACAATATTTTTGAATGAACGTTACAAAAGGTGGAATAGCTATATATAGAAAGATGGGCTATCAAAATCAACCAATGGAAAGTCTATTATTGGTCGGACAACAATAGAAAAAGTTGAAGAAAAAATAGAGAAGGGCAGATAAACCCTATGAGAATATGATAGAATTCCTTGAGAAATAAATTTGGGCATTAGGAGTAAATTCTCTTGTATGTTGATCATTGACATGTGTCCTTTGCCATCATCAATTCCAGCTAGCTTAATAATGAGAAAATACATGGATTAACTCACTAAATCTCTAACAAATTAATTGGAATGTCTTTTCAAGAGTACCTTGTATCACCTCAACATGTTTCACATAGAAAAAACACACTTTTTGATGCAATGAGTTTATTTGATAAAAAGATAGCATAGGGAATGTACTAATTCCATTCTTGCATCATTTTTGGCATTCCCGAGGGATATAGATCTCCAACCCACATGTATCACTTCGATGGTAGCATTTAATGGACTAGTAGTAATGGCATAGCCCTAACTGCATGTACGAACAAGAGAATTAATTGCACTCAAAAGTAGATTTCTCCAAAGAAGCAAAAGGAAAGTGGTCATTATCACTAGAGAATCTCTCTACAAATTTCTCGTACAACCATGGTGGAAGCATCAACCTCCAGTAGACAAGCCATAGTTTCAAACAGAAGACTTAGTTATGCCAATGTTTTTGGGCCCAACTCATTCACCAATGCCCCAGCAGTAGAAGAGTGGCCTTTTGAGCACTATAGAAAGGTCCAACCTAATAAACACATCAAAAGAGAGGTGGTGCAAGACATCACTGATAATGTTTTCAACCCTTAGTTATCAGCTAACCCTAAAAACCTTAGGGAAGGTGCATTTCAGAGGATGTTGGAGCATGAACCATCAAAGGGTTTTCCATTTCAACTCTAGAACAAAGGCCTACCATAGTTTATGTTGCCTATTGTACATCCTTGCCCGAAGTTGGTTGATGCATGTGCGAAGAAGTTTAACAAAAATATAGAGGCCATTGAGGGTCGAGGGGTCAAGATTACCATTTCTATCAAAGCTATACAAGATATGTTGTGTATCCCTATGAGCTGGGGCACCAAGATTTTTGACGAAAAGTGGATGGATTCCTGGGGGAGGACATGTTTAGGAAAAAAAAATTATGCAGATGAGACCAAAGAAAGACTACAGAGAGGCAAGATTTGCTGGCCTCTTTGACGCAATAAATTTAAGGACATGCAGTCTGTGTTCTCAATGTTGGCCTAGGTTTTTGGCCTTGATTATGATGGAGAGGTTAATCCTTTCCAGTTTTCCCTAGCTCTTATGCTCAAATAGGAAAAATTCCAGAGGTACTATGATTTTGCTAAAGTAATTGCTGGGAACATGAGGGAGCAACTGAAGAATTATAGTACCGAGTCCAAATTCAAGTATTTTTTTATCTTGTCTCATTTTCTTTTACATCAGAATTTTGAGTGGTTGGGAAGGAATATACTAGTATCTAGGCTAGATGAAAGGGCTTGTCTCTAGCTAGTTTCTATATGGACCCCTATGTTTTCAAGGACAGGGGATTATTATCAGTTTGCAAATAACTTTTTGAGGCCAGTGCTCCAGGATTTGTTGCCTCTCCCCATTGGCTATTTCTCTCAAGAGGTTATGGAATGGATAAGAGATCCACCAACCCCACTGGATTATTTCCTAGGTGAGGATTTCACATTCATCAAATTTTATGGTTTTCCCAGGGAGGCTTCCCAACTCCCCAGATTTGTAACAGATAGGGTCTTTGTGTTAGAAGCATGCCGAAAAGTAACCATCGTTGATAGGATTTGTGGTTTTGAGAGGAAAAAAAAAAAGCTTTATGATCTTCCTCTTGTGATTGCTAAGAGTCAAGTAATACTGACTAAACACAAGGCATAGGATGAGACTGCAAATTTACTAGCAACCTTGGGCTTGGTCCTCATTTGTGACAAGTGGAATTACAACCCGAACGAGATTTATAGTTTGATACATGAGGTTCAAGATTATTTCCAAAGAAGGAGGAACCCAAGTCAAGAAAGTGTAGAGATATACATTGACCTGGCTTGCATTCTAGAGGAGTGGCCAAAATGGCTTAGTTTCTATGAGCCGCAAGTAGAGTATCAAATGAATCTCCCGATGGGAAATTCTCTCAATGCATAGCTAAGGTGTAAGGGATGGTTAGAAAGGAAAAAGGAAGACTTCTGGAGATTCCAACGGGAGATTAGGTGCCCAGGTGCCCCATTCGGTAACTTTCAGCCACTTGATGAATTTGAAGGCTTGTATGATAAAGAAGTTGATTCCGACAACAACAATCCCGAAACAAGCCATGAGATCAATGAGGAACAAGTTCCACCTCAGGTTTCTAGACCTAAAGAATCTAATAGTTGGAGAGACTCGAGATGAAGGGATTCACAAGCTCCATCCACTTCCAGTGCCCAAAGTAAAGGTAAAAGGACCCATCGGTCTCTAAGAGGATCCAAAGTAGCCATTGAAGGCCAAGTTTTGGAAGGATTTGCTGCCAAAGGATCGAAACATGCTAGTTCTGGTCATACAAAGCGAAGAAAGATTCAAAATCTGGGTGCCCATAATGTACCTGTCTGACAAGAAGAGGAAGTGGAGTCCCTCCTACAGAATGCTCTAACCACTATGACTTGGGTAAGTTTCGCTCCACCTCTTTCTCCTATTTTTACATCTTTGGTCAATCCTTTACCCCCTCCTATGGAAAGGAATCCTCCATCCTTAGACCCTGAACTGGTAATCCTAAATGTACCCCAGGCTACCATTTTCAATGAACCTGCTAAAACCACCCCATGCACCGAAGGAATTTCCTTTATTGTGGCCGCTATTGTGTCTTTAATCACCCTGTCAAGGGCCCCCATTGAAACTGCTGATACCACCACTTTACCCATCACTCTCGACCCATCTAATTTTGGGAAGGCACCTCTCCATTAGCCTATTTTTGTGTTCACCCCTACTAGTTTTTCCCCTGTTTGATTTGGCATCCACCCTTTTCCATGATCACACTGCCTTTTCCCTCCCCTCATGCTCACACATTTGATGTTTCCCCTACTGTCACCCTTTTCAAACTAGCCCCTGGTGCTTCCATTCTAGCACAAAGAATCAATGTCCCTCAAACTCTTTAGGGTCATTTTGATGCTACCAAAAAGGCCTGAAAGGCTAGGAAGTAGAAAATATTGTTAAAGAATGTTGAGAAGCCTACCACAAAGAAGATTGAAGCTTGCTTCAATGAAGAGCGAAACTCTTTGCTTATTACTACCATGAATCCACTCATTCCCAAGCCTAAAGGGAAAATGTAGATGGAGGACTATGACATTCATGTCGTAGGCCTAGATTTGAATGAAACTCACCCACGGGATAAGGTGATCCTAGCCAAAGTAACTTAGAAGGTGGTATATGCTGACTATGAGAGGCTAGATAAAAAGTTAAAGAAGGGTGAGGTAGAGTTGGAAAATGTAAGAAAAATAGTGAGTAGACTGCAGAATGAGATCTGAGCTAGAGAAGATGAAGTGACCCGTGTAAAGAAAATGGAAGGCCAGCAAGGAGACTAGTCTAAGTTGCTTGCATAAACTCAGACTAAATAGGTTCAACTTCATGCTAAAATTGAAAATTTGAAGAGAGAGATAGAAGATTCTCAATCCTAAACTTCTAATGATCTTAAGAGGATCCAAGTAGAAGTAGAAGATTCAAGAAAAGAAGTCGGAAGACTGAGCTCAGAATTGGAAAACCTCCTTTATGGAAAAGTCAAATGGAAGAAAGTACAAGGGTAAGAGAGGCCCAATTTAACCAAGAATTAACTGTTGCACGAGGATCTAGATCCCTCCCAATAATGAAGAGGTTGATATCCATTCATTGGGAATGCATTGCAGCTGGTATTGTCGTTCTTGGACCCGCTTTACAATTTCTAAGAGATGTTCAGGAATTGAATGCTAAGGTTGGTGTGATGGCCGATCACTTTATGCAGAAATGTTCATCCCAAGTGGTAGATTTACAAATTTTCATTTCTAAGTTTTTCATCGTCATTGACCAAGTCCTAGAAAGAGTGGGGATTCTCGATCGACAGATCACCTCCATCAAAGCTAATGAGATCATCAATTGTCACAAGGTTATGACAAAGTGTAGAGAGTGCTAGATGGTGCTGAATAAGTGGGTCATCAAGATCAAGAAGGACTTTGACATCTTGGTTACTTACGGGTTGCCTCCTCTTCTTTCACCAGATGAAGATGCATTGACAATTGAGCAAGTCACTGATACAATCCGAAACAAAATTTGGACCTCTGCGAAACTCCTAGGTGTGAGTGCAACACCCATGACTGATGATGTTAAGTGTGAGGTCTATCCTCTTTCTTGACTCTATTATCACCTGGGAGCAGTTTCTTCCAGATGGGGATTCATTTCTTTTAAGGAGATTTTCGATCTCGAGCAACCTTATAGGTAGATTTGAAACCCCATCCTCCCAAATGATGTAGATTGGGAAGCTCAGCATGCCACTTTCATCAAACTCCAAGAACAATCAGAGGCCTAGGTTTATGCCTTCGCAAGCGAAGACCCCTTGTGAATCACTAGAACTATGAAGCATTTTTTCCTTAATCATTTTGATTTTTGACTTGTACAATGTTTTTCAGTTTTAGGTGTGCCCATGCTCAAGTAGAGTTATCGGAAAGGTGCACAATGCACATGGTGGCTTCGTAGCCTTCATCTTTTGTTTCCCTTTTAGGAGAGAGTTTGGAACATGTGTTGGCTTGTCAAGGATTTTTTAGGGATCTATATTCATGAGCTCGAAAGTGTCCACCTTTTTGACATATCACTGCTTCGCTGTGGGTGGATTGCGTCTCCTATGGAGTGATATCTTTTGGAGAGTTTGTCAGAGTTGGTTGGTCTTTTTCTTTTCTTGGTTTTTGAGATGGAAGCTTTGATTCAGTGCTTCTGGGTGATGTGGTCAGTCAACTGGACCTTTTTTCCAGACTATTTTTTTAAGGATTTGATCATTTACGGGCCTCTATATTTGCTAAATATTTGAAAAAAATCAATGCGACAGCTAAGAACTGATGAGAAAAGATTATTGTGACCTAACAAAATATCTACAATCAGATCATGTTCCATTAACTATCAAACACCTAGCAGTATTGACTTTTTTACTAAGGTAGTGTTTTCTTTTCTTCCAGCTATATAAGAAAGGCAATGACATAATGAGCAATTGGAATTTCAAGTTTTAGTTTCCTTGGCTAAGGAAAGTTTCTTTAGTTTTCTTAGGAGATAGAACTATTTTTAGAAGCACAATTGCAAAGCTACTTATCTCTGGCATGTTATATCTTTTAAGGCTTAAACTATTATCAGATTGGCATTTGAACTTTGTTTTAAAGTTCATTTGATATTTAAATCATGAACAATTGAGGAGAAACTATTGAGACTATGCATGTATGGCCTTTTTCAAACTTTCTTTCCTTATATTATCATTTTGAATGAAACATTGTGTCTTGCAAGTTGAATCTGAATGGTTTAAGTAGCTGATTTCCATGTTGTATGCTCGTATGGTAGGATAGTGACTTGTGAAAATTGGATTATGTCATTGGAATTCTTTGTTTTTCTAAAGGGTTGTTGTTTTACTATATTATGTTGTACTAAGAGAAAGAGTTTATGTAATTTTTGAACGTTCTTTTTGTTACCCTAAGAAATCTTTATGTTTGATCGAACCTTAATGAACACTACCCACAAGAATATTTGAAAGTCTGCACTATGCTTGTTGTTATACTTTTTTGTTCATTCTCTTTCAAACAATGAAGAGTTGTGGCATTTTGTGTCTAATTATATCAATAATAGGAATGGTTGGGTTTGAAATATTGTAAAAGTGTTGGTGTATCACCCTTTTTATGTTTTATATTTACATTCTTTGTACCCTTTACTCCAAACCCCCAAAGAAGAGTTGTCTTTCTATAAAAATACTAGAGGTATTTAGTGATGCAGAAGTTAGTCCCCCACTCACTGAATTTCCCTTAAGATTGTCGAAGAGGCACAAACTTTGATGATCAACAAGTCCCATTAGGCATAATTTATGGGACCAAATTTAATTTTTTTTAGAAAGGTGTGAAACCAAGTTTGGGACCCAAAAACCTAGGTGGGACCCATTTTCCCAAGGTGGTGAATGAGTCCTAGATCACTAAATATAGACCACATAAGCTGAAAACACCTGAATTATGATTGGGTGTTTATTTAAATGTCAAGATCATCCTTAAAAAGATGCATGAAATGAGGCTTGTGGATACAAAATAGGGCCAATTAAAGCATAAGGAAACCTAATTATTAATGAAAACCATAGAAAAGTGTGAAAGTATCTTACAACACTTTAATTAAGGTAGGATTAAGGTTAAAAATATATTTATTAGGTTCAATTAATTAATAAAACCCTATAAAAGTGTGGAAGTGTATTACAACACTTTACAACACCTTAGCAAGGTAAAAATTAAGTACATTAGTTTACAAGGGCCCAAGACCTAATGTGAGTATGTAAAAAAAACACTAAGTCAAGGCATCATTAAGCTTAATTTTACAAGGAGGGCCCAAACAAGTGTGAAAATGTTACTGACAATATTTTTTGACACTCCACCCTTGGCCCTCCGTATTTTTTTGGTATTTCCTATTTTCTATTTATCTATTTTATTGAACACACCTCAGATCTAAGTACTTTAGTAAGGTTAAAGTATTTATGTCTAAGGTTTTTAGTTCTTCATTTTTCTTGGAAGCCAGTGTATCACTAAGACTCGAGTGTGCCGCACTGGCATCCTAATCATGCACTATAGTCCTTTGGTCGAGACCTATTCCTTTTGTGGAAAATATCTCAATACCCTGCTCTCTTGGATTATGAAGTAGTCTATTTGAATATTATCATTAGTAAGATATTATTTGAAATTTCTTCATTTGGTTGCATTAAGTAGATCTTGAGGTAGTTTAAAGTAGTTTGCTCCCTGGGATTCTCTTGAGAATGAAGAGACTCATGAGCAGTGAATCCCCCATCTCTACAATATGTAATTATGAAATATTAATGTCATATCTCTTTGATATGTTGCACTCATGTTATTTAATCCAAAAGGGATAACCACCTAATAGAATGTTCCTCAAGCTATAGTAAATGCTCTCTTATATTGATCTCAAGGTTTTATAAATATTTGATTATATCTAGAACTGCGACAATATTTGAGATCCATGGAGAATAGTCAATATAAAAAACAAATCCATCTTCAAGGAGTTTTTCAATCTTAGATTTAACCAATAAAGCTATCGTAGGATTCATCTTATATATCTTTTGTCTTACTAGTCTAGCATCTTGTGCAAGAACTATGATATGCATAACTATTTTAGCATCAATGCTCGACATATCTGAATAAGTCCAAGCAAAGAGTTCGTGAAATTCATGTAATAATGTTGCATGGTCTTCTTGTTCATCCTCATCAATGCTTTTTACTATTTGAACCATTCTCTATTCATTATATGTATACATTGGTACATTGATTGTATCTCCCATATGTAGTGCACTTTGTCTCAGAACTTCAAGAATGTGCACTTCTTTTTCTTGTTCAATGTCACTTGTTTTCTTTTCATCGTCAACTTGTTCGGTACTAACCATGGCACAAGTGAATCCTTGTTTGTGATGGGAGGTTGGTGACTTATCATAAAATAATATCATTTCTTTCAAGGCTTCATATATTCAAAGTATTCCAATGATGCATCACTTGTTGTGTCTATCAATTTAGGATGCTTTCAAGTTAGAGTTGTCTTAGAAGAACCATACAAAATAGTGTTGATATTAAGGGAAGGTATTTTCATTTCTTTTGTTATTTTTGAAAGACAATATCCAAGACCATTTTTTATTTTTTGTTAGGCTCTATAGGAACATAGATTCCTTTTTCTTCACACCACATCCTTTTCCACTATAACCAAGTCATTTTAAGAGCTCATAACTTCTTCCATAAATCCTTTCCATTTCTTTCAAATTTGATGGTTGTTCATAATCAAACTCATCAATTTTTTTGTGTATTTTTTTCTTCTTGTAAAGTGGTTAAATTGGATTCTTTTGAAGGTTCTTCTGAGTTTTTTGTTGACATTATCACTAATTCCTTTTCCTTTTCAATTTTTTTTTTATGATCTTGTATTCTACCGTAAATGTAGGTGTAAAATCCAAGGAACCCCAATCATCATCCAATAACTTTGTGACTCCATCAGTATTATTTTATTTTTCTTCCTCTTGCAAAATTTCTACTTTGTAGTTAGCATCATTTTTTTCAAAGGAATTTCCTTGTCTTTCTCAGTGTGCAATTTTTTTTTTGATTCAAGGTTATCCTAGATTGTGTACACTTTGTTGTTGTAGACATACTTCATTATACGATGAAGGGTTGAAGGAACTGCATGTATTTCATGAATCCATGGTCTTCCTAAAATAAGGTTATATGATAGTTCTCAAGGCATAAAATGGACAGGAGTTTGCAATGTTGACTTTCCAACTTGTATGGGTAATCTGATCACACCAAGTAGTTGTTTTCCTACGTTATCAAACCCACAAATAGAAAAAGAATCAGGTTCAATCTTAGTGTTATCCATTCCAAGCCTATCCAAAAGGCTTATTCTACACACATTAAGGATTGAACCATTGTCAACAAAGGTTCTCTTTATTCCATACCTATTAATGATAGCCACTATCATGAAGACTTTATTTTGTTTTCACACTTCCAAAAAAGGTAGCTCACTAGATGGTGAAAAACAATGTCTTTATTAACTGAATTCATTCCTTGAATGAGGGATCATGCTACCTCATTTTTATTTGCACTAGGAGGAACCACAACTTTTTGCAAATTTTTTTGAAGCATGCTATGGTAATTAGGTGAGGCTTGAAAAATATTTTATAAGGATATCTTAGTAGGAGTATTTTTAATTTGCTCAACAAGGTCATACTCCTTTCCACTATGTATAGGAAAATAAGGAGCACTAGGAAAAATAGGTTGATGCATTGGTAACAAAAGGGGAGTGGTTTTTGGTTTCCTATTGTAACTTTTATTATATGTGTGAGAAATGGTATTATAACTTGGTTGTTGTGAAACATTGTTACTATCAAGTTGCCTTGTAAAATTTAGGATATCTCCTAGGGATAATGGTTTCTTTTTTAGGTGGTCCTATGATAAGCACAAGTTTTTTCTAAGCTTGAAGTTAATGTGAAGGTGGGTATATTATGAGTTGGGGTGTGATTACCTTCAATTCTCTTTGTTTTGGTTTATTATAGAAAGCCTTAGTGGATGAACCTTCTGAGATGAAGTCTTCACGGGCTTCATCTAACATGTCAAAGTCATCACTACTAAAGGGATTGAGGGATATTTCTTAACTAAGAAAAAAAGATCTAACATTATCAAATTACTATGCTTTCTCCAAGGGTTTCATTAGTTTGTACTTGTCTTATTTGATGTTTTTGGTTTTTTTTAATGTTTTGTAATGATTGAAAAATGTAAACTAGTCTATCTAAGCTATGAAATGATGCTGAAAATAAAGGAAAGGTACAAAAATTTAACACTATCTATAACTTAAATATGGAAGAAATATTTCCAAAAAATGTTTCAAGATTTAACTAAGGAAATAATTACTTTAATGCACAAAACAAATTGTTTCAATATATCAATTCCCAGATCTGAAAAACAAAAATAGAAAGGAAAAACAAAAGTAAATGATCACTTATAAACTTATCTAAAAGGCCTATATAGGGACTCATTCTCCCATGGGAAAATGGGTCCTTGCATAGGGTTTTTTAAAATTAAACTTTTGAAAATATGAGTTTACTATGTGTGATTTATGTTCCTGGTTGCAGACTGAGAGTTTTATAATAGATTTTTCCAAATTAGGGTGTCTAAATGAAATTTAAAATAAGTTCAAATGATGAACTAGATGACTATTTTTATAATGCAATTTAAACCTAAATCTAAACTTATGTGATTGAAGAATGATATTGATGCAAGATTAATGCAGACCTAATGAAATTTTTATAATTTTTTGTAGACTTAAGGGATACAAAGATATAAAATTAAACCCTAAATGAAAATTTAACTAATGAAAATTTAAATAAACCTAAATGTAATGAAACTAATGCAAAACTAATGCCAATTTAGTGCAAAACCTAGATCTAGGGTTGAAATAGACTCCAAATTTTAGAATTTTCTTGTACAATATCAGGGTCACCAAAATGAAACATAAAAAATAGGTTTGACTAAAAATGGAATGGGGGAAATGAGGGTATGATTCACCTATCTTCCTATTTTCATTAGGAAATGCGATCCACACAAAGAATTGAATTAAAAACCTTAGGTTCAAGTCAAATCAATGAGGGAATCTACTGATTTCCTTATGAATGAGGATGGGAGTATCAACCTAAATAACACTTTTGGGAGAAAAAATAAAAAATAGAAAATCAACTAAAAATGCAACCCAACACTTGGATCTTATAGATGGAGCATAAAACTACATGAGAAACAACAAATATATAGAAGATCTGAGAAGGTTTGACCATTGTGCACCTATTGTAAAATACTTTCTTCATGAGGCTATCCAAGACTCATTCACCCATGGGAAAATGGGTCTAGGTATCCCTTTCTAGAAAATTAGAAACTGAGATCTGAGTCCTATGTCTGCATTTCCTTCCTACACTTCTAAAATTTTTCTCCTAAATCTACACTTGTGACAAATCCACAAAAAATACTTATTGTTTTTGGGGTGGATAGGGGTTTTCCTTGGTCAAACCCCAAGTTTGGTAATTAAACCTTGATGAAAAGTATAGATCTAAAACATGAAAGTGATTACAAGCCATAATGTTAAGTGTGTATAAGATTATTTAGGTCTAGCATGCAAGGAAACCCTATTCAATTATTTTAGAATAAGATCTGTAAATGAACCATGAACAATGAGGAAGACCTACTTTAGGAGATGTCAAATTACTCTAATAGATCACAAATTTGATAAAACCTTCCTTTAGGAGGAAAGTAGAATGATAATAGAAGATGGAACCACTTAGGAAACAATTCATTAGGCTTGGTTTAATGGGTTGGTACATCTCCCAAAACCTAAAATCCATCATGATGTGTCATAGGCATCTATCGTCAATATTTGACAATGCTTGATCTTGTTGGAAAAATGAGCTTGAAGACCTATAAAAAAAATAGAATGCTGCTCCAAGACTTCAACTTTAAATGCTTGATTGTTTTCTCCTTGCTCTTGAGTGTAAATCCTTGTGATCTCATGTGAATCTCTCTCTTTTCTAGTGAAAATGATTGAAAGACTTAGTTTAATAGGCTTCCTTTCTAATTTCTTATTTATAAAATCTCGAAAGATGACACTTAAAATTTGAATTTAGGACCCTGAAATGCTGCAAAAAACATATTTTAATTTAATTTTATGAACTTAAATGGGACCCATTTTCCCATGGGCGAATGGGTCCTAACCTAAATTTTTAGGATTTAGATTATATCAGGGCATTAAATCAATTAATAGCATTTATTGAATGTGGTCTACAATTTTTAGAAATAATTAAAATAGGCCTTGGGATTCCTAAATAAAGGGTATTAGGGGCCAATTAATGAGGTTAAAAAATGCATAAATTCAATCTCACTAAATAGGTCCAAACTAAGTGTGAAATTGTACTTTCACTTGGAAAGAAGTATAATTTTATACACTACATTTAGCCCCCACTTTAGTGAGAGGATGAGCACAAGAAAAACCTCACACTAAAGTAAACAAATATGCACCAAGAGGGGGTAAAAGTGTACAAATTTTAGTGAGATAGGATGACAAATATAAAGCTGGCCAAGCCCCCAAGATCAAGATCCCATGGCAAACCAACATAAGCACAAAGGAACACACATAAGATGTATGATATGCATTAATAAGACAAGACACAAAAACATACAATATGAAAGACTAAAATAAAGAAAAAAAGAAAAGAAAAAGGGGTGGTTCAAGCCTTGAATATTTGTCCAACTCAATGTGGATCAAGCCTGAGTTCTTTGTCGAAAAAAATTTACAAGTGAAACTTGTTGTCCACTATGCAAACAACATTGTGCTAACACAGGGTATTGAAATTAGTTGTCGATTTGGTGAGCCCCTAAAGAGTTGCCAATAAGAGAGTCTTATTAGGCTTCCATTTAGCTAACCATACAAAAGCTATAACTCCTGATAACTTTGATAAGGCACCACACAATGTGAACTTTGAGCTTCATAAGGCTTAGAAAGATGCATTATGCTAAGCACTTATGAACAAAGATGGCCCTATCTCCCCCTAAAAAATTTACAATTCACTTATCCTCCAAACACATATACACCTCCACCATATTCACCTCCATCTCACAACACAAAAAATGATCCCATCCTTAACTAACTCTTGCAAAGTGCTTCATCCCTCCAACAACAAATTGCTACATTGAATCAAAATAAAAATGGCCAACCTTCACAATATATAAAAATAAACCTATTATCCTCAAAGATATTGAGAGCACAAATGCCACAAGGTATAGATCTATTCCCATATTTGAGAAATATGGTGGGAAAGGAGGTCATGTTATCCACGTTTCCACATATATAGCCTTATGTAGTGATTGCATTTTTGAGGATAAAATTTTGGCTAAACTCTTCCCTATATCCTTGAAAGACACTGACTTGGAATGGTTTTGTTCCTTACTAAATAATTTAATATGTTCATTCAATGAAATTTTTTATGCCTTTCTTAATTATTTCTAAGTGTACATGGGTCCTAAGATGACCTTATATTGGATTTAATGAAATGTAAGTCAAAGGATGATGAAAAGGTAATTGACTTTATCTCACATTATCAATTACTTTACTCACAAACCAACATTAATATTTTTTATCCTAATATCAAATGAAATTTCATTGAGAATTTTCAAAATAAGCTTCAAGATCAGATTGGGATGATGAATTTTCCCTCCTTCACACAATTGTGTACTCTTTGTGATTACAAAAATTTGGTTAGTAGTCATGAAGTGAAAAATACCTCAAACCAACTACCAACCATTCAAGAAACCAAATAAGGGAATTATACAACTCAATGCTCCTCAACCAACTCAACATGTTGATACTCAAGTGGTTGCTATAAAGACAACAAATCCATATACATTTGGGGAGAGGAATCGGCAATTTACCCCTCTACCTGATACTCTTCATTCTATCATGTTGTAGCTCTTAAACAAGAACAAGTTAATTTCCTTACCTCCTATTAGACCTCCTGATCCTACTAATACTTTACCTCCAAATTATAGAAAAATGCATTTTTCCATTACCACTGATAAAATGGACATGATACAAAACATTGTAAGCATCTAAAACATATTGTGCAAGACCTCATTGATTTTAATCATATTCAAATTGTTGGTGTTAATTGTTGGCAAGAGACACTGCATGCACTTTATGGTGTTGTCATTGATGGAAACCCTTGTCAGCTAATTGATCCACACATTGCATTTTTCTCATACTAGAAAACAAATTGAAGATTAGTGTTTATCTAAGTTAGAACAGAGCATCCAATAACTTTGTGTTCTTTGATTCATATGTAGATTTTTTGTTGTTATTTTGTGTTGTGGATCTCAAGGGAGTATTTCTCGATGCATAATCTGTGTTATCTAAAAATCTTGGTGCCTCGTATCGATTTGGGTGAAAGCTAGGAGGTCTGGTTGTCTAATTTTATGTCTGTCAGTGTTTAAAGGTTGACCCAGTGAATATGGTGTGTCATGGATATATGAGGAGTTACTAATTAAATTTTTTTGTGTTCAAGCATCTTAATTTGGGTCGTCACTATGTTGTGGCTGACTATTGTGGATTCACATTGAATGTTTTGATGATTTAAAGTCAAAATTTCATTGAATATTTCTTGTTTTGTTGAAGCTGACCTAAAGCGTTCAAATCTCTTGTAGCAGATATATATAAGTGATCAATTAATTAAATTATTTTGGTGTGTGTTTGATGTAATTTGATGTATGTTGTGAATATCAAAAGATCAGGAAAGAAATTAAGTGTAGTTTCACTTGCGCATTAAGGATTTTTGTGAAGAAAATTAAGGCAGAGCAAAGCGAAGAGCAGAATCAGTCTAAAAGAGAAGAATCTGATTGTTGAGCTTAACCAAAACTATAAACAAGAATTTTTAGATGTTAATTTCTCAATTCAAATCCTTGGAAGTATTCCAAACTTTTGTAAGGAAGTGAACCTTTCTTATTTTGAGCAGTGAGCTCTAGGCAGTGTTCCTGAATGCAAGTCCATTCCCATTTTGTAATCATTCCTTTTGAGTATACTCAGATTATATTATGGATTGGCCATCCACCATAGTTTTTCCCCTAATAGGGTTTCCACTTAAAAATCCTTGTTTTATGGTGTTGTGGTTGCTTACTTTATGTCTATGCATATTTCTTTTGGTTGAATGTTATCAGTACTTTATTGATTATATTAATAAAGCTAAAAATTGCACAACATTGATTCACCCCCCCCTTAGTGTTTCTTGATTCCAACAATTGGTATCAGAGCTCTAGTCCTTGAAATAAGTTTACCAGCTTGGGGAAGATCTTGGAAAGTGTTTCTAATGGATTCAAGCAGTCTTCAACAACAACTTATGGTGGCCCTAGATGATCTTGATTTAAGTCAAAATCTAATGTCCGGGAATTGAAAGAAAATATTCTAAATGTTGAGAGATTCATTGAGTCATTGAAAGAGAAAATCAATAAGTATAGGGAAAAGAGAAGGGAACTCTATGATCAAATCAAGCGAGATGCCAGTAAGCACATTGAAGATGAACAAATAAGTCAAGCCCTAAAGGAAAAGATAGAAGAATGTGAAAAGTTTGGCAAAGAGAATATAGTTTTGAAGCATGAGATGTAATCTATTATGATGAGAATGACTAAGGAGATTGAAGATAGAAAGAAGAATGAAGAAAAAATTGCCCAATCCCTGAAGGAGAAATCTAAAGAATGCAGCCAAATTGTTGATGGATTCATTCAGTTGGAACAGGAGTTAGAACAAACCAAACACAATGAGGAAGAACTTGAAAAGCACATTGTTGATCTT
Source organism: Sequoia sempervirens (assembly GCA_007258455.2). NCBI lineage: Eukaryota > Viridiplantae > Streptophyta > Pinopsida > Cupressales > Cupressaceae > Sequoia > Sequoia sempervirens. Next base: position 43,841,213 of record VDFB02379711.1, read on the forward strand.
AGAGATGAACTTGCTACTACAAATAAGTACAAGGATAAGTTCAAAGTTAGCTCATCTAAGCTTGATGAATTGATTAAAGGTCAGAGGATTGATGGTGACAAGCGAGGTCTTGGATATGAGGAAGGTGAAAGCTCCAGTTCTGGACAAAGGAATTTTGGACAAAGGAGATTCAGAAAAAGAAATTAGATGAACAACACTGGAAGGTATCCGATAAGACAAACTAATGGTCAAAGGTTCAATGGTTATTGTTTAATGGGTATGTGCAAGATCATCATGGAAAAATAGGCCCTTAAGTGGCAAAAAATTTAGAAAAATCAGAGTTAGGAAACTTGACGTAAAAATTTGAATAAGTTATCTATATTATTTCAAAAATATGTAAGAATATAATCTATAGAAAATTGAATGTAGTTTCTAAACTACTAGGTTTGTTTAAAAAAGAAAATCTATTTGGTGAAAATTTGAAATTTCAATGCAGTGGTACTTAAATTTCAAGGAAAAAATAAGAAGTAGGTGTCTGTTTAACCACCCTAACCACAATAAAATGATAATATTTTTTTATAATATTTTAGATATGAGTAGAGGACTCATGCCCGATGTGATGCATATTTTTTTGTAATTTTTTTCTAAGTAAATAATTAATTATGAATTTTTTATTACAACTTTTTAAAAAATATAAAAACTCGTATGTCTGACCATCTTAACTTTGTCAAAAATTCATGAAATTCAATTTTTCTTTTTTTAATCCTATAGTGTGTGAAGAATAAAATGTGAAACATGTTTTGGATTCAAAAAATGGGATACCATTTGAAAGCTATAGTTTCTTTTTTTCAATCATCCTATCAATCAAGACTTTAGTCGTAATTTGAATAGAAAAATAATAATTACTTATTAAATTCAAAGTAAAGAATAATTTATATTGGTGGAAATCTAAGAATCTCCTTTAAAAACCCTTTTCATTTCATCAATTTTGGGTAAAAAAATAGTCATCAGCCACATACCCATCATATTGCCACTTTTTGGCCCATCATGATCCTGCACATACCCTTACTTGCAATAAATTTGCTCATATGGCAGCTCAATGCAAAAGTAGAATGAATTCAAATGGTCCATCATTATCTGGTCAGTGCTTTAACTGTAAAAAGTATAGTCATAAGTCACATGAATGCAGAAATGTGGTGAACAACTTTCATAGAGATGTCAGATGTTATACATGCAATAGATTTGGCCATATTGCTAATCAATGCAGAATAAGAAAAAATTAGTGGAACAAGTGGTCTAGACAAAGAAATGTGGTGTGCTATAATTATAACAAAACTAGTCATATTGCTAGATTCTGTAGAGGAGTTCTAGAAAATCAAAGAAGAAACATGTAGAAGGATGTAAAAGGAAAAGGGAAGGCTACTACAGATCAGATCAGAAAACAAATGAAGAAAACTTGGGTAAAGAAGAGTCCCTCTATTGTAGAAAATGAGGAAACACTAGAATTAGCTTCTGGTAATTACTCTGGGAATTAGTATTTAGGATTTTAGCCTAGGGGGATTTGTCAAGAAAATATTTCAAAACCCCTGCCAATGATTGAGAATGAGATGTAGATGAGTTTAGTAATTGCATTGGTGATCCACAGATGTTGTTGAACAATTGGAGAGAGTATTTATACAGAATTGAAGGTCCACAAAAGAGTTATCTTTCACAGTGTATGAAAATAGGGTATCTAGATGAGTTAGGGAAAAAGCTTTTATTACGTTGAAAAGTTAGGTATGTGAGTGATGAAAAGGTCATTTCTATCTTTCATTTGTCACTTTGCACTTTCAGAAAAAGAAGTTCTTGAGCTCTGAAGCAAACTTTGGCAAAATTTGGGAGAATTCAAGTGTGAAGGCGATTTGAAGCTCAAACCATAATCTGACAAAAAGGTATTTATCAGGAAATCTTGTAAACCTGTGAATTTGTTGAAATGGCTACTCCATTGGTGGTTGAAGTAAAGGATAGACCCCATCCAAAATTTAAATGGTACCCTTTCAAGTCTATTGAGACTGAGCCCTTAGGTGCAATTTCGTCTGTGTCATGTACATAGTTTTACACATTCAAGATATTAGGGAATATGTTCATGCTAATATTGAGGAGCTTGGAAGCTTGCAGTTGTTGAATCTATATTCCAAACACATTGTTGGAGAAGATTTATATGTCAATCCTAAATTCAAAATCCTAGAGGATAATAAATTCACGCAGTTTGTGAAATTACCCATGTTTGATGAAAGTGAATGGGTCTGGTATATCTTGAGTTGAGTTCATGCAGAATTTATGTGGTTAAATCAACCTTTCAAGATAATGAAAGAAGCTATAAGAGCTATTGTAGGTCTAAATTTTTCTAGTGGTTTTCCTATTTTGAAGTCAGTAAAGAATCAGACAGTCACAAGACAGTCATAGATGCGGCTGGTTTGACATTTGACAGAAGAGCAATGACAGTTGATAACATCACTGATGTGGATATCAAATTTTCCTCAATGGTCATTGGTTATAAGATATATCACTCTAGTAGAGAAAATTTTGTATTTGGTACTACCATATATGCATCCTATCAAATGGCTAGGGAGAATGTAGGGTATGACTTCTACAAATTTCTTTGAAGTCGGCTTATGGTGAATCTTGCAAAGATAAAGAAAGACAAGAAGAATTTTTTTAAATACGGTAATCTGCTACTGTGTTTATTCTATTATTTCATGAATGAAGTTTTGGGAGTTAGGAAAGTGGTCTGGAAAAGAGGTGATAAGCCTATTGGTGTTCAAATTAGAGACATGTTATTCAATTTTGTTGATAGTCAAGCTAGGAAAATTGCAATCTAGGGATATCTCAAGAACTTTTAGAATGAAATGCAAGCAAGGGAAAGGATTTCTACTTCTATTTTTGAGAAGTACAAGGAAACAATTTGTTTTATGGTGGATATTGATCAATGCTTAATGGAAGCAGTTGATCCTAGAACCGTTTGGATTATGCCAATGGGATATGAAGTTGAGGAAGGAATCTTGGAGCTATATGCATAACATTTATTGAGTAAACCTTTGGATTCGTCTGAAGAAAGGTTTGGAACTTATGCAAAAAAAAGCATGCATGTCCATGAGAAATTAAAGAATCCAAAGATAGTCAGAAGAGTAAGGAGAGAAGTGGAAGTCTTTGCAAAAAGTATGGGAATATCTACAGAAGCAGTAAGAGAATCCAAAAGGAAGAGAGAAGAAGCAGATGCTGAAAAAGGGAAAGAACCTAAAACTGAATCTACTAGTCCAGTAACATCCTCTGCCCGAACTAGAACAAGGATTTTTGTACCCCTATCCAGTGATGCAAAGAATTCAGCCTCTGTAAAAGCTCAATACAAGGCTTCTGGTAAGACGAAGAAGAACAAGAGCACAAGAACCTATGAAGTCATCTCGGAAGATGAGGAGACTAAGTTAGATGAAGGTGTGAAAGAAATAAAGGCTATCGACACTCGGGCTACAAAGGTAACCAAGAGAAAATCTTCTGGTGAAGAAGAAAAGGAAAAGAAGAAAGAAAAAATTGACAAACCATGTATGACAGTTGAAGAAGTTGAGAATGCTATTGTCAAGGATGGAAACCTCAAGCCCCTTTGCAAATGGTATGGAATTTTTGATGAATCGGGACAAAGAATTCTTGAGGAAACAATAAAACATTTGAATATTTTCAATAAAGTTCTTGTTGAAATTATGTTTGGTTTACTAAAGAGTCTATATGAGGTTTTGGAGATGAGAAAATTAAGTTCTAGGAAAGAAGAAGAGCATATGAGAAAGAGAATTCTTCGAGACTTATGTACAGAAATGTCTATTGAGGAGATGAAGTCACTCCTGAACAGAGCCAAGAAGGAATTTAAAAGTACAAGGGTGAACAAACTTATGATTGGTGAAAATGATTTTGTTGCTGATGAAACCAAGAAAATACTAGAAGCATTTATGTCAAAGAACAAGATCAATGTTGAAGAAGTGAATGTTGAAGATGTTGTATCTAATCCGGTAAATGAGGAGGTGAATGTAGATACTAAGGATATTCAAATTCCTCTTGATGTGGATAATACAAAATTACCTATGGAGACTGAAGTTTCTAAGGTTGTATTAGCTAAAGGAAAGGAGATGCCAAATGAAGAAGTTGAAGCTCCTAAAGGAAATCAAGAAATAGTTACTAAAGAACTAGAAGTTGAAGAAAAGAAGGTTGAAGCCGAGGAAATTCCAATGGAAGCAAGAGACATTGCAAAGGTAGTGAAGATATTTTTGGATGAGAAAAAAGAAGATTTTGATCTTGAATTGGGAGATTCCCCTATTCATTTATCTACTTTGTCCCCAATTCATAAAATGAAAGTTGCATCATTTGCAAGAGCTAAGGCTAGGGAAGAAATTTTGAAATCCCACATTGAGGATAGTGAATTGTTGAATCTTGCATCTAGTATTCTAGAGAAGATCATGCTTACTCATGTCAAGGATCAATCTAGTTCCTCCTCTGGTGACCTGAAGAGACTTATAAATTTGGCAAGTACTCATTTTGAGTCACTTGAGATGTCAACTTTGGTCAAAGTTTAGAAGGATTTTGATGTCAAAAGGTTCAGTAGTCTGAAAGGTATGATAGCTAGAGATAAATATCCATTAGCTACTTGTGTGAAGAATGTTCAAAATGCTCTATCTAAAGGTGGAAAATTTTATAAGTCATGCTTGTCTTTTTCAAAACTTACTGAGGAAAATGAGAATAAGGTTAAGGATCATGAGAAAGAGTTAACTACTATTTTGATGGTTTTGATCATTTAACTATTTCTATTGGAATGCAAGAAGGTGAAGTTATCTCTTTACTTGAAAAAATAAAGAGTCTGAAGCATGAAAATGATAGAATTATGGGAAGAGCCTGTGAACTTAGAGGTTTAATTGGTCCAAAAATGGAAACTATGTTGAGTGCTTTAAAGGCAGCACAAGATGCTTTGGTAGTGAGTGACCTTGCAAACATGGAAACTGCTGAGAAGCAATCTTATTTGCTTTGTGGTCATATAACTATTTTGGAGAGTTTTAAGAAGTATTGGGACTCAAGCTTGCACTTGTTGAAAAAAAATTTTGTAGACATTTTCAAATTTGTGTAAATTGTTGTACTCATGCAGCCTGAAGTTTTTGTTGAGTTTTTGTATGCAGATTCCCCATCTTTTCCATTGATGTCAAAGGGGGAGAGTAGAAAAGTGAAAAATGTATATTCATCTAAGGGGGAGCTATATTTTTGAAGATCTTTTTGGAGTTTTGGTTGGAAGTGTATTTTTGTTGGTACTGATCCAACACTTAGTCATTTTTCACTAAGTGTTGCCATCAATGCCAAAGGGGGATATTTTTGGAAAGAGACACTACACATGCTTTATGGTGTTGTCATTGATGGAAACCCTTGTCAGCTAGTTGATCCACAAATTGCATTTTGCTCATACCGATAGACAAATTGAAGATCAGTGTTTATCTAAGTTAGAATAGAGCATCCAGTAACTTAGTGTTCTTTGATTCATATGCATATTTTATTTTGTTATTTTGTGTTGTTGATCTCAAGGGAGTATTTCTCAATGCATAATCTGTGTTATCTAAAAATCTTGGTGCCTCATATCGATTTGGCTGAAAGCTAGGAGGTCCGGTTGTCTAATTTTTTGTTGGTCAATGTTTAAAGGTTGACTTGGTGAATATGGTGTGCGCGGATATATGAGGAGTTATTGTTTAAATGTTTTTGTGTTTGAGCATATTAATTTGGGTTGTCACTATGTTGTGGCCGACTCTTATGGATTCACATTGAATGTTTTGATGATTTAAAGCCGACAGTTCATGCATATTTCTTGTTTTGTTGAAGCCAACCTAAAACATTCAAATCTCTTGTAGAAGATATATATAAATGATAGATTATATCATTTTGGTGTCTGTTCGATGTGAGTTGATGTATGTTGCAAATATCAGAAGATCAAGAAAGCGATTAAGCACAGTTTCACTTGTGCATTAAGGATTTTTGTGAAGCAAATTAAGGTAGAGCAGAGTGAAGAGCAGAATCAGTCTAAAGGAGCAAAATCCGATTGTTGAGCTTAACTGGAACTATAACCAAGCACTTGTAGATGTTAATTTCTCAGCTCAAATCCTTGGAAGCATTCCAAACTTTTGTAAGGTAGTGGGTCTTTCTTATTTTGAGCAGTGAGCTCTAGGCAGTATGCCTGAATGCAAGTGCATTCCCATTTTGTAATCATTCTTTTTGAGTATACTCAGATTATATTTTGGATTGGCCATCCACCGTGGTTTTTCCCCTAATAGGGTTTCCATGTAAAAATCCATGTCTTATGGTGTTGTGGTTGCTTACTTTATTTTTATGCATATTTCTTTTGGTTGAATGTTATCAATACATTGTTGATCAGATTAATAAAGCTAAAAATTTCACAACACTAATTCACCCCCACCTCTTAGTGTTGCTTGATTCCAACATTAATGACATTCATGTGAAGTTCAAATACCCATGGCTTCACTCCATGAAATTTTTCTTATTGGTAGTGCATAAATTCTTAAAGTTTCCATTTCAAAAATAAATCTTTACTTTGCACCATAGTGGGTTTAATCCTATGTTTTCCCATGAGAATTTATCATTGGATTTTTTTGGCCTAAACCTATGGAACCTATTAGGCCTCGTGAGGACTTCTTTCTCAAATATTATCAAAATTTTAAGGAAAAGCATATAGTAGAATTATCCCTTAGCAATATGCCTCAACCCATGATTTAGCCTCCCATTATTGATGAAACCATGATTGAACCAAAAGCCTATCCAAGTAACCAAGACCAAACCATAGAAAATACTTCACCTATTTTGTATAAGATACCACAAGATAACCAAATAAGTTTTGTTATGTCTCCTAAAATAAAACAAGTTTATAAATTCAAAGAGAAACTGGTTGAACAACCTCCCATGGTTCCTTTTTTTCCTCCATTACAAGAATAAAAGAAACATATGGTTGAAAAATCACTCCTACGAAATCACAACTTAAAAAATGAACAAAAAGAAACTAAAATGCTAGAGAGCATAGGCATAGACATCATTCTATTGCTCGTTTGATAGAAGAAAAACATGAATTGAAAATAAAGATTAAACAACAACTCAAGGAACACATGATGACTCTCCACCTTTGCTGCAACAAGAAAATCCTCAATCTCAAGAACAACAAGAACAAGAACCTTCCATGGATACTATCATAAGACCTCTTGTTGTGATTAACTTGGATAATGATGAGACTATTAAGATTGATGAGGAATTGCATGTACTGAGCAAAATTTATTGTTTTCATATTCCATGAGCTTAGATGATATCAACCATGATGATCCTCCTTAAACGAATGACTCACCACATGTTGAATCTGGTGGTTTTCCTAGTGCGACACTTGTTGTTGTCCCTTTGGCTAGTTATCCACCTTCTACATATAATGCACAATATTTGAATGTGAATGACCTATTATAGATTGACTCACATGTACCTTACTATTATTATTTTTTTCTTCTTTTCATGTTCATTTTGTGTGATTGCATGTTCCTAATGTGATCCCCCATATTGTTCTATTTGACATGTCTTTATCTTCATTCCTCTATTTGTACCTACATTCTTCTATATATTTTAAACCTTTGTCTTTTCTCTTTTCTTGTGTTTTCCTTTTGGGGATGAAACAAGGTGTTGAGACATTTATGTCTCTTCCATGTTTAGCCAAAATATTTTCATTATTTTGATTCAAGGTTTAATTATACAAAATAAGTTTGAGCAAGATAAACCCCCATTCACCAAAAAAAATAAAAATTCTCCTCTTATGTTCATGTTGCAGATCTTAGGTTGAAGAAGGATTGAAGATCTCTTGAAGAGAAATATTGGAAAATTTGTCAAAGTTATCATCAAGCCAGGGAAACTCACCTATAGATATGATTTCCAACTTTTTGAAACTTAAACTTGGATCAAACAAAAGCTAAAGATTGACATAAGAGGCTCCTAAAAGTTGGTTGAAAACCTTGGCAGAGACCCATTCACCCATGGGAAAATGAGTCCCAATAAACCTCCTAAAACTATCTTTTGGTTACTTGCACATAGTATTCTATCCATTTTAGATATGCAAAAAGTTTTTTTGTTTATATTAGTATTGACCTTTAAACTATTGTTTCAAGTTTGAATGAGCATAATTGAGTAGATTTTCTATTTTTTAGTTTTTCTCCCAAAAGTATTGTTCAAGTTGATACCTCCATCCTCAAGCATAAGGAAATCAATAGATTCCCTCATTGAGTTGACTCACCTAAAGGTTGTAAGTCAATTCTTTGTGTGGATCTCAGTTCCTAATGAAATAAAAGAAAATAGGTCTATAGTTGGAGTAAAGTTTTTCAACACTACAGTTAGATATAATCTTGGCCCATACATGATCTTGTTTAGAGAACCATCTCTATTAAAGCTTGGAAGATAAAGCCAAACTAGTGAGTCTAGCCTTCTGCATCCCAAGACCTCTAAGCTTTTTTAGTTTGCAAATGGTCTCCCAACATTATAAGACTTCACTTTGACGAAGTCAAGCTACCAACCCACAAAAATTTCTTGTCAAGAGAATATAACTCCTTAATAAATCTTGGACGAAATACCTAAAGCATACACCTATAATTGGGAAGATCCTGAACCACCGACTTAAGAAGTAGAACTTGCACCACAAAATATAACCACCTGTGGGTCTAATGGATAAATTTCACATGAAACTTATCTAATATTTTTCCAAGATCCCATGGGTAGGATACTAGAAGAGAGAGGAATACCAATGTAGGTTAAGGGAAAATGGCCAATCTGAAATCTTAGAATATAAGCAATCCATTATTGAATATGCATAGGAGTGTTAAAGAATAAAATAGAAGATTTACCTTCATTGATCAACTATCCTCAAGCTGCAAGGTAAATATCCAAAAACTTGTGGAAGTTAGTAGCCTCTCTGACCTTAGCCATACCCATCAGAGCAATATCATCAAAAAATTGTAAGTACAATTTAGGAGGAATACCATTACCCCAATTCCACCATTGGACTAAACCATGATTCACATGACTCTTAATAACTCTCCCAAACCCTCATCCAATAGAATGAATAAGGAGACAAAGGATCCCCTTGATAAAGGCCTCTAGAAAATCCAAAAAAAGAGGAAGGTTCCCCATTAACCAAAATAGAAATGGAAGTTTTCATGATACAACTCATTACCCACAGAACCCACTTCCAATTGGAACCAAAATCACTAAGAACTTTCTGAAGAAAGGACCATTTGACTCTATCATAGGCTTTAGCCATGTCTAGTTTGAAAAAAAACATAGATTTTTCTTTTGAGAATTCCATAGAGTTAATAGTTTCCACCATAATGACTACACTATCCAAGATTTTCCTATCAGCCACAAATCCCCATGTTCCTCAAAGATAAGCTTGCTAATCCACTGCTTCAATATTTCCACAATCAATTTGGATAGAATCTTAAAGACAATATTACAAAGGGAAACAGTCCTAAACAAACTCATCTTATCAAATCCCTCATATTTGGAAATGAGGGCAAGAAAAGTAGATTTCATAGCCTTCAACATCTATTTATTTCATTGAGATTCACACACCACCTCTAATAAATCAAAATTTATGATTCCCCATAACTCCGAGAAGAACTCTATCAGAAACCCATTATGACCAGGGGCTTTCCCTTTCTTCATCTGAATTTTTTTTTCCTCCAACTCTTTTATAGAAATTAATCTCATGAGGTGCTCATTCATTTCTATAGAAACTAGAGAAGGAATACAAGAAATGATATGTTTTTCTTCCTCCCTCACATAAGGGGATTCCTCCTTGAACATAGTAGCAAAATACTGAGAAGTCTCCCTTGAAATATCCCCAAAAGAGGAAAGATGATCACCCCTATAGTTCACAAAATGTGGGATTAAATTATTGTGCCTCTTAGCCTTCACAGAGTTGTAGAATAAAGTAGTGTTTTTATCCACTTCCTACAATCACTCTGCCCAGACCATTTTTTCCAATAAATCTCTTCCTACAACTCACACTCCTCTAGAGCTTTTAAAGACTTTTCCCCCTCCTTTAAAGAAGCCTCAAAAGGTCCATTCTCCCTAATCTCACGAGTGATGGAATTCAGAGTAGCCTGAGTAATATCCTTAACATGAAATATATTGCAAAAACACTCTTTATTCAACCTCTTAAGCTAACACTTCACATACTGTAGTTGCTTGACAAAGGAATACATCACCCTACTAAAAGAAGGTCTAATATGATGTGACCATTCAACCATATGGTTTTGTAGAGAGGGATCACAAATCCACAAGATTTGAAACATGAAAGAGGGATTACAAGCAACACTAGCCAATGAAGCAGAAAGCTTAATTGGCCAATGGTTAGATCCCATCCAATTAGAAATCTTCGAGCTAATGGTTGAATATCTGCCAATCTAGAAAAAAGAGCCCATGAACCTATCAAGCCTTTCATAAATACAATCCTTACCACATCTCCTATTATTCTGGACAAGTAAAAAGACCATTACCATGTTTTACATGATCCACCAAATTTAAAGAAGAAATATTATCCCTTAGAAGAAAATTAGATGACTCCAACCTTAAAATTCCTCCCCTCCTTTCCTCTAACTCAGTGATAACATTAAAATATTTAGAAAAAATCCAAGGATATAGAGGAGTAGTGCTCCTAATAAGCTAAATATGAGACCAAAGACATGGTGCTTACTAGGAAAGTTAGTTGGAGCATAAACACTAGAGAGTAGAACAGTCTCTCTAGATTCTAGGCTCGATGCAACTACAGAGATAGAAGACTTACTAGAAATCCATCAAAGAGGATAGATCTTCAAAGGATCCCATTGTACCATAGAAAAAAGGAAACTTGCTTGATTTGATGATAAATTGGACTTAATAAGGCCTTGATTTGGTGTTACGAGGTGTTTTTCACATCCACACTAGGTCTTGGACCCTTGCAAATGCATTTAACGATGTCTTTTAAAGGTGTTGTAAAGTGTTGTAAAAGACTTTCATGCTTTTCTAGACTTAATGAACCCATTTTCCCCTAATTAAGCATTATAAAATGTATTCAAATGCATTATCACATCAATCCACAAGGTAAATTAAAAATAAATTTAATGTTAAACTAGTGTTGTAATGTTTCTTACACATTCACATTGGTTCTTGTGTCTTCCTAGGCTATGTGGACCTCATTTTAGTGTTTTAAAGTGTATTTAATCACATTTCACATTGAATTTTGTGTCCCAAGCCCTAACTGACCTTTACATCATCACTAATAGGCCCCTATTAACCCATATTGTGCATCCCATGGCTTAAATTGATCAAATACCTAAAAAAGTCTTCATATAAACCTTATTTCTTAACTTCCTAGCATCTTAGCTAGAAAAATGGCCCCTATGGGACCCATTTTCCATCCATGGCGAATCAGTTCCATCCAGGGGGGACCCATTCGCCATGGGTGGCAAATGAGTCTCATTTGGCCCATTTTTGACTTTTGAGCAGGAAAAATTGGAAATTAAGTTTAATATTATTTCATGTTGGCCTTAGGGATCCAATTAATGGGAAAATAAGGTGGATTGCCTATAAAATCAACTCTCTAAAGCCTAATTCACATCCATTAACTCATTTTTTCATAATTCATTCATCATCTTTCTTCTCCATCAAGTCAAGCAAGTTAGGGTTTCATCATTTCAAGTCATTAAGATAGAAATTTTTCAAACATTCAAGATCAATTATCATGGCAAGGTAATCAACTCCATTATTGCATGTTTCATCAAATTCTTTCTCTATTTTGGTTTAATTACCTAAAAGGGGTATGACCAAGGAAATCCCCCATGCCTTAACATTCAACATTTCTCTCTCTTGCCTTGTGTGTTTGTAGATTTAGGCATCTTGGTGGCTTGGAAGTAATTAAGAGTCAAGTTACAAAGTTTTTTAGGTCTTCTCTTCATTGTACAAGGAAAAATATCAACAAAAAGTCACTTTTAGGTTTGGAAATTAGACTTTCAGAGTGGACACCTATCAGGAGCTGAAGAGTAGATCGATGACTTCAGTTTCCACTTTTGATTTTTAGAAATTCAAAAGTTGACTCATTCACCATGGGTTTTGAATGAGTCCCACTACCAAGTCAGATTTTGATTTTCTACATTTTTAGATACCCTTTTGTCTAAAACAGGTTCCTAAACAGCTTTACAAAACTAGGACTGATTCACCCAGAATGGTGAATGAGTCCCACCAGACCTAAAATTCAGAATCAATAGCATTCCAGAAGCCATTTCTAGTCTCCATCCATATTCTAGGTGCATAATTTCAGTCTCATCCATTTCCATGCAATTTTGTTCACATTTCTAGGTGTTTTTGCATTACACAAAGTGTTTTCAAACAAGTTACATTTCTTAGGTTTTGTATACTTAATCAATAAATTTCATCATCTAGTTGCATTTAGATCATTGCATTTAGTCTTAACTTCATCATACATCCAATTATTTGAGTGAACCATCTAGATTTTGGGTGTGAGATCTCTCTTTTCATTGGGTGAAAGACCCTAATTGAGTAAAAGAGATATAGCATTCCATCCACTTTTAAATATATGGTTCATTTTGGTGAACCTGATTTTTGAATACTTCTCTTTTATGATTTGGAGTCCTTCATCATAGATCTAGCTTTCCATTAGCTTTGCATTAGGGTTTTCATTAGTTCCTTGGCATGCTAGGTTTCAAATTTTGCATTCATAAAAAGTGCATTTAGGTTGCATTTTTAACATCTAAATTCATTTAATTTTTTTGAAATTATGCATTTTTAACTTAGGTTTGCATCATAACACTCAGAAACCATAAAAATCACTCAAAATTTTCTGAAAATTCTAAAAAATTCCATCCTAGGATTCATTCACCACTCTAGGCGAATCAGTCCCTTTTGACCCCTGAAACTGCATTTTACAGAGTTGAAGACCCTATTTTTAGGCTTTTGTTTGGTGCCATTTCCTAGATGTATCAGTTGGCTTCATTTTTGTAACATGCATTTCATCAAATCTAGCCTAAATTAGCTCATTTCATGTATGTTTTTAATTTCAATTTTTCATTCTCATCTTGTTACATATCATAACCAGTCAATTGTCATCTTTAAAATCTAAAAAATTACATTCCTCTTTTGCATCTTTGCTTTAGCATTGTTACATTTCAAGTTTGTAGAATAATCATTTCATCATGTTTTCATTACAAATTTCTATAGTTATCATCTTGCATGTTCTCTTTTTAGATCTTATTGCATGTTGTAAGAGAATTTTGTTAAATGCATATGAATATGAGGTCCTTTCCCTTCTGTTTTTGTTTGTTATAGATCCCTCTCCTAGTTTCCCTTTTGTGGATGACGTTAGTTTAGTGAAATAAACCTTTGATAACCATAACACTTACATTTATTCTTCTCCTATTTTCTCTCCCACTTGCGAAGAAGAGATTATAGTGTTAGAAGAACCAATTGATGAGAGTTTTGACAATCTGAATTATTTCTCTCCTCTTACCTCTCCTATTATCTAGACATAACATTACTAAAGAAGAGGACATCACACTAAGTAATCATGATGATCACACAACACAACACGAAGATGAAAGCATAGACACATTTCTAGACATTATCCTACCTAGTCTCCATAATCATGATAATCAAACTTTTTATTCTCCTAATATCCCTCCTTGATGCAAAGAGGATAGGTTGGTGCTAGAAGATGTACCTATTAGAGATCATGAGAACATTGTCCCTACCTTCCCTAATTTCCCTATCCTATGGGAATATCTATTTGAAAATCATAATGGTCCTTGTCTTAATGCCTCTCCCACTTGTGATGAAGCTACTTTGAAAATTTCAACCTGAGATGAACATATTACAAGCTCTCCTAGTAAGGTACATAATATAGAACAGGAGAATAAGACCTTAAAAAAAATGAGCGATCGAATAGAGTCTTCCCCTAATCTCCCCATTATTCATAACTCCCTTAGTTGTGATCAAGTTAGTTTGAATGAACCAAGCCTTAATTGTCAAAAAAATGAGGTTTTTTTTCTCCTAAACACTCTCCTTCTAGGGAAAATATCGTCATAAAAGGAAAAGACAACATTGGAAATCATGATATTATGCCCTTCAAAGACAATGCAAACTCTCATTCACCAAGGGATGTTAATATTATTCAACCTCAACTCATCCTGTATCCCCCTTCACACAAACAAACTCAACACAAACTTAATTCACCCTCTACCCACCTTTGAATAATATGTTGCAACAACCGAGTCATAATACTGTTGCTCATACATATAACACTTGGAAAAATCCATCACCGCCACAACCAAACCCAACTTCTTTGCCTTTTCCAGATTCTATACTGCTTAGTGCCCCTCACTTAAGGGAGTATGATCTTGTTGAACAACTTAAAATTATTCCAGCAAAGATCTCCCTTTGGGAACTTCTTCAAACTTCATCTACCTATCACACTATGCTTCAAACAACCTTACAACAAGTTCATGTCCCTTCTAATACACAACCACATAATATCATAGACATGATTCAAGCCATAAATGCTGACATTATTTTCCACCAAAGTGAAATCCCCCTTTGGAAGTGCAAAAACAAAACGAAGCTTTGATGATCATTTCTCAATACAATTGGATAGGGATGAAGCAAACCCTTATTGACAATGGATCAACCCTTAATGTGTGTAGAGTAAACCTTTTAGATAGGCTTTGTGTGGATAAATCACAAATTCAACCTGAATCTTTATCTATTAAGGGCTTTGACAATGTCGAAAATACACTGCTTGGTGTGATCACTTTATCTATTACAGTTGGAGAAGTCACATTGAACACAACAATCTAGGTTATGCCTCATGATCTTTCATATAACCTTCTTCTAGGTAGGCCATGGATTCATGCAATAAATTGTGTGCCTTCCACTCTTCATCAAAAAATAAAATACATCTACAACAACAAAGTGTGCACACTCGACATTGATCATGAGCCTTATTGTGTCTTGCAACTTGAGAAAACCATAGAGAACCCCTTGAACACATTAACACCAACCATACAAGTGGAACCCACAAAAAAAAAGGCAAACCACAACATATTGAACAAGTCACGATTCTATCAGAAGATGATTGGGGTTCCTTGGATTTTGAACATGACTTGGACAACCTTTCAAAAGAATCTACCTCAACCACTTTAGACAAAAAAACAAATTACACAAAAAACTCTGAAGACCTTAATCAAGAACAACCACCAACTTCAAAAGCAATGAAAAAGATTTATGGATGAGGTTATGAACTTATGAAACAACTTGGATATAGTGGAAAAGGATATGGTGGTAACGGGAAAGGTATCCACAACCCTATCAATCCCATCACACAACAAACAACTCAAGGTCTTGGCTATTTTCTTGTGATAGAAATCACCAAGCCTTCACTCAACATCAACACTCTCATACAATATTCTTCTAAGCCAACCTTAACTGTAAAGCATCCTAAACTAATAAACACTATTGGTCTTGATTGTTCTTAACTACAAATCATCCAAAAACTAAATACACCTTCGCTTAATGTCAATGTCATCTCCCAAGACACCAATGATTTGCATTTGATAGATTTTCCCTTGTCCTGCAAGAGTGAGAACAAACCCTTGCAATCTAAGGAACCTTGCGTAGATATGAAATCTTGTGCTAAGAAAGACATCTCTTTGCCACCAACAACAATAACTACTTCTCCTCTTGATCAAGAGGGTATCTTGTTGAGACTCCTCCAAGATCACTTGATCTCTCTCCCTCTAAGAACTCAAAAGAAATGTTATTACAAGACTTAATTTTGTGTATATCATAGAGTTCATGGTCATTCCACTAATGAATGTAAGGATTTGAGTCACAAAATCCAACATTTTTAGGAGTTTGGTATGCTTCCCTCTGTAGGGAAACCTAATTCCTCTAATTCATACTGATTTTCACCCTCGCCTACATTTCATCAATCATTTCAGCTCACCTTTTTCATGCACTCAATGGGGGTAAGGGGTTTAGTAGTCATGTCCTTGTATGCCACTTGTCATTTCCTCCTTTGGCTAGTCATTAACCTTTTATGAACATATAAAAGCAAGCTTGGGATGTGGACGATGTGCCTTAAGTTGACTCGCATGTGACATACTACCCTTTTTCATGATGTAGCTTATCAAAAACATATGACTTGGCATAGGGCTTTCCAAGTAAGCTCTCACGTATTCTTCTTCTACTTTAAAGAAAATTTTGATGCAGGAGCATCCAATGGTGTGAGGGCAATCTTCCATCACCCAAAAAGATACTTTCCATTTATGTTCCTGTTGTTTTCTTTTTGTAGATGTTTTTGCATTTCTGGATACCCTTTTCGTCGAATAAGAGTTTCCAACTTCAGAATTGCTTTTCTGCTTTTTTTGCTCAACTGCTATTTTTAGCAGGTATCAATTTTAAGGCATGAGAAGAAAAAAATTTATGGGAAGGTTCTTGATGGAAAAATAAGAACTTTGGTGGAAGAATTATGTCAAGATCATTCACAGTTTGAAAGTTATTCAAGTTCCAGTTTCTGCTTTTTGCCCTGAAAAACCTTCTGAGTCTAGTTTGAGGCACTAAACGGTCCCGTACGGGCCCAAAAATCATCAAAATTAGTGGAGTGGGTCCTTAGCGTGTTCTTCACTCCGAGACCTTTCGGTGGTGCAAACGGTTCGAAAAATTGAGTCTCAGATCAAAAGTTATGGCTTCCAGACGTTCGCCAATTTTTGGAAAATTGCCAATTTTTGAATTAGGACTTAGTTTTTGAATTTCAAATTGTAACTTTTGGCCCCAAATTTCCAAAAATATTATCTCGAATGTTGTTTTTAGTTCCAAACCGAAAGGGGTCTATTTATGGGCTAGTTTCTAATTTTTGAGTAACTTTTTGGGGAAAAGAGTTCGCATGCTGCAAAAGGGGAATCTGGGTAACTTTCTGTAAGTCTATAATTTGCATGTAATACAAAGCTCGGGGATTTGAGATCCTCTGCATGTAAGAGTTCCATATTTCTGAATAAAATATTATTCTCTATTTTGTGAGTGTTATTTTGTGTCTTGGGTTTTCTCCCTCATCAGGTGGTATCAGAGCGGGTTTTCTTGAGCATGTGGAAAAATCGCCGATCGTGAGGTAGTTCGCACCAGGACTGTGGTTGTGGGTTCGAGGTATTCAAGATTCCTCCAAGAGTGATGCCTAGTAGGTTTGGTGGTGCCAGAGGTGGAAGAAATGTTGGTGGAAGAGATCCATTTATGGCTGAGGGTTTCAGAGCCCTCCAGAGATAAATTGATGCATTGCAGGAACAAATGAGAAGAGGGTTAGACCCAAGAAGGAGAGGAGAAAGCGAGGATGAAGAAGAGGTGGATGATACAGATGGAGAAGAGGAAGAAGAATCTATTGATCGAGATCAAATGTGGCTGATTAGGGCCATTTCGAAGATCTAAAAAAGACCCAGAATAGAAGTCCCCAGTTATTCTGGAAGTCTGAACTCAAAAGAGTTGATCAACTAGATCAACGAGCTAGAAGAGTATTTTGAGTATGAAGAAGTAGTGGACCCAGATCGGGTTAAGTTTTCAAAAACAAAGTTGAAGGGCCATGCCAATATTTGGTGGAAAGAGGTCCAGTTGGAGAGAAATTGAAGAGGAAAAGGAAAGATTAGTAGTTGGGATCGCATGGTGGAGAAACTGAAGAAGCAGTTCATACTAGTGGACTATGAGTTAGATCTGCTGAAGAAATTGCAAGGGTTGAGGCAAGGAAGTAGATTTGTGAAAGAATACACAGAATATTTTTACAAGGTGATCATCAGAACATGCCATGTAGAGGCCAACAAAGAGAAGGTAGCCCGTTATCTTATTGGGTTATGACTGAGCATTCAAGAGGAGCTAAGCCTGGTCAGAATGACCACCAATGAGGATGCATACCAATTTTCTCTGAAATTTGAGGACAAGTTGAACAAGAGATTTGACAGCAAGCAAAAAGGCCGAGGAGGTCAAAGCGGAAGAGATAGTGGAAGATCTTTTGGGAGCCGAAATGAGGATGAAAGGAAAAATGAAGATGTGGGTACCAGTCGAGGTCAAAAGAATGATAACTTCTACCACCCTCATGATCAAAACAATGGCGATCAAAGGGGTAGAGGATGAGGAAGATCTAGGCCAGGACCCGGAAGAGGTGGTTTCAGAGGAACTTGTTTCCATTGTGGTGAAGAAGGGCATCGAGCCTATGAATGTCCACAACACCAAGGAAGGGCGGACAAAAGGCCAGAAGGTCATGGAAGGGTTGCGCATGCAAATGAGGAGGCTCAATCCAAGCATTTAGATGATGTTGAAAGGGGGGAAGCCCTAGTGGTTAGAAGAGCCCTCGTGACTGAAGAGAAGGAGTCAGAACAAAGGAAGAATCTGTTCCGCACAAGGTGCAAGTGTGAAGACAAATGTTGTGAAGTCATTATTGATAGTGGGAGCATCGATAATTTGGTGTCAAAAGAGATGGTTACCAAGTTGGAGCTGAAAAGGAAAAGGCATCCACACCCATATCGGATTGCTTGGTTGCAGAAAGACCACAAAGTTCTGGTCAATGAGCAGTGCCTGGTGAAGTTCAAGATCAGAAGCTATCGTGATGAGGTACTATGTGATATCATCCCCATGGATGCATGTCACATGTTGTTGAGGAGGCCGTGGCAGTTCGATAGGTGTGTTGTACATGATGGGCATGCAAACACTTATTCCTTGATGAAGGATGGAGTCCGCCATAAGTTGAAACCCCTGAAGAAGGACGAAGAAAAGGTATGCAGTAGTGCTAGAATTTATTTTGTTGATGGAAGGAAATTTTTAGAAGGCATGAAGCATGAGCGTATGTGTTATGCATTGATTCCTAGAATGGATAAGGAAGGTAGTGAGAAGGTACCAGTAGAAGTTTCTAGACTATTGGATGAGTTTTAGGAGATTATTTCTAATAACATACCTGAGGGTTTACCACCAATGAGGAAGATCAGTCATCAGATTGACTTGATCCCTGGAGCCAGTTTGCCAAATAAGGCAGCTCATAGAATGACTCCTGCAGAAAATGAGGAGTTGAACAAACTAGTTCAAGATTTGTTGAGAAAGGGTTTGATTCAAGAGAGTCTGAGCCCATGTGCAGTACCTGCAGTACTAGCACCAAAGAAGGATGGGGAGTGGAGGATGTGTACAGACTCCCGAGCCATAAATAAGATAACAATCAAGTACATATTTCCCTTGCCAAGGATGGATGACCTGATGGACTGTTTGAGTGGAGCTTAGTACTTCACAAAGATAGATCTAAAAAGTGGATATCACCAGATCTAGATTCGTGAGGGAGATGAATGGAAGACTACCTTCAAGACCAAAGAGGGCCTGTACGAGTGGTTAGTCATGCCTTTTGGGCTAACCAATGCACCGAGCACATTCATGCGGCTCATGAATGAGGTACTAAAAGAGTTTTTGGGAAGTTTTTTCATTGTGTATTTAGATGATATTTTGATTTTTAGTAAGAACTTGGATGAGCATTTAATGCATATTCTTAGGGTTTTTGTGAAGTTGAGAGAGGAGAAACTATTGATAAATTTGAAAAAGAGTAGATTTGTTAAAAAGGAGTTAGTGTACTTGGGGTTCGTTGTCTCAGCAGAGGGTCTGAAGATGGACCCAAAGAAGGTGAAGGCTATTCTAGAATGGCCTACCCCAAGAACTGCTACTGAGGTGAGATATTTCCATGGTTTGGCCATTTTTTATAGAAATTTCATTCGAAACTTCAGTAGTATTTGTGCACCCCTGACTGAAACAATGAGAGGGGATAGAAAAGAGTTCAAGTGGAGCATTGGAGCAGCAAAGAGTTTTGATCTGTTGAAGCAGAAGGTGACAGAGCAACCAGTTTTAGCCCTCCCAGATTTCAATAAGCTGTTTCAGGTGGATTGTGATGCCAATGGTTGTGCCATTGGAGTAGTGATGAGCCAAGAAGGTAAGCCCATTGCCTATTTTAGTGAAAAGTTAAATGATGCAAAGAGAAAGTACTTTGTATATGATCAGGAATTTTATGCAATAGTTCAAGCATTAAAGAAATGGAGACATTATCTGTTGCCAAAGGAATTTGTTTTGTTTACTGATCATCAAGCATTACAGTATTTGAGTAGTCAGGGAAAATTAAATCAAAGGCATATGAAATGGGTAGAATTTTTGCAGAGTTATACCTTTGTTTTAAAATAGGAGTGGCAAGTCGAATAGGGTTGCAGATGCCTTAAGTAGGAGGAAAACATTGTTGATAGAGATGCAGATTGAAGTGGTTGGGTTCAATGAACTCAAGACATTGTACCCTGAAGATCCTGATTTTGCAGAGGCTTGGAAAGCTTGCAAGGAGCCTATTACAATGGACAGGACGAAGTGGCTAGATTTCATAATCCAGGATGGCATGTTATTTAAGGGAAGTCAATTATGTATTCCAAGGAGTTCCATGAGGGAGAACATGATAAAGGAGAAGCACAATGGAGGAATGGCATGAAATTTTGGTTGAGATAAGACCATTTCCATTATTAGTGAGCATTATTATTGGCCTCAGTTATCACAGGATGTGAAGAATTTTGTGCAAAGTTGCAGGGTATGTCAGATGGCTAAAGGAGTGAGCCAGAATACTGGGTTGTATCAGCCCTTACCTATACCAGAGAGGCCATGGGAGGATATAAGTATGGACTTTGTTCTTGGTTTTCCAAGGACACAGAGAGGGAATGATACATTATTTGTGGTAGTTGACAGGTTTTCGAAGATGGCACATTTCATCCCATGCCAAAAGACCCATGATGTAGTCCACATTACTGACTTGTTCTTCAGAGAAGTGGTGAGACTACATGGTCTACCAAAGAGTATAGTCTCAGATCATGATACCAAGTTTGTGGGATACTTTTGGAGGACCTTGTGGAAAAAGTTGAAGACAGAGTTGAAGTTCAGTTCTGCACACCATCCACAAACTGATGGGCAGACTAAGGTTGTGAACAGAAGTCTGGGTAACCTACTGAAATGCTTGGTAGGAGATAAACCCAAGGGATGGGACTTGATCTTACCCCAGGCTGAATTTTCTTACAATAATTCTGTCAATAGAAGTACTAGTAGATCACCATTCCAGATTGTGTATGGAGGTAGTCCTAGGACCGCTCCAGAATTGAGGAAGATGGACCAAGAGAAGAAGACAAGTGCCGAAGCTGAAGACTTTGCAGAGCACATCAAGGATATACATGAGAAGGTAAGAGAACATATTAACAAGATGAATATGCAGTATAAGGCTAAGGCAAGATGAGAAAAGGAGGTATAAGGAGTTCCAGATTGGTGATGAAGTGATGGTCCACTTGAGGAAAGAAAGGTTTCTAGTGGGAACCTATAACAAATTGAAGATGAAGAAGTTCAGCCCTGTAAAATTCTGAAGAGGCACAATTCAAGGAATGCATATGAGGTAGAGTTGCCAGATGGAGTCAACATTTCCCCTGTGTTCAATATTTCAGATCTGACAAAGTATCATGAAGGTGGCATAGAGGAAGTACCAGCAATGGAATAGTGTGGCATTTCAGCACCTACTTCAGAAAAGGAGGAGATTGAAGAAATCCTGGATAGCTGTGTGGGAAGGAGTACCTGAAACAAGCAGTATGAAGAATATATGGTGAAGTGGAGAGGAAGGCCTATAGAAGACTCATCCTGGTTGTCTAAGGTAGAGGTTGACCATTTGGGTTTTCCTCAACCATCTGAGACGTGATGGGGTCACTTCTCAAATTACCCTGGGTGTCTAATGCAGGAGCATCCAGTGGTGTGAGAGCAATCTTGCATCACCCAAAAAGATACTTTCCATTTATGTTCCTATTGTTTGCATTGAATCTGTTTCGAGATAATATTTTTGGTGATTCAATGCAAATCATTGGCTCTAATGTTTGGCTAAATTGGTAAATATATTAGAGCTAATGATTTGCATTGAATCTGTTTCTTTTGTGGTGATAATGATGAATTAATTATGCAGTTTGAATCTTTTACTCTCATAATTGGTATCCTATTTTTAAGGATCTTATTCAGGGTATTTAATACTGATGATTGATGACTTAGTTCAAAGATAAAGTTAAACTCCCTATTTAACCACATGAAGACAATCACACTCCTGATCGCTCTAGCTGGATGATGAATCACTTAAGTTTCAAATCAATTCCTCTTAGTCGGTTTCAGAACTTCTTGTCCCAACATTGATTTGGCATTTTCCATCTATCTATTTTCAGTTATATTTTAGTCTTTAGTCTAGATTCCTTGTATCTTGGCGGTTAACACCATGTTTTGAATTCAATAAAGGATATTATTATAAATATCCATCTTTAGGTTTTAGGAAAGGAGTTGATATTTTTCAATTAGAATTTGTAATTGTTGCACTACTCTATTTTGTGTCCTTATTGGGGTCAATTTGAATGAAAATAAGAAGTTAACTTGAATCACTCTATTAGAGGTCTCACCATAGGAAGAGCAAGGTCCACTCAACCAAAGGAAGTGACCATGTGTGGTACTTATTTGAGTTTATTTTATTTTTGTTCAAAGGATATTGAATCTGGAATGTTAAACCAGATTGAATCATTTTCAGCAACTGTGTTTAAATCGCTTTTAAGCTAAGTTCATCTTTGTTAGAATGGTTTATTAAATTTATTATAAATTTTATTGGGTTAATCAAGATTTAGTTGTTGTTTGTAGAAATTAAGTTTGACAATTATCTGTTAGGTTTAATAGAGGTAATGATGAAAACTTATGGAAAGATGAAACTGAAACTTGTTTGGAATTTACTCATGGAAATTAGTATTTATGTTTTCTAGATTAATAATTATTTCCTTGCAATTTATTTATGTTCCTTAAATTAGCATTTATTTTTCCAACAAATCTTAAAATAGATTTCTTTTGAAGTAAATTAGAATTAAATTTAAATTTTGAATTCTAGATTTAGAATTAAATTAATTTTAATCTTTTCCATGAATCAGTCTCAATAAAATCAAGCGAAGTGAGAAATAAGTCAACATAACTTTAAATTAGGAAATGAGATAGAACTAATCCTTAGGAATTAGTCACTAAAGTTTAGTTCTTGAGAGCTCCTGAGAGATCCTGAAAGCTCCTAAAGGAGCCAAACCAAAACTAGAAGTCATTGTTTACATTGCAAAACCCCCCAAAAATCTATGAAAAACATCCCTATCGCATATAGCTCTGAGACACACCCAGTTCGATAATTAAATGACTAAATGATGCAAGTTGTGACATCAATGACCTTTCCCATAATTTTTGGCGTTGTTGTCAGGGAATAAAATATTTGGCTATTAAGTGTGAAGCGTTAGTGTTGATAAGGAAGATAGATTTAACTTGTGGATGAGACAACCTAGAGACCATCTAGGGAGGTTTCTTCCATGGGATATTAATTTTTGAAGAAATTTTGATTTTGATCAAGAACAAGACATTCAACAACATCATATCAGAAATCAAGAAGAGAATAGAGATCCATTTCAAGAGGAAGAAATGGGTGACCAATCGGTACATCCACCAACAAATAGGACCTTTTCTTATCCTATTAATCTTGAAAGACAGGATGATGAGCCTCCTATGAAGAATATTTCACCCTTGGTTTTTCCTACCTTTAAGGGGAAAACTTCTAAGGATCCTAATCAATTCCTTTTTGAGTTTAAAGTTTTATGCCATACCTATGATTATACAACTGATAACTAGAAGTTGAAGTTATTTCCTTCTACCTTAAAAGAGTTAGCTTTACGTTGGTTCATGGGTTTAGGTGCAGGAACAATCACAACTTGGTAGAAAATGGAAGCTAAGTTCTTGGATAAGTACCAAGATTACTATCGAGTAAGGGATAGGAAGGAGGAATTGTTTTGAATTCAAACAAATGGAGGATGAAAGTTTGGAATATACACCGATAGATATTAGTTTGTGCACCAGAAGTGTACTAATGGGTTGGATAATGAAATTAGTAAAACAATTTTTCTAAGAGGAATTGATGATGAATCCAGAGAGGCTTTGAATATTATGGGGAAAGGAGACATTAATAAGCTTTCCTTGGATGATATTGTTGAAATATACATAGAAACTACTCTAGGACTAGAGTAGGGACTAGAAACTCCCAAAAAAACAAGGCTCATATTACTGGTGTGTCTCAATTAATGGAGGAATTAGCAAACATTAAAACTGATTTACTTCTTCATCTCAACATGCAAGGAGATAAGAAGAATACTGAGCCTTTATCCATTTATTTTTCCAAGTGTAGAGGGAAACATCTTTTAAGAGAGTGTCCATTGAATCAAGTTGATATCTGTGAAATTTGTGAGAAACATCACTCCACAAATTCTTGTAATATTTTGGATGAAATTAAGAGCAATCTAAAGAAACCACTTGTAGTGGAGGAAGAGCTTAATTATGTTGGCCAAAGACCTCAAAACACATGGTATAATGCTAATCAAAGGAAATATGATTCTACATCTAATTGGAATTAGAACCCTTGGCAAAACCAGAATCAATGGATCCCTCCATATCAACCACAACCACCACTTAAATTTTGGGTTCAACCTGAATGGATGAAGCCTCAGTGGAACCAGTCATATGAGCAAGCTAATCAATAGTCATAATGGTAGTCAAATCAGCCATCATGGCAACAAAATTAGATGTATTTTCAACCATAGAAAAATCATGGGAGAAAATGTCCTTGGGTACAAACACCTCCATCAATCAATGCCCCTAATCTTGTTAATGAACAGGTAAACCAACATCAATTTCCATCCTAACCGGTTGCAAATATGAGAAATACCCGTAATGATACAAATTCACCTAATCTGAACGTGATTGATGCTAATGATATTCTGTTGAGAAATTAGACTATTCAATCTACACCAACAGAAGAAGTTCAAAAAGGTGGGAAAGAAAATGAGAATTCAAAGGAAAACAAAACTCTGAGGATGAACAAAAGGTCAATCAGGCACCTTACCCTGAGCGGTTGAAGGAAGAAAATGTCACTCCTAAAATTTCCCAACTAAGTTACATGAATGTAGTAGAATCTCAACTTCTTCATGATTTGAAGAATATTAACATTGAGATACCATTGTTACAATCTATTAGAGACATACTAGAGATAAATCAGTTGGTTAAAGGAGTTGAGATATCCAATGTTTTAATTAATTTGGGAGCTACCATAAATGTTATCACATTTGATACTACTGTAATGTTGGAATGACAACTATTTAGCCCACAACAACTATTTTACAGTTGGATAACCAATCTACTACCAAACTTGAAGGTCTTATTGAAGAGATCATGGTCACCATTGACACATGGGATTATCCAGTTGACTTTTTGGTTCTTAAATCCAAAAAGAAAGATTCTAGTTATCCAATTATCTTAGGCAGACCAGGGTTGGCATTGCTACAACCTTAATAGATTGTAGATCTAGAAATATGATCACTTCAAATGGTCAAACACAAAAAGGGTTGTCACTCTATCCTCCAGCACAACCATCAATTCAACCTAACACTCAAATTTGGGTTGATGAGGATATGGAATCAAAGAGTGATGGTATTGTAGAGTTAGTTATGGTTACTTTGGTTGAACATGTTGAAGAATGTGAAGAAAAAGAGTTTACTTCTGAAGACATCAATCAAATTGAGAATGGAAACTGTCAAGTAACATTGTATCAACAACACTCTTTTCCTCTGAATACACTTGTTGGAAATCCCCTTGATTCTAAAAATGATACTAAAGAAATTACAATAGATGGGGATAAACCTCTCAACATTAATTCATCTTTGTCCCCAACACAAGAAAAAGAATTGAAGGAAATTTTAGAAAAACATAATGAAGCATTTTATTGGGAATATACGGATATGAGAGGAATTCATCCTTCAATCTATAGTCATCAAATTTACACTAAAGATTTAAAACCAATTAGAAAAGGTCAAAGGAAAATCAATCCTATTCTTCATGATATTTTTAAACAAGAAATAGAAAAGCTGCTAAAAGTAGGGTTCATTTACCCAATATTTGATAGTCAACTAGTTTCTCCATTGGTTATTATTCCCAAGAAAAAAGGTAAAGGGTGTGTGTGCATGGATTATAGAGAATTGAATAAATCCACAAAGAAGGATCATTTTCCATTGCCATTCATTGATCGAGTACTTGATAAGCTAGCTGGAAGCAATTATTTCTCATTTCTTGATGGCTTTAGTGGATACAATCAGATCCAAGTAGCTCCTAAAGATCAAGATAAAACTAATTTTACCTATCCTTGGGGTACATATCCTTATACAGTTTTACTATTTGGACTATGTAATGTGCCAACCACTTTTCAAAGAGAAATCCTTGCTATTTTTGCAGATTTCACAAATTCATGTGTCAAAGTATATATGGATGACTTTACAATTCATGCAAAAACATTTGAGAAAGCACTTGAAAACTTAGAAAAGGTTTTGTAGAGATGTAAAGATCATAGGTTATCCTTAAATCATGAAAAGAGTTCAATTATGATACAGAGGGTATTGTTCTGGGACATCACATTTCAAAAGAGGGGATAAAAGTTGATCCCAAGAAAGTAGAAATTATTCAAAACATTGAGATCCCTATGAACCAAACTAGAGTTCGCAACTATCTTGGGCATGCTGGATATTACAAAAGATTTATTGAAGGGTTTAGTAAAATTGTTGGACCTTTGTTTACATTGCTCAAGAAAAGAAGAGGAGTTTGTATGGATAGATGATTGTCAAAAATATTTTGAGACAATTAAAAAAACTTTAACAACTCCAATTATCAAAGGACCTATTTGGGGAGTTCCATTT
Organism: Sequoia sempervirens; assembly: GCA_007258455.2. Taxonomy (NCBI): domain Eukaryota; kingdom Viridiplantae; phylum Streptophyta; class Pinopsida; order Cupressales; family Cupressaceae; genus Sequoia; species Sequoia sempervirens. The sequence goes on from VDFB02379711.1 coordinate 43,868,137, forward strand.
CACATACATGCTGATGCATCCAATTTTTCTATTGGTGCAGTTAGGAAAAAAAGATGATAATAATGCCATGCATGCAATCTATTATGTTAGAAAAAATCTAAATCCTACTGAAAGAAATTATACAACAACTGAAAAAGAATTTTTAGCTATAGTATATGCAATTAACAAATTCAGGCATTATATTACAGGTTACAAAGTTTACAAACATACAGACCATGCTGCAATTAAATATTTGATGAGAAAAGTTGTAGTAGGTGGACAAATTATAAGATGGTTACTGTTGTTGTAGGAATTTGATGTGACTATCATAGATAAGCCTGGAAAGGATAATGTTATGATATTGCTATCAGGATTCAACCGTGTAGTTTCGAGTCAAACTCATTGACCCATGTTTCATGAGTAGTGGTTCAACAAGAACCCATCTCTCATGATATCGAATGGTCCACTTAGCACTCATTGCATCTAGGTGATGCTCATAGAGGTGAAGCAATGGTCCGTCCCGAGGTCACCCATCCCAAGATCGCCCAGCTCAAGTGTGCTTAACCAGGAGTTTTTCCAAGGTTAAGCTTGAGTTGTTACCCCATTTGCAAAACCTTTAGCAAGTGTTGTGCCTTATGAACCATTCATAATAGAGCCCCTTTAGCTCATCAATTGATAAGTAGGAGGTATTTTTCCACAACGTGTCAAATTATGATATTGCTATCAGGATTCAACCGTGTAGTTTTGAGTCAAACTCATTGACCCATGTTTCATGAGTAGTGGTTCAACAAGAACCCATCTCTCATGATATCGAATGGTCCACTTAGCACTCATTGTATCTAGGTGATGCTCACAAGAACCATTCATAATGTTGTTGTTGACTTCCTTTCTAGAATTATTTTGCAGGATGATCAAGAACCAGTGGATGACACATTTCTAGATGAACATTTATTTGCAATATCAATTCATTCACCATGGTTTGTTGATCTTGAAAATTACGTTGTAACAAGGAAGTGTTTGAATCACTTTAGTCATAAACGAAGAAAAAGGTTAATTCATGAAAGTTCTAGATTTCAATGGATTAATGAACTTTTATTTAAAATGTTCCCTGATCATATTCTTCGTAGATGTGTTGTTGAGTTAGATGTCTATGATGTTGTACATGCCTATCATCATGATCCAAAAGGAGGACACTATTTAGTAGTTAGAATAGTTCATAAGATCTTAGAAGCTGGTTACTTTTTGCCATCAATGACGAAGGATGTTTCATTCTTTGTTAAGCATTGTGATGAATGTCAGCAGATGGGAAGACCTACACCAACAATGGAGATGTCATTTTAGCCTCAAATAGCTCTAGCACCATTTGAAAAATAGGGAATCAATTTTGTGGGACCTATTGATCCACCTTCTAAAGGGAAACATTATATCCTTTTTTGTATAGACTATGCAACAAAGTGAGCTAAGGTGAAGGCATTGCCAACAACATGAGATGACAAAGTAGCTGATTTTATGTACAAACAAATTCTTCAAAGATTTGGTGCACCAAGAGAAATAGTTTCAGACCAAGGACCACAGTTTGTATTAGTGATGATGGAAGCCTTTATGCAGAGATATCAAATGACACATAGGAAATATTTTCCATATCATCCTTAGACGAATGGACAAGTTTAAGTCACTAATCGAGAATTGGAGAATATCTTGATAGAGACTATTCATTAAGGAAAATAGACTGAGCAGAGAGGTTAGATGAAGCAGTATGGGCTTATAATACCACATGGAAAACAACAACCAAATTTTCTCCATATGAACTTGTGCATGGGAAAAATCTAGTCATTCCTATTGAATTTGAATTACGAACATTGAAAACAACATTAGAAGTTGGAATTGATTTACCTCAGTTAGAGAAAAGTGGAATTTTACAGATAAACGGACTAGATGAGATGAGAATGGAATCTCTTCAACACACAGAGGTGATTTAGAAGCAAAGGAATGAATGGCATGATAAGAATATTGTGACCAGAAATTCAAGGAAGGAGATTGGGCATTATTATTTGACTCTAGGCTTCAAGAGTTTAAGGGGAAATTCCATACAAGATGGTTATGACCCTATGAGATAGATCAAGTATTTGAAAATGGAGTTGTTCAATTAGTACCAATTGATGGAGAAAGGAGAGTTATGCTAGTTAATGGTCATTGATTGAAAATATATCATAATCCAACAACAAAGGAGAAACTTTTATCAGATCTGCAACACAAAATTGAACATTTTCTCATGGAAGATATTTCTTCCGTGAGAGATCTTTGAACCTTTGAAGAAGGCATGAATAAATAAAGTAAATTGAAAACCAACAAATGGTGGTTTGTTTTAAAAAAGAAAAGAAAGATAAGATAACTAAAAACCAACAATGGCGGTCTATCCAGGTTAATTTCAATTAGCTCCTGAAAGCTCCTGAAGTTTAGCTCCTGAGAGCTTCTGAAAGCTCCTGAAGACTCTTGATGGCTCTTGACGGATCTTGAAAGTATCGAAGGCTTGCAATAAATAAAGGTGCACATTTAATTTGATTATTATTCTCAAAATATTATTTTCTAAAGTAGTTAAAATAATGTAAAGTAGGTAAATATTTATGAGCTTAGAAACCTCTGCCATATTGTTATTAATAGTTATAATAAATTTCTTTTAATCATTACAAGAGGTGGTAGAGAAATTGATGCAAGTGTGATGTGACATTCAAATGACATCTGTAATAAGTACGGGCATATTGAGATTTTCCCGTCCTTTCAAAATCCTTTCAAAATTAAAATTACATGTGTTAGGGGCACTGCCAACTTTGCAAATTTGAATTGCAACTGCAAAATTGTTGCATGTGAGGCATCTGAAGCAGAAAATGAATTAAATGCAAATAAATAATGACACATTGTGTCATTTTTCAAAAAAAATTCTTCACAAACAAGAAATGATCATTCTGGAAATTGTTTAACAACTTAGTCCGCCATTGTTGAGTTTGCCATTATTAATAGAAAAAAAATGGGAAACAAATGGAATGCGAAACCAAAAAAAATTACTCTTGATTTTGAGACTATGAGGTTGTTGAGAGAAGCAGGATGGTTGGATTTAATTATGAAGTATGAAGGATTTCAATAGGAAATTGTGGAAGAATTCATAAGGAATTTCCATGTTAATGTTGCAAGAGTTAGGGATGAGATTGAATTGAAGTTACTCCTGAAATCATAAGTGAAATTTTAGGTATTCCCAGGGCTATAGGGAAGCTGGTTAATAAGGGCCTGGTAAAATTTGATGAGTTGGTGTCAGCATTTCATCAAGAACTAGAAAAGAAGCCTAAGATTCTTTTGCATAAAGGATATCAAAGAGGAATTGGTCGTAAAATCTTGGAAGAACCTTAGAGAATTGTTGTAATGTGGGTAATGAAATTATTCACATGTGAGGGACTTTACGACACTATATTAGGGCTAAGAATGCAAATGTTGATACATTTTAGGTATGGAAATACAAAACCTTCTACTAGAATCAATTTACCAGCATTTTTGTTTTCACAAATTGCTTCAATGTTTTCCCCAGTAAAATCTAGGGGAGAGTCATCCATAAAATATCACAGTTTAATTTATTTGTTAATTAAACATCATTTCTTGAAAAAAGAATTTGGGAAACAAGGTTGGCTTGAATTTGTGTTCCTACCTTTTGAGAAATAGAAAGGAAAACCCAAAAAGGGGCTCGCAGCAAAAAGGGAAAAAATAGAAAAGGGAAAATATTCTAAAGAAGAGTAGAAAAAGGACAAAAGAAAGCTATAGGAATCCACTAGAGTGACCCATAGTGCTTCCAAAAAGAGAAAACAAGAGTTGACTGAAGAAAACCCTAGTACAGTTGAAACTATTGTGTCGACTCCTAAGGAAACCCCTATCTCTGAAACCCATAAAGAGACTTTTGAAGTCCATGAAGAAATCTAAATGTCGATGCAATCCCTTGAACAACCTCACAGTCCTCCTTAACACCCAATACTATCTCCTGAAAGAACCCCTATAACTAAGGTCCATGACTCGGTTGAAGAATCTGAAGCACAGTTGGAAGAAAGGGAAGCCTCAAAAGAATTTGAGGATGAAGAGGCTAAAAGATCCCCTTCACTTTCCTTGACTTTTGAGAGAAGAAAAGGAAAAGATCTGCTAATTGAAGAGGAAGAATTTCATGACATACAAAATGAAGAAGAAATGGAAACAAAAGAATTGTTGAGGACAATAAAAATTTCCATGATTGAAGCTGAGTTAGAACTAGAAAGAAAGAACATGCAATTTCTTGAGGAAAAGTTGAAAAGAAAAGAGGAGGAATTATAGAAATCTATCAATAGAACTCAAGAAATGGAAAAATAAATTGAACAAAAGGAAACAAGGTTAAAACAATAGTTAAATTACACTAAGGAAGCTTTACAGTAGGCTAATGCAAAAGCATTGGCAAGTCTAGAGGAAATAATAAAATTAAGAGAGGAGTTACAGTTGAAGAAAGAACAATTAAAACAACAATCCATCAAGTTTTACTCTTAGGAGGCTTCTACTTCCTCAGCTCCACCAAATTATCTTTCTCTACCTCCCATTCCATCAATTATTCCATCAAATGTTCCTCAAAGAGCTCAACCAGGATATCATTCTTTGATAGCACTAAAATTGAAACATGAAAATGAATAGTTAAAAAGGAAAGTACACCAATTGGAGGAAGAAAAAGATGAAGTAGAAAGAAGACTTGAACAAGTCATTGAGATATCCTCAGCAATGTTGTCAATGAGGAATCCGTCAGAAACATATGTACTATTTCTAAGAGAGAAATTTCTACAGTGGAAGCTAAATCAATTGGTTTTAAGAAGAAACAATGATTATGATAATAACAATGATTTTCTATAGGACTATTTCCACAACCAAATGTGTGAATTCTTCCAGCATGGGTTTTTGATGGGGGATATTAATGATTCTTTATTAAATGTTTATGTTGGAGAGTTGCAAATTAGGTCATTTGTCTCTTTGATGCAAAATAAAGTTGAATGGTCAAAAACAATTGAAAAATAAAAAGAAGCATAGAGGAGGTACAGATTGCCAATGAGACCAGAAATGTCTCATGCAAAGCGATATATTACAATGGTCAGATCAATAGTCAAGAAAAACAATATCAACCCTATCTACATTTCCAATTTGTTGAACAGTATATCAGCTTTCCAAAACATTGAAGGAACACTTCCTCCACAGGCACTAAATGCATGTATGGAAAGATATTATACCATCCTTGAGTCACTAAGAAGGAGAGAACCTATAAGTCCAAATAACATCAAATGGAGCTTAACAAGAGTAAGGCACATAATCTCTTTGATAGAGTAGCAACATGAATTCTGGATTGGTATGCAGTTCAGGATGTTGATCATCATAATGCCTGCTCCAAAGCTTAATGCATTTGATAATATTCCAGCAGAAGTCTTTAGATCTTAGTATAAGAAAATGAAGGAGAACAATGGATTTGCACTCAAAACCAAACTTACAGGACAATATAGAGGAGTGTTCGACTATGCAATATGGATGGAAGCAGTAAACAAAGAAAAGGAAACCACTATAATATTTGATAAAGAAGCATGAGGACATGGTTCACAATAGGTGAGGGAGAATGATGAGTGCCTCATAAATACTTTTAAATAGTAATTTTATGGTTTAAAATACTTGGTTATATTATTAATTAACATAACTGGCAGTAGACTATATGCTGATATATTTACTTGTTTTACTTTATGTTTGGCTAAATTAGTAAATATATTAGAGGTAATGCTTTGCATTGAATGCATTCCTTTTGTGGTGATAATGATGAATTAATTATGTAGTTTGAATCTTTTACTATCATAATTGGGATCCTATTTTTAAGGATCTTATTCAGGGTATTTAAGATTGATGAATGATGACTTAGTTCAAAGATAAAGTTAAACTCCCTGTTTAACCACATGAAGACAATCACACTCTTGATCGCTCCAGCTGGATGATGAATCACTGAAGTTTCAAATCAACTCCTCTTAGTTGGTTTCAGAACTTATTGTCCCAACATTGATCTGGCATTTTCCCTCTGTCTAGTTTCAATTCTATTTTAGTCTTTAGTTTAGATGCCTTGTATCTTGGTGGTTAATGCCATGTTTTGAAGTTTCAATAAAGTATATTATTATAAATATCCATCTTTAGGTTTTAGGAAAGGAGTTAGATATTTTTCAATTAGAATTTGTAATTGCTGCACTACTCTATTCTAGGTACCTATTTGGGTCAATTTGAATGAAAATAAGAAGTTAACTCGAATCACTATGTTAGAGGTCTCACCGGAAGAAGAGTAGGGCCTGCTCAACCAAAGGAAGTGACCTTGTGTGGTATTTCTCTAAGTTTATTTTATTTTTGTTCAATGGATATTGAATCTCGAATGTTAAACTGGTTTGAATCAATTTCAACAGTTATGTTTAAATCGCTTTTAAGCTAAGTTCATCTTTGTTAGAATGGTTTATTAAATTTATTATAAAGTTTATTGGGTTAATCAAGATTTAGATGTTGTTTGTAGAAATTAAGTTTGACAATTATCTGTTAGGTTTAATAAAGGTAATGATGATAACTTATGGAAAGATGAAACTAAAACTTGTTTGGAATTTACTCATGGAAATTAGTATTTATGTTTTCTAGATTAATAATTATTTCCTTGCAATTTATTTATGTTCTTTAAATTAGCATTTTTTTTTCCAGCAAATCTTAAAATAGATTTCTTTCAAAGTAAATTAGAATTAAATTTAAATTTTGAATTCTAGTGTTAGAATAAAAATTAATTTTAATCTTTTCCATGATCAGTCTCAATCAAGTCAAGCGAAGTCAAAAAATAAGTCAACAAAACTTTAAATTAGGAAGTGAGATAGAATTAATCCTTTAGGAATTAGTTGCTAAATTTCAGCTCCTGAAGGAGCCAAACCGAAACTAGAAGTCATTGTTTATAGTGCAAAACCCCCCAAAAATCCGTGAAAAACATCCTTACTGCATATAACTCTTAGACACACCCGGTTTGATAATTAAATGACTAAATGATGCAAGTTGTGACATCAATAACTTTTCCCATCACTCATCATCTTAATTTTATCCAAATCCTTCTTACGACTAGCCTTGGATGGTTTCTCAAAAGCCCCTTTTTTGGTTTTTTTGAAGAATCCCTAAGCGTAGAGAAGAATTGTTTCCTTTCTTGGAATCAGACACCATCTTCTCAATAGGAGAAGTGTTGAAAAGCTGAAGCTCTACAACTACAAATGGGTTGAAAAAATCAGGTGGAACTCCAAGGTTTAGATCAATGTCCATTTGAGCAAGTGTCATATTTCCCTTCTGAATGTTCTAAAAAGCAATTGACTTAGTACCCTCTAGAACTGCCTCCATCATACCTAGGCATACCTCCTATTGACTAAGGTCATCCAGCACATCAAAGAGATTGGAAACTTCCTCCTCCTATCTCTACTTGAAGGTTCCTTTCTGACCTCGACTCCTATTGTGGGGGTTGACAGAAATAAAATCATCTTTTTTAGCTACAACACCCAAAATAGGAGCCTTTCCTTTATCCTCTTCAGGAGGATTGTGAGGGGGATAATTTGGATGGGGATTTAAAGAACAGATCCTAGGACATCTTTTTTGTAGATGGCCATACTCATGAAAGAACCAACAGTGAAAAGGCATAGCCTTGTAATCAAATTGTTGCACCTATAAAGGTCAACCCACACAAATTTCCAAAGAATCTAGAAGAGGGTTACTTAAATATATTTCAACACAAATGTGGGAAAAAGTAAATACCTTTATGTCCTACGTTTTTTTAGAAGGACCCGCCGGTTTTCCAAGCAACAAAGCAACTATATGCAAAATGTCATTCTATCAATATTCAAAGGGGAACCATGGGAGGAACACCTAGATCGAAACATGATTTGAAAGCTCCTTCAAAGGGTTAAAACCAGTATGCCATCGCTTGATGAATAAGTTAATCTAATTATGAAAATAGAGCCCTCCCTCAAAAACTGTATTTTGATTAATCATCCAATTAAGGACAACTATAAGAAAAATTATTGGCCTTTAGCATCACCTCTATTTCTCTGTTAATACTCCAAGCTTGTCTCACCCAAGACTCCAAAAATGGTAAAGAGACTCATATCCCCAAGAATTTGCAATTTAAAGAATGATTCAAAAAATATTCAACATCCTCAACAATTAAGTCAGGCTGAATCACTAGAATAGGCCTATCATGACTCCTTTCCAAACATCTGTTTGTTTTTGGGATGCAAGGACCTCCGTACGGAACCATCCCCTTCACCCTCGAAGCCTTAAAAATAAAATTACTCTCATCAACATTCTTTGAAGAAGATAAAGAGCTTCTACACAATGAAGCTCAAAATTCCATATTATGTTTAAATCTTAATGCTTCACCTAAAGCCATACCGAGTAGATACAAAAGCAAAAAAATTCCTCCTTATACCTCCCCAAAACCCACACCTTAAACAAGCATCGAACAACAAAAAGCACAAAGGAAATATGAAAAGCTACAAGAAAACCCCTCCCAAAGGAAATAAAAACCCACCCTATATTTGCACACACTCAAAGGCCACCATTCTGTACCCCCCATAGGCATGCACAAATAGCCTCAAGCATGCAGACCGCGACCTGCTATAGGTCGTAGGTCTGCAACATCCTCCCCAGTGCACACACTAACACCATTGTCTTCCCAAAAAAAAATTACTTCTCATCAATAAAATTATATTCCTTCATAGCTACCATGAATGAATCATCTTGTCATAATGGTGGCATCAGCACATCATATCTTGAGCAGTCCTCATGGCAGCCCGTGAGTTGGTGAGTCAAAGATGCTGCCCATCTTGTGTTATAATCATATACTTATACGGTTAACTAATTTTTTCCGCGCGTTCCGGTACGTGAAAATTCACCGCCAACAATTTACTGCAAAAAAATTCTTCGCCATGAAAAATTCACCTCAAGGAAAATTCACCACCAATAATTCACCACCATAGAAAATTAATCACAAAATTTTAATGCAATGAATTTTCCATGGCGGTGAATTGTTGGTGGTGAATTTTCTTTGAGGTGAATTTGTCATGGCGATGAATTTCCCCACGTTGAATTGTTGGTGGTGAATTTTCTTCGAGGTGAATTTGTCATGGCGATGAATTTCCCCACGTTGAATTTTTGGCGGTGAATTTTCCAACGTTGATTTGCTAGCGGTGAATTTTCCTAGATCCGTGCCTACTAGATTCACAAAACCACTTGGTGGTTTCTTATTTCATTATCTCTCTATATTGGAGGCATTAGATGGAGGTTTTAGACTA